>OZ035844.1:9600911-9650803 GCA_964034765.1 Knipowitschia caucasica | reverse complement strand
CCAAGACCATAAACGCGCACAGGACCATGCGTGTCTTAGCGTAGTCTGTGGACCCAATAAATACACCGCTGCAGTAAACAGTCAGCGTCTCCCCTCTCCTCTCGAAGCGTGACTAAATTAAAGCTTGGGTACCTAAATTTTCCATTGCATCAAAAGTTCGTGTTTGAGCCCAAAAGTAAAATGTTGTGAACAAATCAAACAGATTTAGTGACAGGCAATGGCTGACATTATGCATTTCAGACTTTTTTTGACCAATTCTCATCCCTGTAACAAACAATAGTGTTGTCTGTGTCCACCTCCCTCACTCTGAGACATGTTTATTACTCTCTTTAATGTAGACTATTGCGTTTTATTTTATTGTTGAAACTACAGACATCCTGATCCTCTACAGTATTTGCTTCCACATACTGTATAAGCCAGGGGTCGGACACCTGCGGCTCCTCCAGTGGCTCCTGGAGCCTTTTAAAAAATGTCTGAAAATGGAGTGGGAGGGCTATATTTTATTTCTAGTTTGAATGTGGTTTCTGTAGGAGGAGAAACATTCTTGATGTTTTTAAATGCTGTGCATAAGTATTATTCAATTTCAAAATTTCTGTCTACATAGTGCGTCATATCCGGTGACGCCGCCCCGTGCCAGGCGGCGGCTGTGGTAAACAAACCGGCGTGTGTGCATCATAGACTGTGTGTGCGCACGGATCCCAAAGATAAAGAGAGAAAGAGTCGATAAGACTGGACTAAGAATCAGAATGAACTTTTGCTTTCAGTCAATAAGGAAAGACTGCCTCATGTTTGTAACGAGAAGTTTTGTTGCAACACGAGGAACAATGAAGCTTTAAACACTGTTCACTGAAGGATTCATTCATCGCAAATTCAAAGCACCTATTTTCAGACTTCAAAAACCTTCGCAAAGACGGTGAAAGAAAAGGCCATTAAGGACATTCAGCTCCAGCAAACTTCAGCCTGTGATGTGACGGATATGAACAGGCTGTGATGCAGGTGAACTCTGAGTCAAAATGCAGATTTATTTACTGTATTTGTACAATTGCATGAAGGCAAAAAAAATGGAAGTTAAAGTTAAAGCAGAGTTGTCACATGGTGCGTCATTCTCTCCAGGACACACTGCAGTGAAAATACACATTTGATAATCATGAATGCTTATATTGTGTATTTGTAGCTAATATAGCTAATACAGCTGCAGCCTGTGTTACCTTCATAAAAGCCTTTTACAAGGCTTATACACATGTTGTTTTTAGTTTTTTTGTCAAATATGGCTCTTTGAACCTTTTGAGTTGCCAACCCCTGGTATAAACAAACTTTTAAACAAAACTTGCCTGGGCCGCCAAGAAGGCAAAAATGCCCGGGCCGTTTTTTTGTCCCAGTCCAGCCCTGTCTGCAGCGTGTGGTAAAGTGGTTTTCTCCTGAAGTCGACTAGCATCTTCTTGGTCTTACCGGTGTTCAAGTAGGGCTGGTCAATGTGGCTGAAAACTATATCACAATATAAGTAAGTCGGGTGATTATAATGTTTTTATTTTTTTTACCTGGATAAATACGCTTGCCGTGTCGGCTAACACACGGCAGCAGCCTTGTTTACAGTCACGGGGGAATGAGGCTAGAGGAATATGTCTCCCCCATAGTTAGTCCTGGTGTAATCCTGGTTTAGTCCTGGTTCATCATCTCCTGTTTTGTGTCCACATGACGGCTCCATGCGGCCGCTCTCTGATATGCCTCACACTTACATGCATAACCATTGATACGGCATTGAAAAACAATCTTAGATCCATGGACGCTACGCATGGTGCAGTTGTTTTTGTATTTCCCAGAATGTTTTGCGGTTCATGCTTGGGTGTGATAGGTTGAGAAGCCTATGCCTACATCCCCCAGAATGCCGCGCGGTTCTGACTCGGCTTTACTTCCTGTTTTTTCTTACGAAGTGAAGTTAAACTATTGTACATTCTATCGACCCCGTTTTCTATTGATATTAAACACGTGTCAATTGCGATATATATCTTTATCGTTTTATTGCCCAGCCCTATGTTCAAGCACAAGTGGTTGCGCTCACACCAGTCGACAAAGTCTGTGATAACCGACCGATATTCCAGTTCGTTCACCTCAGACACACAGCCCACGATGGCGGAGTCGTCGAAAAACTTCTGCGGGGGACATCTGTGTTTGCCATATGTGAAGTCTCAAGTGTAGATGGTGAAAAGAAACGGTGAGAGGACAGTGCCCTGAGGGGCCCCAGTACTGCAGACTACCACCTCAGACTCACAGCTGCGCAGCCACACGTACTGTGGTCGGTCCGAGAGGTAGTTGATGGTCCATGCAGTGAGGTTACTGTCCACTCCCATGTCCTCCATCTTTCCCTGCAGCAGTGCCGGTCTGATGGTGTTGAAAGCGCTGGAGAAGTCAAAAAACATGACCCTCACAGCGCTCCCGACGTGCTCCAGGTGGGAGAGCGTCCGCTGCAGTAAGTAGATGACGCCGTCCTCCACTCCGATGTTGGGCCTGTAGGCGAACTGCAGCGGATTCAGGGTGGGGCTGACCACAGAGCGGAGATGGGTGAGGATGAGAGAGAGAAGGGAAGACAAAAGAAAGAGCAGGGGAAACAGGAGAGAGATCAAGGGAGACGAGAGAGAGCAGGGAAGATACTTTTAAGTTACAGCCTAAATAAAAGCTGGACATATTTCAAAACTGTCCATGGTTTAGTGCCTTATGTTTGGATCCATTTGTGCTTGTAACATTTTCCTCATCTGCCGATACATCTCCACAGAGACCTAGTTTCCATAAGTCTGTTCAGAGCAGCGTCGTCGTCTTTAGAGAGATATTTGAAGATTTGTGTGGAGAGGAGAGCGTGAAGTAGGCGAGAGAAAAGGCCGGGTTTATGTTGAGTCGGAAGTGTGCGGGAGGTGGTGAGGACAGAGCCAGCGTGAGTCATCCACACTGAGAAACGGAGAGTTTAGAGAGAGATCGGACTAAAGAACTGTACACAAACAACAAACACAGAGAAATGTAGAGCTACAGCGAAAATTCACTCTGGAATCACAGGCGAATGCAGGAATACAAACCTTTTTCTTGCCATTGTAAGTAACAGGAAGTCCCAAGTTAGGTATTGGCTTTGGCTCATGGTGCAAACAAGTTCTAGAAGTAAAAAGAGATTTAGGGTATGCATAAAAAAATCCTAGAAATCCTACAATTACTATTATATACATGTGCACAATAAGTTAATTGCCATAACAGCTCAGGGGGTGCTTAAAGACCTTATGCCGGGTTTTAAAAAAAAAAAATGTGGATATCAAAATTGCATGACAATGTCGATCTGAAATAGATTCTGGCAAAAAAAATCCTATATTTTATAAAAAAGAACGTGTTTTTCATGAATTTAAGTTGTCTATGATCTAACCTGTGTGTGACGTCATAGCGGGTAACGCCCATGCATTGAAAACCATGGATCTATGCCACAGGACTGCCTTTTCTCTCTTCTCTCCACTGATGCCCAACACAATACTGCACTCTACAGGTGACAATTGCTCACTACACATAAATTGCCCTTTTGAGAGTGAAAAGGTGTCTGAGCTGGGATTTGAACACCAGATTCTGGATTGGTAGTCCATCGACACAACCACTGGACTATCTCAGTGCCGACGAAAACCAAATTGTAAACAACTTACAGCGTTGAAACGTACCCACTCTGACGTCACCAAGGGCTGTGAAGTTTTTTCGTCTCTAAGGGCGTTGCTATGGGGTTATTTCGATTTGGGGGGATCCGACAAAAAAAACAACAACTGATTTTGAAACCTTTAGTAGTTCTCTTCTAATATAAAATGGTATTAAAACTGTATTTCTAAATAAATCAAACCCGGCATAAGGTCTTTAACATTATCCATCTACATTAGCATTGTCCATCTGTAGATAAATAGATAGGTGCTTTATTGATCCCCCGTAGGAGAAATTCAGGTGTCCAGTAGCAGCAGAAACACATGCATCCATACAAATAAATTAAATAAAGAAATAATTATAAAAATAGCTAACAATACTATTAAAATGCAACAGCACTTTAGGTCACGGCAGCAGAGATGGTGCAGCCTCTGGGTGGAGCAGAACAGGTCACAGCAGCAGCGGTGGAATAGCCGCTTGGTTTGGACCATTTTCTCTTCTCTGGTCCAAACTCCAAATTGAGATACTGAATGCTTTGTTCGCATTGTTCAAAAAGTTAGCATTCCTCCAATGGATTTTCGCCTGATCCGCTTGGTTCGGACCATGAATCTTCTCTGCTGTGGTCTGGACCAGTGCAAAACCATGAACACTGTACTGCAGCAACATCTCAGGCAGAAAAAAACAGGAAAAATAACAATTGTAAAGCGCAAAACAACAACTGTTTCAGAGCAACTCAGGACTTGCTGCTGTTTCCAGCGCATTCAAAAGAATGTATACAGTCTATATTAACATTGTCCATTTGTATACAATCTATGCTGACAAATACCACACCCTTTCTTAGTTCTTTCATTTGAGACAGATGATATGAGCAGGTTTCTGCACAGCTGCTGATTAAAACCATTTTAGCAATTTGATTTGGCCTCATTAAAAGTCCTGTCATGACTTTGTTAACGACGTCCTGTTGGCTTTAATTCTCTCATTAGTCTTATTTGCGAATCACTAACTCATTCATATTCAGTCCACAGCAGGAGCCCAGCTTTAATATGTCCTTTATGATAGGACATATTGTTGAACCAGAGACAACAGAGAGAGCAGTCACTTCTACACAGACAACATGGCCCTGTGTTCGATTCCACCTCAAGGACTTTCTGTGTGGAGTTTGTGTTTTCTCTCTTTGGTCTGCATCAATTTTCTCCAGAGGTCGTATATTAAAAAAAGGATTACCTGAGAGATGACTTCACCATAGTGTTCGTCTTAAAGGGAAGAAGCAGATTCTAGCTGGAGCCACATTCCTTATGTGGGCATTTCTTCCGTGACGTTAGCTTCATGCGGTAACAAGGGCAAAGCCCAAAATGAAGCTGAGCTAGGAGTTCACTTTTACATGTAAGTCAATTGGGAGCAGGAGCGAGTTAGAACAAACCTTTGTCCATAAGCACCTCCCTGTTGGGTTTCATTGAGCTAGCAGGTTATAAATGTTCATCTGTATACAGTCTATGGTTTCCTATGCTCCTGTTTCCCCTACCACTGAAAACAGAGTTCTCAAGATAGACAGATGGACAGACAGACAGACGGATAGATAGATAGAGATAACTAATATATGGTGAGTTACAAATAATATTATTTTTACTGAAAAACAAGTGTATGTATATTTATTATGCACACTTGGGGAGAGGACATGAGGTCATTGGCCTTTTGTAAGTTAAATTTCTGCAGCAGTTGTCACACAAACGTCTGGAGGCTGTGCCATACAGACAGCATTTTATAACGCGTGAATCTAGTTTTGTGACATTTGCCAATTTTGTGGCTGCACTTGTTTGTTGTTCTAATAGGGCTGTGGTTTGTTTTCATTCAGCTTATGATTTGCCATTGATAATAAAATGCTTCTTTTTGTCTAACAAATAATTTGAGGACCTTTATTAAATTAACACTTCATTTGTTTCACTTGTAATATTGTGTTTTTGGCCACTGGCACATTTTCACTTTGGCCCCTTGGAAGCCAAACGTTTGGGCACCCTGAACTAGTCACATTTTCAGATTAATATCTTGAGGGAATTATTTTACCACGTTTTTCCTCTCGTTTATCTGAACTGTTAGTTCACCAAATCCTTCAAGTTGCAGCATCCCATACCATACACTTTTCTAATTCACCTGAACCCGCTACGGCTTAAGTGTGATTGCAGAGATAGCAAAACTAAGCAGTCTGCTACAGCCAGTCAATAGCCGAGCATACATTGTAAAAATACAGGCACACCATGCTGAGGGGCAGGAGCAGGACTGAGGGCTAAAGGATTAGAACGCCCAGAAAGCATCTGTAATGTATATTTACCATGAAACCCGCACCAACCTCCAACTCAATACAGTACAAAACCATTCATAGAAACTAAACCTAACACAAAACAGATTACATAAAATGAAACTAGCAGACACTGTAAGTATACAATGCCTTTCAGATAGCATAGACATTTCTTACACGCCACATGGGACTGCATACCGGTACTCTTTTTGGTTATCTGTTACAAATAAAACTCTCCACCATCTTGGGGCTGCAGAGTTCCTTTGAATCCATCTCAGTGACCTCTGGGAGATACGTCAAAAAATAGACTGTCATCAATATCAAACCCACTTTCTCATTTCTCTGGCTGTCGATAAGTAAGTCCATAGGTTTATAGTCATCTAGTTGGAGTCACTCGAGAGAGAGTGCTCTCTGTCCGGAGCCCGCCTCCTCCCGCCTGCACCGGTGACGTAGCCTCACGCTACGAGTCGTTTATCCTCCAGTACATAGTAATTTCAGACCTGTGAAAGCTTTTTCCACCAATGACATCTGTAACATAAGCCCTATGTTCCACAATCCACAATCGATCATGTTTATTAGTTTACAAAGTATACGGCGAGTTAGCATCACTGACTTACAGATCGGGGGGTCCGTGTTAGCGTCTTTTTATCGATAGGAGTAATACTGTTTTCCAGATAGGTTTTTGAATAACTCAGTTCCCATTGTCCCCGTAGTACCTTTAACAGTCATGTGAAGGGTCTCAGAAGAAACCAGAGCTCATTCAACAGAAGCAAATCCCCGTGAGTCAAGCCGCTTCGTCCCCTTCGGGCAAATAGTGCGTCACATATTTAACACCCATACAACATATTTTCTCCAAGTTGACATGATCCTAACACTTTTAGCCGTGAATAAAAGCCGAAAAACTTTAGCCCATGTGTTGTCCACGGACCAACCCACATACACTGGACTTAGAAGCTGGCTCCGCGCTGTGAGTCGCTATTTTGATTTGTCAATCACCTCCTGGATTTTAGTATTATTTTTGACATATAATGGCATACTTATTGTGTATTGTTTTCCCTGGTTTGCCGCTATTAAGAAACCATCCTAAATACGGAAAGACAACTGGCTTCTGCGGTCATATTTCTCATAATTTGGTAATTTAGAGATGTGGACCCGAGCGTTTATACTGTCTCTTGAGGTGAAGGAGAAAGATTGACAGAATCACTGATAAAATACTCTGGGCATGTGTACGAAGGCCAATAGCACACTAGACCTGTAGGAGAAAGAGTGTCCGAAAGCATAATATGGAGCCTTTAAGGATTGACCCAATCAGATAAACTTAATTGTGGGGGAGTTCTGCCCAAGTTACTGTCAGAAACAATGCCTATATATGGAACTTGCTCCCGAGCCAGCTTATTTTCAAATGGCTTCTTCCAGCATCAGGCTCACACTTTGGTGACGACGTATTAGGAGTGGAAGTCAGTATACTAATCATTTTGCTCTTCTTACACACGAAATGGTTGCTCCTGACTACGACATTATGATAAATAATTTTAGACATTTCAAATGTAAAGTTACATTTAGGCACTTTATTTATATAAGTATTACTCTACTGGTTGATATAATTTATCAGTTAATGATGGAATCGTAATGCAGCCCTATTTCAGTTCAGTAAGTCAGCATCACACACACTAAAAACACAAAAATGCACACACAGCATTAAAAGTAATTCATAACGTTAAATGGTACAGAATCTACATTATTTTTTTGCAGAGACCATAATTGCACACACCTCTTTGATCCCTATGAAAATTGGCCAAAGCCCTTTGATAATTACAATTTCTTAATCTCAATGTTGCAGATACATTACTGTTACTCTTTACCGCTTTTGTTTCACTTTTGCAGTTCAATGTTTTGTCTCAATGATGAAAAACGGGAAAAATCCAGGATGCTAGACAACTCTGTTTCCAAGGCAAACAAGAGTTAATGTTAAAGGCAGGCATCAAAGGGGAGCAAGTTTCATGGCTATCATTGATCAATGTTGGACTACAAATCATGGACGCAATTAACCAGGTTGTGGTCGGCTCCCACTATCATTTTAGTTTTATGCTTTACTAAAGGGTTTTTAAAACTATACTTGTTTAGAGTTTGTACTGTTCTGAAATGTGCTCGTGACAAAACACTGACAATTCCTCTTCTCTACATGTTCTCTGTGTTTAAAAAAAATGATCAGGAAAACGCCTTCCAAACTAAATTCAAATAAAGTTAATATTAGTTTTTATAATACATTTAATTTATTTGAATAAATTATAATATTTACTTATACATAAATTCAATACTTTAATTAAACAAATACATTTTACAGAGATTGTTTGACAAAAAATATAAAGGCTTTATCAAAAAATGCAAAATGAATAAACAGAACCTTTATTTGTCCCACAGTGGAGAAATTTGGTATTGCACGCCCTACAGGAAAGTAAGAAACACACGAGAGCACAGCAATGAAAGATAAAAACTAGCCGTAAATGCGTCTCAAATTTGGCTTGAATTTATACTTTGCATGCTTTCTTTTAAGTATGTTTTCCTATTCAGGAAATGTGGTATTCATTGTGCAATAATAGTTTTGTGAAATTCCTGTTCACTGATAATAGCAATACCAACATAGAGATTTGGGCACGTTTGTAAGTTGCCTAACCAAACAAGATAGCAACAAAACAAACAAAAATCATACAAGGCATTCAAATCTAAATAATCACAGTACATGGAAAAGACTAAAAATAATGCAAATAAAATGTCAAACCAATTCTGTTTAGTAGTGCATACAACTCCTCATTTTAGCTGCATAAACCTTAAATCTTGCCTCCCCATGTTAAGTCCCGGGACTCAGTCATTTTATATATAAATATTTTTTTAATGAGTCAACAAAAACACAACCCACAACAACGCATTGTCAGTCGCATGATGTTTGTTTCAAAGTTATGTGTGGAGGAGGGAGGAACAAAATTAAAATAAAGCAGAGGCGTGGTCCTGTTTCATTTGCAATTGTTTCTTCTTGCTGCCCCTTCCCCCATCCATTGCCCAGCAACATGCGGCACAAGCAGCAACAGCAGATGCAAAATGCCACTGCGCAAACCCAACCAAAGCCATAAACGGGGGCGAGGTAAAATGCGTGCAGGCAAATGCACGGTCAATTAAAAACTCTAGGAAAATATGCACATGGCTCACATAAATATTAGCTATCTCCATTCACGTTGTACTATAAATATAATAATCTAGAAACTTCCACACTAGACCGCAACAGCAGCGCAAAGGGTGTGACGTCAAGCGCACATTACTCTGCACTTGGCTTTTCAGCCATAAATATAATACCATAAAGTCCATTAGCAGTGTATGGACCTTACAAGCTGGACGAATTCGGCCGCCATTACGCCAAATGCAACGGTATTTCTAAGCGCTTTGCATCTAGGACCAAATCTAGACTCGTCGCCATGCACAGTCGCACCTGTGGCCGGTGTATAGATTGCTAGGAGAGAGCATTGTGATGGAAACTCGGGCAGTCCGCAGCAGCCACGAGTAGTTTACTCTGAAGAATACTATGTGCATCCACTTTTGGTAAATTGTTTTCTTTTATAATTGTAGGTGTAATATATTAATTTTTGTTGCAGATCGGCCTGTGTGTCATTTTTATGGCCCTCTGCCACTCCCCTAAAGTTCCATTGATGCCTTTTACTGTGTTCATCCAGCCATACTTCAGCTCTACCCAATATAGTATAAATGTCAATTCATATTTGTCAAATTCAGAACCTCTTATCCAGCTGTTTACTTTATATTTAGAGATCTTTCGCTAATGATAGCGGAAACTTTAGTTTGTCAACTATGAAACATGTGGGACATTTTTAAAACCTAGAACAGCCCGAATCCAATCAAACAGTTTTAAATTTATGGGCGTTGTTGCCCCTGGACCAAGTTCTAGTTGCACTATAATGGTCTTTAGTCTATTAAACACATATAGTTTAAAAACTTTAAGATCTTTTCTAGATCTGCAATTCAGTCCTGGATCCCCAGCCCCAGTCCTAAATCTAAGCCTACACCTGGGTCACCCAACCTCAGTCCTGGATCCACAGCACAGTCCTAAATCTACAGCCATACTCCTGGGTCTCCCACATCAGTCCTGGTTCTACAGCCTGCGTCCTGAATTTCTTCTCACATTTTTTACCACTGGAGATTATTTTTTCGATTAAGGACAGTGATTTATGCAATGTTGGCCATTGGTCACATATATGGCCATTGGTCACCATTGGTAATCACCGGTCCCATGGATCAATGGACTCCTATACGTTTTTTATTATTGCATTTCTGGGTTTCAAAACTGCTTGTTTCTCTGACTGTTTTTTGCGTTTTGGACAACTGACTGCTGTTGTGAATTGTGTCTATAGAAAATTACATTTAATTGGAGTTGCTACTTAGCTTTTTTTGTTAAAACGTTTTTCGACACAACAAAAAATAAATTATGAATTTAAATACCAAATAAATTTGCAGTATTGTCATGTTATATTAATGACCTTGTTCTGCCAAAGAGCTAAATGGCCCGCGTACGACAGCACCACACGCGCGCTCTAGCCGTTTACACATTACAAACTGAGACTGGCTCTGGTCTTTGGGGCTGACATGGTCACGTTGCTGTTGCGGGGACCAATCCCAGCGCGTCTTCGTGTTTTGCTGGGCTTTTTCTGAGGAAGAGCGGCTGGATGATTTCCCAAAATCAGCGGTAATGAACGTCACACAGCGTAGGTAACCGCCAATATTTTAGGGAATTAATGCTGTATATCGCAAATAAATCACGCATCAGAGGGAAGCTGAATGAAGCCACGAGGACGTGGAGCGCCAATTAAAGGTAAGAGCTTTGCTGAGTTTTGCCTTGCGAGCTGAAGTTCCTCAAAAATCCCTGTGAGAAGCGTTAGCTTCTGCAACTAAGCCGTAGCTTAAATGTGAGTAAGTTGACGTAAACACTGAGGGAGAAATGATGTACTATTTTACGTGAGCCTTGGTTATAGGCTTAGAACCCACGTGACTAAAACACACGTTCTTTACGTCTCGCAGTTCGGGAGAAATACTCATTCACTTTACCATTTTTATGATAAACCCAGCGACCCACGAGAGTTCACGCATTATAGAGGAAAATGTCGGAGAGCTTTAGCGCAGTTAGCAGGTGTTAGCAGTAGTTAGCATTAGCTGTGAGGGCGTGAGCTGGGGAGGGAGGCAGATGGGGGCTCTAAGCAAGGCTGCTGTGGTGGGGCTTTTTGTCTAAGCTGCGTCTGTTGTAACACTGGATATACCGTTCAATCGCAAGCTCTGCACTCTCCCTGTTTGCATTCGGTACAAGGAAACGGTCGGAATTTAAGTACGAGGGTTCTCAACAGCTTACTAGAACACACAGCCAGGCTCACATTCGTCTTAAGTTTTACTATCGTGCACAACTTGAGCATTTCGGCGCTCAGCCAGACATGGTCGTTAGTGGGAGGCGCTGTATTGTGCTAAACCATTATTTTTGGCCTTAAAACTCTGTCAAGTATAGTATGAGTCTGGTTGTTATAAAAACAATCCAATATATGTATGTCCCAATCGTGTTTAGTAACAGAAAACACTTGAATAATGGAATAACGAGCACGCGTGTTTCTTCCAGTCAGTGACATCTTGGGGGTGTGTTGCTGATACAAGAGCAGTCAATGTCAGTCTCGCAGACTAACCGTTCTATACCGGTAAAACGAACGCATGGAATATGGATGATACCTGTTGGCAAAATACCTATTCGTGATTATGCTTTGATAGGTTGCTTCTAGGGCCGATGCGCCCAGAACACTCTGGGAAAAAGTAAATGGGAATTGAAAGCTTAAGCCCTCATCTAGTCCAGTTAACCCATATGTATTTTGCGGTTTCAAACTAAAAAGACATATATTTCCCCCTCCCCATTTTCTAAACAAAATGGTAATTGCAGCTGTTTAAATGTTCGGGCACTTACACTACAGGGAGTCATTCAAATCCAATATTTAAATTGACTGGAAACTATAGATTTTCCAAAGAAGAGGTAAAAATGGCTGGATTACCAGGGCTGGGTAATCTGGGGGGAAAAAGGAATTGTGCGGTCACCACACCTCAGAATGATTCATCTTGAGTTCAGATTCGATTTGCTTCACTTAAAACACTGATATGACAGAACACTATTTTCATTGCCAATACTAATTGTGCAAGAATATAAGCCAATGGAGTTGAGTGAGTCTTCACCTCCCTTGTAATCATAGTGACACTTGGTGTCTCTTGCATTTAATTATTGTGGGCTATAATCGTAATTACAAATTGAGATTGTGTTGTTGCACATTTTATAAGAAAATGGCTCGTTTTTATTCTAAATATTGCATGAAGGAACTTTGGTAAGATGGTAAATTCACAATCACGTGACCTTATCATACTTCCGGTTAATGAGTGTGGGTCAGGCCAAAAAAAATTGATGCGCTATGCGCGACACTTTGAAGCTACTAGGGCTGGGCGATTACGGTATAAAGCGGTGTTTCGTTTATAAAATTTGGCCCATGGTAGAGATTTTTTTTATGCGGCATTATTGTGATAGGTCATTAATGTCATCAATTGCGCAGGTCTGACGCCAGCCAGAAAAGGACCAAACAAAACCGGCATTCAGCAGCATTTGGCATTCAGTAGCATAGCCTAGCAGACACCAACTGGAAACAGGGAAACAACAGCACGGGCATTCACACCGTGTTTCTGTTTCTGTCTCTGTATTGTTGTCACGCGGCCCTCACAGTCGGTAATACACACGCGCCAATCAGGAGTCTACCTTTTGGCAATCGGTCTCAAAGGGACGTAGGCTCACAGCGCCAGCCGTGAGCCAAAAATGGATCCATGCGTGTGCCGTGTCCGCAGCTTCATCACAGAAGTTTGGGAAAGTTGGCGTCAGATTCGGAACCTGCGGTCAATACGCTGACGAAAAGCTACTGTTGTGCCAAACTGACCATTTACATCATTGTACAATCTATGTGCAGTTTGAATGCAAATAAATCCATTGATCCAGTTCACAGCAAGCGCAGAGAAAAGGCTTAGTGAGCGTCAACAAATGGCAAGACCAGCTTTGTAAACAATGTGCTTTTACTGATGCTTGGTACCTGCACAAACTCACACTATAAATAATGACATGTCAAACTGCTTCAGGCTTTGAGTTTTTCAACATTTGTGAGTTTTATTTTATATTTTAAATGAATGCATACGTTCTTTCTTTTTTTACATTGGGCTTTTACTGAAAATGGTCTTTCCATTTACCATATGGTCGGCCGGCAAAAAATTAAACAACATTGTTAATTGTTCAATACAAAGCTTTATTGGACTGATCAAAATATCAAACATTATTCCACGCTGATATATTCCACTATTAAAATACTGTTAACGCTGTAATAAACCTATTGTTAGCAAAAGATAAATTATTCACACGCTGTATAAACATATATTACACTATAAATACGGTAACGCTGTATTAAACCTACTTGTGCAAAAGTTTGCCTGTTTTATCAGAGCACTGATTCTTCGGGGCTGGCGAAAAGGGAAGTCCTCGGACAGGGGTCCATTGATGGAGCTCCTCAAGCAAGCTGCCAGGTGTTCTCCTTGCGAGTTTGTTCCTCGTGGTCTGTTTTTACCTGGAGATAAAGCAAAGATGGATAAAATTTTATTCAATGCAAAATGCACCAATATAAAGACAATGGGAATTTTTTATTGCTATTACCCTGTTCATTGCAGAGAAATCCCGTTCACAGTTCACAGAGGGAACACAGGGAATACCAAAAGCGATGCTTGCCAGAAGGCTCAGGCAGGGGGTAAGAGGTTGGCCCAACTCATCAAACTCATTGCCAGTAAACACAAGAGGCTCCTCCTGGTTCTTGTTCTTGAAAGTAAGGGTTTGTCGTGGCATTTAGTGTGTGAGTGTGTGTGTGGTGTGTGTGTGTTCAGGTCAATTCACTGACCTGAATATAATATTGAATATAATCAATTCTATCTCGTTCTCTCCCTGCCCCTGTCTTTCTGTTGAGCAGCCACTGGTATGAGCCTGAAAATATTGTAAACATAACTTTATAGCTAAATTACACTGCGGACTTTTCAGACGATACCTCTGGTTCAGGCTGATCCTCTCTCAAGCGTGTCTTTTTCAAATCGCGGAAAATGTGTTCAATACTCATCTGGGGATTGAAGCGCAAACATTCACTCAGTGTAAGAGTAAACCCATGACATAACGTACTTATAACTTTATTTCTTGTACAGCTGCATACATAGTGTTTTGAGGGGTGTTGGTTTTTTGGCCCCCCCCCCCGGTGGGGCCCCCCCCCCCCCCCCCCCCCCCCCGGGGGGCGGGGGGGGGGGGGAGGGGGGGGGGCCTCCCCCCCCCCCCCCCCACCCCCCCCCCCCCCCCCCCCCCCCCCCCCCCCCCACCGCCCCCCCCCCCCCCAGGACCCCCCCCGGACTATAAAAACCCCAACTACATACCGCTAACTTGCGACTATTTAACTTTATAAAGGAAAGCGTCATCGCTTGTTAAGGGAGTCGGGACGGGAAATTCAAACTTGACACTGAACATTTCAGCACTTTTTAAAGTGTGATTTACGAGATCACGGGATACCCACCTTTAGTGAACTTCACCAGCCGTTTCTCTGCACCAATATAAAATAGACACAGCTGCTTACAGCTATGATGCGCTGATGGAGACGTAGGGACACGCGGTTGTTCACGAAGGGGAGGGGCTGGTGTAGCCGGTGGGTTGTTTGTCCCTAATGAGCCGCCGTAGAGGGAATTCCCCCCCAAGCCGGTACGTAGACTTCCGCATTCCATTACATTAGCACTCATATATAAACACACAGCAGACACCCGTACTGACGCTACATCCCTGTGCCACTTGCGCCAATCGTGGTCCCTGGGGCGGGTATTCCTCTCACTGCTGAAGGTCTGGTAGGTGTGTTTGTGCTCCTCATTTTTTAGTGAATTCTCAGTTCTCCTTTTTATGTTTTAGACGCTGGCTCAGACTGCTGCGTGTATAAAGGAGGCGGCCTGCTATGACGTAGCCGCTCTCTTGTAGTCATACTAGGTAATGCCAGTTTACAAGTAGAGGAGGAATATTTATTACATGTGTTAATTCTTTTTTGTTCTTATAGGCGCTGAGTGCCTTGCAGTTTTTATTTGGGTCTAATTGGCATTTAATTTTGTTTTTGTTGTTTCTTTATTTAATTTACTTATTTACTGTGTTTGTTTGGTGCTTAGTTCATTTTAATATATTGAACCCTGTGATTGGGTACTTGTGCTCATTGTGTCTCTTTCTGCTCAGGGTCTGGTCCGGGCGTGGCTTCTCATGGTGGGGGATTTGGTGATAGAGTTACCCACTGCTGCACCATCACCCCTTTTGAATGCCGTGGTATTTTGCACCTCCCTTCACCACTTGTACATTTTCAGTTTGCCTCTTTTCTTGATTTGGTGTGTATGTATGAATGTGTGGCACGGAGCGTAGTGAGTGCTCTATTCCAGCCCCTTAGTCCTCCATCGTGTATGGCCGCTACTGGCCAGCCCTGAGTTTGCTTTCTTTCTTTCTGGTTAGCATTGGAGCACATATTTTATAATTGGTATTTTTAATGATTACATTTAATTCAATGAAATAAAAACATATATTTTCCTATTTCTTAGGTCTCATTTCGCCAAATAAATTGCTCAAAATTGTATAATTTGTGTCTGGTCAATTACTTGTTGCGTCCCACCATTATTCCAGGGCCCTGCGGTCACAATAGATTGAAGAGAACATTTCTGGACATTTATAAACATTTCAGGAGAGTGGTCATCCTGCTCCCTTTGCACCATTGGTTCCTATGTGTTTGTTAGTATTTGAACGGTTTGATCCTCTGATCTGTTGTTGAAAAAGTGAAAAGTATGGAAGCCAGTTTCCGCCATGTAAAAAAAAAAAAAGCCTACAGAAAGTCCAAATTTTGAGTTTTAAACTCAAAATTACGACTTTAAAAGTCAAAATTACAACTTTTTTTCAACTGCGCATGTGCAGTTCAAGTTTTCAACTGCGCATGTGCAGTTGCTGCCCGTATTTATTGTTGTCTGGAACGGGCTCTGGTGATCCTCTACCTGCAGGTTATGTGAAGATATTGCCTTCAGTGACCACTGCATCCATGAAGTAACCAGCAATAATGTTGGGGCAGTAATCGCGTTAAAATGCAAACGGTCTCTCCGTTTATGATTAGAATCCGCTTCAGGAGCCTCTATTTAATTTATCCTAAACGGACTGTGGAAGATTAATAATAAAACACATGCGCTGAAGTGGTCACATTCATTGAGCATCACCTGGTGAAATCTGGTCAGTATCATGGCTATCGGATGGATGCACAAGAAATGCAGTGAATAATATTGTGACTGACAGAGAGACCGTTCGCGATTACTAGACAGTGAGGGAGGTCCGCAGACAGAGGCAGGTGAACCACAGTCACGGGCACTGACAATATTAAACCTTTTGGAATTGCGATCGGTGCATTGAAGAGTATGTGACGTGAGTGTGTGCGTGCGCTGCCGAAACGTGAGCGCGCTCTTGGGTGAGCTGATGGAGCGAGCGTGTGGTAAAGTTGTTGGCGTATGAGCAGGAACCAGAGACATTTAGGGAATAAGTGCCTTGTCTGATTATTTTATTGTGACAAAATAAAGCCCACGACTCTTTGAGCAACAATCCGGAGCAATAACTCAGCAGTTAACAGTGAGAGTCATTGAAAAGGGAGTTAAACCCATTATAGATGCATGAATAAAACCCCGTACTCAACACGTAAAGCGCATCCTTTGAGCCGTGGAAAGACTCGCTCCGTGTGGACCCCTCTCAGCGTCATCGTCTGGTCGTAGCAGATTGGTTTGGAATGTCTCGATGGCTCATTTTCCTTGGATTCATTATAAGAACATATTGCTCCCATTATTTGTTACTATAATGGGAGCAATATGGGGCGACAGTAGCTCAGTTGGTAGAGCAATGGTCTTTGGACCTAATGGTTGAGGGTTCGATCCCACCACGACCCATGTCAACTGCTGCCACTGATGTCTGCTGTCGTTGTGTCCCTGGGCAAGACACTTAACCCCAATGTGCCTGAAGTCCCCGCTGAAAGACCAAGGCTGCATCTGTGTCGAAGGAGCAGCCATCTTCCCGTGGACCCACCACCTGCAGGGGGATCAGCAAGGGACTGGTGCTGTGTGAATTGGGTGGCAGTTCTGATTGCCACCCCCCTGACCCAGAAATGGAAAATAAAGGGATGTAAATGAAATGAAATGAAATGAAATGAAAAATGTGTTACTATGTCAAAATAAGAAGTCGTTTGATTTAAATGTTGTATATATGTAAATTGAATATAAAATAAATAAATAAATAAAAAGACAGCTCCCCCCTGCGTCCTACGACCGCGGTCCGGGGGCTTAAACAGGGAAGTTTTACAGAATCAATGCCCCAACATTATTGCTGGCTACTTCATGGATGCAGTGGCAAGGCAAGGCAAGGCAAGTTTATTTGTATAGCACAAATCATACACATGCAAAAGTGACAATTCATACACTTGTCACTTTTTTTGTACATAATTATTGTCACTTTTATTGTACATATATCCTGCATGTAACATGTTTGCACATTTCCTCCTTTTGCACAATCTGAGTGTTCTATCCATGCCAAATGTGACATGTAAATTTCTCCTCTGTGAGATAAATAAAGCACATCTTATCTTACACAAGGCAACTCAAAGTGCTGAACAAAACAAGAAAGCAGCATAAATAATCACAGAAAATTAAAAAGAAAGATACAAATATAAAATCCCTCAGTTGTATGCACAGCTAAACAGAACCGTTTTTAACCTGGTTTTAAACATTGTCAGAGAGGAGGCCTGTCTCACATCTTCAGGAAGATTGTTTCAGATTTTAGCAGCATGAATCTGAAAAGCAGCCTCCCCATGTTTAGTTATGACTCTGGACACGAACAGGAGTCCAGTCCCTGTGCTCCGGGCTGGTTCATATGGGACTAACATGTCACTAATATATTTTGGTGCGAGGCCATGGAGAGATTTGTACACAAGCAGAGCTGTTTTTAAGTCTATTCTCTGAGCCACAGGAAGCCAGTGCAGAGACCTGAGGACCGGACTAATGTGGTCGTACTTCCTGGTTCTAGTCAGGACCGAGTTCTCCTTCTGCTTATTTTTCACTATTTTAACCTTCACAGGGGCAACGGTATCCAGAACATTCAAAACACTAGAGGTGACAGAGTTAAACAGTTCATCTACAGTAGAATACGATGCATTTTCAAAGTTTATCATTCCCATAAATAGTTCACTCGTATTTTCATTTATGTATCTTCTTCGAACAGTTGCAGAGTCCACTGGTGGTTTGTTAGTGAAACACATGTCAAAAAATACACAGAAATGATCCGAAAGCGCAACATTGACCACGTTTACATTTGAAATATTCACCCCCTTAGTAACTAACAGGTCTAGAGTGTGCCCTCTGCTGTGGGTGGGGCCACTCACGTGCTGAGTGAGACCAAAGGTATCAAGTAAAGAACTCAGCTCTTTTGCATTTCTGTCATTAACAATATCCACATGTATCCACATGAACAATATCCACATGAATATTAAAATCACCTGTAATAACTAAACTATCAAAATCTGTGCATACAACTGAAAGCAACTCGGTAAAATTATCAATAAAACTGTGACATGACTGCGGTGGCTTGTATAGGACTATGAAGAGTACTGGAGGAGATTGTTTTTGTTGTATTTTAAAAGACACATATTCAAAAGACGGAAACTTCCCGGGCGGCACGGTGGCTGAGTGGATAGCACTCTAGCCTCTCAGCAAGAAGGTCCTGGGTTCGAATCCCGGTCGGACCAGGGCCTTTCTGAGTGGAGTTTGCATGTTCTCCCCGCGTCTGCGTAGGTTTCCTCCGGGTACTCCGGTTTCCCCTACCACTAAAAATATGTCCAATAGGCATGTCTGGCATGCGCCTCCTGTACCGGCAACCCCGCTCCCATCTCTGTGTGGAGTGAGAGATAAATGCCCATAATTAACAATTGTAAACCGCTTTGAGACTCAGATCTGCAGTGAAAAGGCGGTATATAAATAAAGATTACTTACTTACTACTACTACTTCCCAAGAGACATTCTATGGGACACAAAGTGGTCTCTAAAAATGGCAGCTAAGCCTCCTCCCTTTTTGTTTTCCGTATTTCAGATTCAAATTTGAAATTTGGTGGTGATGCTTCTATTAAAACTGCATTTTCTGTAATTTGGTCAAGCCATGTTTCAGCCATGAACATAAGATCAAGATTATGAGAATAAATAAAAATAAATTAAATGGTCACTGTAGGCAATATCTTCAACATAACAAGCAGGTAGTGGATGACCAGAGACCGTTCCAGACAACAATACATACAGGGCAGCAACTGCACATGTGCAGTTGAAAACCTCGTAATTTTAACTTTGCAAGTCATCATTTTGACTTTTAAAGTTGAAATTTTGACTTTTGAAGTTGAAATTTTGACTTTTAAAGTCGTAATTTTGAGTTTAAAACTAAAAAAATGTGACTTTCTGTAGGCTTTTTTTTTTTTTTACATTGTCAGAAACGGGCTTCCATAGAAAAGCCTTATCACTAAGTAAATTCAAATAAACCTTGGTCTTAAACCTAAGACCAAAACCTGGAAGGATATTTGATGTACTGTGTAAGAAGTGTCATCTATAATAATGTTCTCAATGTTACCTACAATAGAAGGTTGTTGAGAAGGCATCCTGAAGGCCTGTTACTTAATGGGATGTGTAGTTTACAATCAATATTCAACCTAATGCTGTTTCACCAATAATTGAGCCAAATAATTTATATTTAAGAGCCTGCTAACTACCCACGCTAAAGACCCACTGTTCATTTGTCGCACAAAAAATGTATACTTTAAGCGCAGAAAAGAACAGAATCTGCTTGTTCTTTTCAACATCAGATTCACCACTTATATAATTAACAATTAAATATTCAGTAAGTGCTCACAAGGCAAGGGGGATTTAAGTATGGCCAACCAAAAGTCAAATGGAGATTTGTGATGTCTCGCGAGTAAGACAATCACAACACAGAGCACTCCCCTTGATGGGTTTGACTCTGACGCCTTATTGTGAGAAGTTTGCATGTTCTTCTAGTCATTGTAGGTTTCCTGGGTGCACTGGTTTCTGCCACCACTAAAATATGTGCAATAGATATAATTGCTGAGTGAAAGGAAGAAATATCAAAATGAAAAACATGTTTTGTGACCTTGATCCACAAAAAGTGCTGTATATAGTATATATAGACTCACCTGACCCACATGTAAGCAATGGGCCATAAAACAGTGTGTGTGCTCTGTGTTTAAGCTACTACTAAATTTGGTCAGACTGTTCAAAAAGAACTAAGTCACAAGGTGAGTTAAATGCTTCTGACACACCAGCCCGTATCATGGCAATTTTTTTTTTAATTCAATGGGAATGTGCCCATAATTTAGATCAGTTTTTGACATGACTAGATTTTGACATATATTTGGGATGATTTAAACATGATTATAGACCTGATTAGTGCAGCGTCAGGTGAGCAAAAAGAAAGGACAAAGGAAATTAACCAAAGTGCATTAAATATTCAGTGCTCACAAAATGGATTTAAGTGGGTTTTTGGACATGCGCAATATTTCAAGTGGCAAACAATATGGTGAGATGAGATTTACGTGGCGTATTGCCGCTCCTAATAAATGATCATTGAGGCACTGTCTTCTCTAATGCATCATGCCTCCCACACAACTGGCAACAGGAGGAACAAGATAGAGCGAAAACGCCATGTCACAAGATGCCCATTTTGGATTTTGTGCAGCTCTGGCAGGTACAAGGAGATTCAAAGGAGGAGATATTCTAATAGAAATGACTAAGTGTTGAGGAGGCGTGCATTACTATTTATAATGGATTTCACATTGTGAGGTGGGTGAATAAAAAAATAAAGGGTTTGAAAAGGTGGAATGGTATTGTGCAAGAAAAATCCATTTGAAATCATTATGTGCATGTGTAAGTCTTGGCAATCTTAAGCTCAAGATCAAAAGTAAGTCACCAGAAATAGCTAGATAGATACTTTATTGATCCCCGTAGGAAAAATTCAGGTGTCTAGTAGCAGCAAAAATAAAAAATAAAATAGATCATTCTAAAAAGATAACAATAGTAATAATCATCAACAGCCCTTCAGGTCACAGCAGCAGATGTGGAGTAGCCGCTGGGTGGAGCAGGACTGGTCACAGCAGCACAGATGGAGTAGCCGCTGGGTGGAGTATAGGACGGGTGAAAAGGTGGAGTAGCCACTTGGTTCAGCTCATTTTCTCTGCTCTAGTCCAAAGTAAAATTCTAAATGCTTCATTAGCATTTTTTAAAAAGTTAGCATTCCTCCAGTGGATTTTTGCCTGATCCACTTGGTTCCAGTGACGTGCAGTGAGGTTTGTGATTGGGGAGGCACTGACTTTAAAAGTCAGATTTACCATCATTAAAATAGCATTAAACCACAAATGCAATAACATCCACAAACGTCATAAAGATAAGAGAACCAGCATATTATAAAAATCCCACAACAAATCCAGGTAGTGACTCTCCGCTCCGCATCAAACAACATCTTTGCGAAGGACAGGTGCGAGAAACGCAAGGAGAGAAAGATAGAGAGACAGACTCGAGGGGAGAGAGAGGGAGAGACAGACGCGAGGAAAGAGAGAGACGCAAGGAGGGAGAGATAGACGCGAGGAGAAAGAAGCCCGCTTTATTCGTCCCACAGTGGGGAATTAAAAATAAAATGCAACTCATCACCATTTTAGTAGTTATTTCAAATTTTGGGAAAAAATTTGTATAGTGTACAGTATGTATATCTGACATAATATAAGTAAATGTGCTGTCATCACTACCTGTCCTCTGTTGTGTCTGCGCCAGTTCAGCTGTAGGAGGAGGGATTAGTCTGGTGTGTGTGTGAATGGTTGGAGGGGCCAATGGCTAGGGATGCACCGATCCGATACTGATATCGATATCGGCGCCGATACCAGAAAAAATACTGGATCGGATATCTGCGTAGAGAGAGGCGCCGTGCTGCCGATCCATTTTATTTTTTTTTTACATTTTTTTATTATATATATTTTTTAATACATACCAGGTACCGCACAATGTCTTAAAATACATTGTGCATAATGTACATATACGTATAAAATGAATGAATTAAAAGTAATTTATCAGATCTCACGTACACTTCACTTCCTCGTGGCGCTCTACAACAACAACAACACAGCATGGAGCGCAGGAAAGAATCAGCGTTATTCACGCGGCGGTAAATAACAACACGACTAAGCACCACGAGAAACAGCATGGGGAGTTTTTGCATCGAAAGGAGATTACGTGAAAACAACGAGACACAGATGACACTGAAGCAGCGTCACAAAAAGCTTTTCAGCAACAACCCTAAAGTGTTGGAGTTCATCAGTTTGGACTCGCAGCCCCATAGACCATTTGGAACCCAGTTACATGCTGTCGCCAAATACATATCTGAAATCCAGTTAAAGCTACGGTACTATTATTTATTTACATTTTCATGCAGCGTGTTTTGTTTGTTGTAAGTGTTTTTTTAATCAAACACAGTTAATATAAGTACATTTATATTCAATAAATGTATAAGGTATAATACAGTGTTGGAATGTTTAATGTGAACATTGAGCAGCTCTTTATAGATGCAGTATTGCACATTTATGTTGAATCCATTTTTATCTGGAAAGTTTAGCGCTTTAGTTCATCCACTGCTTTTACAGGTACTTGAACAAAGAGTTCAATTATTAAATACATTTTAGCATGATCATTTCCGGTATCGGTATCGGCAGAAACCCATAGCTCTGGTATCGGTATCGGTAGTAAAAAAGCTGGATCGGTGCATCTCTACCAATGGCACATACTGGTTGCCTCGCTCCTGTCAGTGTATGGAGTGAATGAATAATGACATGTAAAGCGTCTTTGAGTGTCCAAAAAAGCGCAATATAAAACCGAAGATTTATTATTATTATTACTATTATGATGCTGGACAGAGGAACCAGGGCCCTGGGGTCATCTGCTTACATTTTTTGAGAGTCCCCCCCCGCAGAGCTGAGGCGCTGGTCGATACTTGGCCTCTGCTGTTCACATGCACTGGACGATGGTTATGGTCGTTATAGTCTACTTCAGCGAGGAGTGTACAAGCTTCATACAGTATATGCCATATGTAAACCCAAAGCTCCTCCCTGCATTCATAAGGATATGGTTTTGTAAAGATTTGAGCTTCGAAGTTGCCCTACAAGAATAGGATAATTTACAGCCTGTGTGAAAAAAGTTATACCATTTCAACACACAAAGACAAAAAATGACATTATCAGGTGACTTTATAAATGTGTAATGTTCATACAGACCATAAACTCCTTCATACAGACCAGCTTGTGTAGCATAACAAAAAATGGTTAATGATGTCCCTCATCCATACAAGTATAGGCTTTTGACCAGAAACCAATCCAGCCTGTTGGAAGACACCAAAGTTATATATAAAAAAGTCTTACCAGAAGTGGGTTATATACAATATAACATAATTCGACATACAGCACGAAGTTTCTTCGTTAGATTTTTTGAGGCATGCCAGACATCAAATGAATGGATAATACCCTGATATCGCCCTTTTATGGATCTGTTCAGAACCATTTCACCACACAAAGAGAAAAAATGACATTATCAGGTGACTTTATAAATGTGTAATGTGTGTAATGTGTAATGTGTAAGCGTAATCTTGCCATGGCACCACTTTTACTGTCAACCCATTCTTGGTCCACATTGACACTACTGACGATGTCCATGGTGTCTAGCTCCATTGTTCAGCACATACTGGAGTGATCTTTTTGAAAATAAGATATAGATAATGGGAAAATAATGAAAAACAAGCATTCCAGATAATCTATAATAATGAGATGACCAAGAGCTTTGTGCATTACCTGGAGCGAAAACAGAAAGGCCTGTAAGCATACACAGTGTTTAAGGGCTTAGAAATGAATATGCCTACTTACCAAGGGAAACTAATATGTTGATCATCTGCTCCTTGCATCCCATGTTTTCGTTTTGGCTGGCTGTTCCGAACTCTATGGACAAATAAAGTGTTATAAAGAATGTAACTTCACACATACCATTTTAGTACTTGCTTTGGTAAACACATTTGCAAAGCATATACACATTGAAATACATTGAGAATAATACGTAATTAACACACTATTTTCACATTATTGCTTAAAGGAACAATATGTAAAAATCTGGCCAAAAGTGGTACTGCAGTCACAGTCAATATTTTGTAGTCCTCTCCCACTCTCCCTGACTCAGGTTGCCAGATACATACCAAATCCAGCAGCAAACACAGGGAATTATTTTATCAGTTGTTTGTCTGTCTCCATTCACATTGCCATGAGGCATGCTAATGTTGAATGAATGTTGAATTTCTTTTTTTTATTTGGACATTTGAGATAAAAAACAAAATAAAAGCAATGTAATTATAGATTATCCAAAATAAATAAGCAACTGATGTCCAAAATAGGAGTGGGAAGAATGGATGTTGGAACGTATTTCTGAGTATTGTGAGTGCGTAGTTCAAACACTAGACCGCCAAGTTGCGCTTTACACGTTACTCTGAAGAACGGAGTGAAAGCAGCAAATTTTGCATCAAAGGTAAACTTTTATCAGCTGTCTCAATTGTTCAAAGGCGTCCCGATATTTTAGTTTTTGTTTTGTCAATAATTATTTGAGAGTCATAACAAAGACCTTTTTTAGTTCTGCGCCACATGTTATTTTACCACTGAGATTAGTGAGCCGCGCGGAGTTCTGGCAACCCAATCACGGACTTACATTACACTTCCTGATTGACAAAACGGCAGAGGGTAGGACATCAAAATCAAAACAATAACAACTTTTACGGGTCGTAAAACTAATTTTGATAATCAAATATCTCGGCTAAACTACTGTTATCATTTAAAGATGTATTCGAAAAGAGCATGATTTAATAACGCCTTTTGAAATATGGGGGCCATTTAATGATGACTTGTGTCGCCAAAAAAGATTTGACTGACGTGTTCAGAATTTGATACAGAAATAAGGCCAAGAATGCAGGAGTTAAAAATAGAACATTTTATTCTCTTTACAATTAAATATTGATACAAAACTCTTGGAGCCCTTAATTCTCTAAAACTAACCCTATGCTGAGCCATTCTAACTGTCCCTCCAGGCCTGAAAAATGTGCAGGGGACATCCAGGCGCTCTGCGATGTTCCCTGTCTAACTATCCCTGCTCAGACTGACTGCAAATCTCCTCCCAGCAGTTTCTATCAGAAGGTCCGATGACGTCACAGGTCCCAGACTGGTCCAGTCTGATCCAGCTTTTTCTGGTTTTGGGAGGCGCGTACTCCAGCCAGCCCATGGACTCCGGACTTTGTCTGGTCTCGGTGCTTCCCCCTCCGTATCTCTGCATTCCAGACCCTCAGCGGCGTCTTCCTGTCTGGGACTAAATCAACAGCTGCGCCGCCTGTTTGCTATCCTTGTCCTTGGGGGATGGTCTGGCCAACTGGACTAGGCCCACTTAATATGAAATCACTGAAAATATAAACGACGTGTGCAGCATTTCTTGAGATGATGCATTACTTGACATGCAAATATTACATACTGCCACTTTAAACACTGGGCATGTTCGTAATCCTCTCCTTCTTAGATAAACAACGAGACCTTTGCCAAAGCTGTAGGTACTTGAGTTGTTTCTAAAAAAAGCCCAGTTTGTAAACAAAACACCTCGCCTCAGTTCACGTAGCATATCCAGCTAATGCTAGCTTGTGGTATTTACTTCATACGCAGATATCTTGCTGGGGTTTACTACGGCTGGTATTTTGGAAAAGGGGACATCCATGCCTCGTTCTGAGCGTTTTCCACAATTAAAACGCAGCAAAAGAAATAGAATTTTGCTACGTAGCCTTGCGTATTTAGAAACAACCGCCTTACCTTTCAAGCTGAAATGATGCCAACTGTGGGTCTTTAGTCCTGTCCAGAGATTCTCTCGCCGTTTTCCACTTCTCAAAAGCAACTCCGATGTTTTGTTTGTTGCCTACAGCATCAGACTCGAGTGTCTCCCTTTTTGTCGCACTTGAATAATCTCTCCGTTTCTTTACTTTAGTTTGGGGTCTGGGCTGGAGTTTCAGCGCTGCCTGAAGCCGGTCTCCCAAAGTCACCTCTCGCTCTGCAGCTTCACCGAGCATTGACAGATAAAGCTAGCGCTGCTACAGCTAAGCGTGAACGCGCATGACGTCACGTGTTCAACCCGAACACCCAAATTTCAAGCATATAAAGACAAGTATACAAGCATACAGAGGCAATTGCGGCGAAAATTCCAGAACTCAGTCTACGCACCAGGGCAGTGCTGGAGAATGTATGTGGAAGAAATTTTAATTTTGTATTGTTTTATAAGTGGTGAAACTTCCACATAGCCGCTTTAATGGCAATTTCTTTTTTTTTTTTTAAATATGTACCAAATAACCATGTTTATTTTTCCAACATACAAACAGAAAAAACCTGGAATCAAGAAGAAAATCACTTTGTGAAAAAACAAAACATTTACTCTTCTATCCATTCCATATTATATTCAGCATTTTAAAGGAAGCTAAACTGACTACACATCACCGCATTATCCCTTTTCATCACAATCGTTATTCCCAAAGCCGTGATCACAGATAAGACTTTCCTCAGGCCATTTTTGAGCTCGGGGAAGAAGGGAAATAGCAGCATAGTATGTGGTCCCAGAACTGACCCACTAATTGGTGGATAAAGTTCAATCCAAACCATTTCTTCAAAACTTTGTGGACTTAACAGCTGGAGATGTGATAGTGAGGCAGTTCCTGTTCCTGCCACATCAAATTGTAGTTATTTTTTTTTTTAAAGAGAAAACTAAATGAAAAATTTGGCTGTATAAGATGCTAGTATTCAAGTCTCATTTAAAAAAATATTGTTTAGCAGCAATAATATTTTCAAGCTGGCACAGATTACAAACCATATATTGAACACTTAGAAAATAAAATGTATGTACATTGGTCATCTTGTTGCTTGTTATTATTGCATTGCCTGTGTTTACAGTTCCATGATGTGTTGGGGCTATACACAGATATATTGAATTTAATTTATGTGAGATCGAAGCACTATCGTTTTACAAATCAGTAGTTTATTTTGACTTTCTGAAAATCCTGACTCAAAGGTTTTAGTAGAGCTCAGTCGGTCATGTCAGTGTGCTCTTAGCTGTTAGATCCAAGTTGGTGTTTATAACATTAAACCAGACCTAACCCCTAAAACAGGCGGCTAGGATTTAGCCCTGACATGAACTTTAGAATAGTTACTTTTATTAAGTCATTTTCAACACTTTAAGGATCACCCTTCCTATACAGGGAGGATTCAGATATTTTTCATTTAACAGCATCAGTATTAGAATTCACTTGTGTCAATATAGTCAAGCTATATCTCTTTTGAAAGCTTATTCCCACCTCTAAACACATATTATGTTCAAATGAATATTCAATACCACCAAAAGTAAGTATAAGTAGTCATATATTGTCTTTTCTTACATTTTCATGCTAATATTCTGGGGCAAATCACGTCCAATCCACACATGTGTGCATTATTTTTGTCCGTGAGGGTCCAGAGAATAATTATATCCAGTTGTTTTTTCTTCAAAGTCATCCTTATAGTAGATATCCACTTGAAATGACACATTTGAGTATTGAAAGTTTTCACAAACAAAATGAAACCCGTTCTTTGCACAGTGTATGATGAGGCCGTTCTCTTTCCCCCAGCGTCACTGGGTATGTTCGTCTTCCTCTCAGCCTTCCCTTCAAAACAAGCCCATTCCCGGACTTTTTAGTGCTATGGTTTGGGACTTCAAGGTTCCTCCCACTGCTTGAGTGTTATCTGAATGCGTAAAGAAAAAGACGGAGCATTTTCACAGGGGAACACGTGCAGCAGTAATTGCATGATGCACAAACTTTGGAGCACTTTGAACACTTTTTTCACTTTTACAATGCCTGAAGCAGTGGAGAAAAGAATGGGAATGACGTATAGTTAAGTTTAATTTCATTCACCTATTATATATGCATATATATATATGTCTATAAATTATCCATATGTAGGGTGAGAAAGTCGATATCACACATAACTTGAGTTATGTATTCAATATCGGAGAATTGGATCAAAAACAATCATGTAATAAATAATAGATAAATAAATAAATATAAATAAATAGAGAACAGTACAGTAGGGAACGGTGCAGTAGGGAACAGTGCAATAGGATGTGTGAAATACAATGTCTCAAGTCTTTCTGTCAATTGTTGTTTACTGTCTCACATGTCTGTACGTGTTCAGCTGTCCTTGTACATGTCCTGTATATAGTCTTGTGTACACTGTATTTTTTGCATGATTTGTATTGTTACATCTTGTTTGTTTTTATGTTCTTTGTTAACATCAACCTGCCAGGAGGTCTGCAGATGGAAGTTAGCCTAAGGCTATAATCTGGCATATTTACATTTGTTAAATGTTCATTAATATGCATTGTACCTCCTTTAACACCCAAATAAATAAATAAATAAATACCAGAGAATTAAATCACAACTGATAACGTGTGTATGACGTCACGTTATCTATTGGATGGAATTGGTTAATTACAAAACTTTTTGTGACAAAAGGCCTCCTTAACACGTTTTCCCTTTTTATTGCTTTTACTTTTATACCATGGTTTCACTAAGGATCCTACACTTTATTTTTTCTCAAAGGGACTCTAACCCCGAAAACGTTTTCTCAAAGGGACTAACCCTGAAGCATCTTCTCAAAGGGACTCTAACCCCGAGACTTTTCTCAAAGGGATTCTAACCCCAAGATTTCTTCTCAAAGGGACTCTAACCCCAAGACTTTTCTCAAAGGGACTCTAACACCGAGACTTCTTCTCAAAGGGACTCTAACCCCGAGACTTCTTCTCAAAGGGACTCTAACCCCGAGACTTCTTCTCAAAGGGACTCTAACCCCGAGACTTCTTCAAATACAATTTAGAGAGTTTGACAGACCCCAAAAACAGACCAAAATTTAGCTAGTATCCAATTATACAGACTTTACATATAAAAAGGTGTCTGCTTACCTTATTCTTGTCAAACAGGAACCAAGGACTGTCCAAGAGGTCTGCCAACCTCTTTTCCGCGTCGGAATATTCAATTTAAAAAACAGAAGTGACAGAAGCGACAAGAAGCATCCAGGAACAGCTCTTCCAGCCTACTGGAATCTCCGTTCCCAGACACAGCATGCCGGTCTCTCACGCAGAGGAAAAGAAACAAAGAAAGCTCCCTCAAAACAATCCAGAGAATGGCAAACACTGAGCCGCGCATTCTCCACCAAATCTGTCAGGGATGAAGCAGACAGAGACGGATCGTGGTGCGCCAAACTCTGGAAGTTTATTTAAGTTTCTCTCAAGTTCCAGTGGTTTCCTATATTTCTTTCTCTCAGACAGAATAAAGTCAGTACACAGTTTATATAGTCATTGTCACGTCACACATCGAAAGACGTGCGTGTCACACAGAGACAGTCACATCATAGTCAAAATAAGCAGAGTCCTTGTACAGTCCTGCACGTAGGCCATATTGCTATCTAATACTAACAATACGTCATTTTACTGACAGAGGCCCATGACGCGTCCTGTGACTGGTCTGTCGGGTTGATAATGGAAATAATAAATTCCATTTTTTGCATGTGTCATACTGTAATCAATGTGATTAACAATAGTGTGTTCAAACGAAATATTTAATTAGATCGAATTTTTTCCCCATTCTGGCGGGTTTCTGCTCATGCGCAAGTCAGATTTGGGCACACTAGCGGTGTAGTTTCACAGGAGCAGTGTGAAACTACATGTGTCTATTTTCGGTCTTCCAGAAAACCTCTCCAATTATTCATCCTTGCATAGTAACAGGTTTTATCATTTACATCTCCTTTTGTCAGATGTCAAATTTTGTTACAGTGGAAATCTGTGCCCCATCCAACACTCAATGGATGAACGTCTTTTTTGAAACCGGAAAAGATACAACATTTAAGGAATGGTGATATAAACACATTCTTTAAAAAATGGCAGCCTTTTATTGACGTTTTTAAATCTTAAGCCAGCAAAATATGTGTGAAACATTTTATGTATGATTGTTTATCTTGTACTTGTTCACACTCCAATAAGATATATTAAACGGAATTATCCACTCTACTTGAAGCAGTACTTGGTGCAGGTTAGTTCCCAATAGAGGCTGCGTCAGAATGACCAGATCTTCCTTGTTGTTCCTAGAACTTTTAGAGAATAAGGAAAATATGCATTTCGTGTTAGGGCCCCTTTTGATTGGAATAATCTCCCAGTATCTATTTGATCCTTAACTTCTTTTGTAACATTCAAAAACGCTCTTTTTATGCATCTTCAGAACATCTGCCGATGTGTTTAGCCATCTGACTTTATGCTATGTTTTTGGTAGTTGTACTTGCTAATGCTGATGGTACGTGCTGTACATTCTATATGTTTCAATACTGGGGGTGGAATGTTAGCATATCGAGAGCTGGTACGTCTGTATGTTTGTGAGAGTGAGAGAGTGTGAGTTATTATTTTTGATTTTTATTATTGTCATGTTTATTTATTTATTTTTTTATTTTTTTATTATTATTATTTTCTCTCTTCGTTTTTTGTCTTTGTCTAATTTCTTGTTATTTTGCTCTACCTTGTTTTTTGTGAATTTGAATTGAGGACCCCCTCGAAAACAAAATGGTTAATCTCAAGAGACTATTCCTCTTATTAATAATAGTAAAGAAACTGAATAAATAAATAAACAACAAATCAGACAACAACAGGCCGTCTTCATCAAATTACATGTATTATTTGCATCACTCTTTTTTTCTCATCTTTTGAATTAACTTTTGTGATCTGCTGTAAAAATAACAAATAAATGTTAAAAATGTATTTTTTGTTCCTGTCTAATGAATGGACTTAAATGGAGGATGTATTTTTCTGAATTTGAAGTCAGGCTTACTTTAATTCATTGACTTTTTTGCATTAGTTCGTTCACATAATAGCTCATGTACTTGCAATATAACACTGAATGTAATCATTTGGACACAGAAACTTTTGCAAGGTTAAATTTATTAGAGTATTGGCCTTTCAGCCTAAAGGTCGTGTGTTCGAGCCCACCACAAGAGTTTTTCTACCGACTCCCACCGATGTCTGCTGTCGTTGTGTTCTTGGGCTTAACCCTTAACCCTATACTGTACTTCACCTATTTGTGGCCATATTGACCCCTTGCATGTGACGTCCCGGCCACGCCCACTCTCCATGACAGACGGCAGAAGTCTAACTGGAGCCTACGGACACCTGACCAAAACAAACCTGTTTCAGCGCATTACAGCCAAAACTGTGAAATTTTGCAGTGCGGTTGATTATACTAACAGGCAAGGACATAAGCTTTTTTATCTGATACCTGCTCGTCATGAAGACAGAAGACGACGATGGCCAGCGGCAATCAACCAAAAGGACTGGGACCCATCCAAGTACTCCCTAATATGCAGTGAACACTTTTTACAAGGTAAAGCAATCACAAGTTTGTATTTATTTTATTTCCATTCATTTGGAGGACAATGACACACGTCAAACGTGTCTCTTACTACTGTCCTGTATGTGCGCTGCAACATTGACATTTTTATCTTTTAAGTCAATTGCGTGTTTCACTATTTTCCTCTCCGTCAGTACGTATCATGTTTGGCTGTAGACAGAAAAGCCACAGAAAAGTGGACTATTGCTAATGCTACCAGCAAAATGTACATATAAATCTGCTCCAGTGTAAGGGGATGCATTGTTAACGATAATGATTAAGATCATGTAGGGTGAATTTGGGCAAAAATAGACGTTTTATTTAATCGATAAAATTGACTGGGGGGAGAAGGTACGGGTCAACATCCAGTTAGGCGATCCTTAACTTCTCCAAATATCACTCTTTGTGAGCCCTGACCTGATGTCCTACGTCCTATAACGTAATCGAACATGTGCCTGAAGCAGCCACTTCTCGATTTAGGAGAGGAAGAGTTTTTAAGAGTTGTAGTCCGTTTTGCTCTCGCAGCAATGCTAGTTTCCAATACTTCCGCCGTAAGCTCATTCACAATCACGTGACTGGACGACGTTGATGCATCTGGTCAATACTTGCATGCAAAAGCCAGATCCCGTCAGATCTCTGAAGCTGTGCAGGGCAGGGCCTGGTTAGTACTGTGATTGGAGACCTCTGGGAACAACTACCAACGGTAGTTTGGCACTTTTACAGCCGCCCCCTGTAAAGTGCCAAACTACCATTGTGTCCTTAGGCAAGACACTTCACCCACATTGCCTAGAATGAGTCTGGTGTGTGTGTGTGTGAATGGTACTGTAGGTGGTGGTTGGAGGGGCCGATTGCACATACTGGTTGCCTCGCTTCTGTCAGTGTGCCCCAGGGAAGCTGTGGCTGCCGAAGTAGTTTATCACCACCGTATATTGAGCGAATGAAGAATGACATGTGAAGCATCTTTGAGTGTCCAAAAAAGCGATTTATAAATCCGGTGCATTTAAAAAAGAAAAAAAAAGTTTTATAATTGTGTAATTGATTCAACACGCACCCATTTTAATACAATAATACAACACTGATCTCTGCTGGATAAATGCTGCCATAACAAATACATGCACGCAGTTATCAAAGAGGCTTAAATTCAGTCCCACCTGAATTTACAGCATGCAGCATGCATGCTGTGTTCTTTTCGAATGCACCATGTGACTGTTTCATTTGCATATTGTTGTGTGAACCAATCAGAAATAATAAAATTGCGCCAAACTCCGCCCACGCTCTACCTCTGCCGCGCGCCTGATAAAGGCATGGAAGGCTGCAGACAAAAGTTTATTTTGGCTCGTTTTTAGGTTTTTTCTTGAGATTCTGCGTGGCTCTACGGCCTCGTTTCGCGTTAACTATATTTAGGCCTAATTTTCGCGCGTAAATGTTATTTTTAAAAGCGGTGCGTACAAAGTTTTAAGTGAAGTTTCTGCGCCCATAGTTAAAAAGCCGACTGGGATTTAAACTTTTAGCTGTGTTAGCATCACATAGCTTTTAGCATTAAGTTAGCTTCGCATATTAACGCATAATATGGCTGCTTTGTGCCACACACGGCGTGCTTTGGTCGAGATCCCAGCTCCACAGCCCAAAATAGAAGGTAAGTTTATTTGGAGAATCTGTTTAAGTTTATTATATTAAGACAAAACGCGCCAATCTGCTTAAATCATTTGAATATATGGCGCCAGATTTCATTCGAATGTCTTGTGTAAAGCTAATGTGGCAGCGAAAAGTTTTAAATTGACTTTGAATATTTGAACCCACAGTGCTAACGACTTATTACTGCAATGTAGTTTATTACACATATCTATTCATTCAAGTACATGTTTGTTTGCAGTAGAGTAGACAGGTTCATATAATTTACTTAATTAAACTGAGTTTCAGATTCCTTTTAATGGCCATTTGCAGTTAAACCACAACGGTATAAATTTGCAAAAATTCCAAATCTGCTCAAAACGTATTTACACTTACCTACTTATCTCATTGTTAAGCTACATATGTGATTGTTTAATATGAGAGCTCTTTACTTAGTATTCACTTATCTTGTTTTGTGTGCTCTTCATTCCTTCTCTTGTATCACTTCTATTGCTACATGTCTTATAGATGAAACACTGAAGTTTCCTCACTGTGGCACAAAGTAAAGATCCCTTAATATTAAACTGTGCATGAAACTTGAACTATTTTCAGTTACATGAATGGCCTGCTGCAATAAATTAAGATGTATTCTAAATAATATAATCTACAGGATGTTATTTAGCTGTAAAATGTATGTTTGGATTGAAAATGGGTTATTGTACCTGAATTCTATATTCATTCATGACTTCTTAATACTGTATGATGTGTTTTCTTTGTGTTCTTTAGGTCGCATGAGGAGATCGTATCTGGAAATACTGGGAGCGCGTTTAACTCCAACACCAAGAGGCAGAATCCCAACGACAGCTGTCCCCCGCAGGCTACACTCAAGTAAAGCTTGAAAAAACTTTACTATTTATCTCTCCAAATAAATGATTGTGATTACAGTGTGTGGAGATTACAAATTCTGTACAAAAAAGGTAATTGTTTGACTAATCAACTCATGAATTAATCTACTTTTGAATTCTGAAAAAGTAAAGCTGTTCAAACTGTTAATACAGCCCTACGTTTACTCCGTGTGGAGCGAATCCCTCTCCCAATATGTGGGTCTCCCCGAGGTGTCTAACATAAAGGACTGTGGTGATGATCCAGGACAGTTTAACATTCTACAACATGTATGGACAATTATAAAATATGTTCTATATTCTTTTTGTGTCTTAACTGTTGATTCTCTGATCTGTGTTGATTTCCATGGTTTTGTTAAGTCCTCTGAGATGACTACTGTTGTGATTTAGGGCTATACAAGAATACATTGTATTGTACAGTATTTCACCAATGTATATGCAGAAATCGCATGACTTCAGACCAATTAGCCTAATAGTTGATGGAAAGGCCTGAGTTCTTATTAATTCAATCAAGATAAGACTAAAGCAACGAGGCATTTGCAGACAGTGGATTGAACAAAGACATCCATTCCCTGTGACATTGTGCTGTAAAACAAAACAAAAAACCTCTTCCCGTTCCGTTTTTGAGTTTGACTGAAAATTTGACATGACATTTGAATAAGCAATGGTTGAATCTTTTAACTCTTTCATCTGTCTTGGTTGTCTTAATAGTTGAATTGTTTTCACAGTGGACTTGTGGAGTGGGAGAATCCAGGCACAATGTGACAAAATGGACGACGAGCACACACCAATCTCGAAACGGCAGCTAGTGCAACTCCTCCGCTCTCTCATCTTAGTAGAACAGGTACATTTTTATTTTAATGCTAAAATGTGGTTCTATACTTGTTGCAGTAGGGGTGTCACAGTATGGGGCATTAACCTCACTGGTGTTGTGACCAAAATTTTCACGGTTTTCGGTATTATTGCAGCCTCATGCTGCTAATGTACAGATTAGGGATGTAAAAAACAATGAATTTTCATGACCGACCACCGAGCCTCATTAACCGGTTGAAACCGGTTAACCGCGTAGTTTAAAATAGTCCACGTTCTTTGAAATAACAGCCATTTCGAGCCGCGTACTTTTCATAAGTGCAGCTTATGAAAAGCTGGTTCACTGGTTCACTTGAACCCAGCTTACTCCAAATCAAGGAAATACATGGTTTACATTACATGCAAAGAGAAGGGTTGTTGAGATGAGATGGTGGAGGTTCAGGGTCACGGAAGCATGGGAGTTGCGGGCTAATAACTTAGGGAACCCCTGCAATCGGCTACTGAATAAGTAGATTTTGTTTCCATCACTCCCATGAGAACTGGGACATGGCATAAAAAAGGCATTAATATAGACAGACTTAATATAGATATTAAGGGGTTTTAAAATTGGTTGGTTAAATTGATGCGTTTCTTCTTTGTTTTCTTACAGAGCCAAGAGCCGAGAGTCCTTGCGTCGGACCTGAAGTTTCTCCAAGACGATTTGCAGCTGAAGAAAGCCAATGTTTACAGGTCCATCCCCTACTCCAGACTTGGCTCAAACAGGGATGCACATTGCTACAGAAAGGCCTACCCACATCTCCTGGCCTTCAGAGTAAGTTTCCTAGTTTGTGACAACTCATTACTTACAAAGGCAATACAAATGTTTTATTCATCTGACCATTTGTGCAATTAGTATTTAGAGGTGTAAATGTATTGAACTTTCTATGATAATGCAAACTTGGTCATTAACAAGAGCAATGGTGGTCCATTGTTTTCCATCTTCAGGTTTCTTGTCAAGAATGGGGCCAAGTATTATTACAAAACAAGGAGTGTGACGTGGTGTTGGAGCACACGTTGATTGCCTGGAGGTTCACCAGCGAGCTCCCTCAGTGGGACACTTCCAGTCACAACACGCTCAGAGAACAGTGCTTCAGTGTTTTAGCGTCCCAGAGTCAAGCTGCTTTACAACACTACAGGCCCACAGCCAGCAGGGGGCAAGAGCTGTTACGGAGGTGGGTACAAATGATAAGAATAAGATAAGATGGACGTTATTGATTTCACACTGGAGAAATTTACACTCACATTTAGCATAGATGGAATCACTCAGTCAAAATGCTTGGATCCACAATTTTCTTTTGGAGTTGATGAATGTCACTTTCTGTGCGTGTGTAATGGTAGGAGTTAGTTTTTCACAAATTGATAAAAAAAAGGTCCATATCACTGAGCAGGCAGAAGCTGGGACATATGTCTTCTCTTTTAAAATAGTGGCACTAATTCCCAGTATTCTGTGTTGAGGACTCAACAGTAAATAAACCCTATGCAATTCGACCATAATGCACTGGTGGATGCTAAAAAACTGTAGGTTTTTTTGGTATGAGGTGAAGTGTAAAGGTGTAACTACCTTTATTCAATACTGTCCTACGTCTTGCTCTCACAAACTCTTTTGGCTCAACAACAGTTTTCAGCGGCACGATTTTTTGCGTATCCTAGCTTTGGAATAGTTCTTGTTCCAAAATCACAACTGGGGAATGCCACCCTCACGCAGATAAGGCTCTTGTCATAAGGCTCTTGTCATAAGGCTCTTGTCATGTGTCAGGCTCTTGTCAAGTGTTAAAATACATTTAAGTAAGGGATAATGTATAGTACGCAGGTCATCGGAAAATAAGGACCGACAGGGCAGAGCGGACTGCGTACTATACATTATCCCACTTATTAAACGGCTTTGTACCAACCGAACACACACAAAATAAACTTCAGTCCACTTTTATGAATGCCGAAAGGTTAATTTAATGACTGAAAATAAAATGGTTCCCGAAGGTTTTCCCATGGCAGGCGAGTAACAGTTAGGCTAGCAACTTCAAAACTAGAACATCAGCGGTGAGTGACTCTTATATAAACTCAACCAAAATCCACAATTCGATCCTCTGCAAATGTGTCTTAAAATGTTATTTCATGTTAATAGTTACTCCCGGGTTTACCACTATTGCTTTTTGTCACAATAAAACAGTATTTTTGTCATGAAAACGTTAACAGATAATTCTGAAAACCTTTGTGCACGTGTGTTACGAAATTATTTGTATAATGTCTTCTACGATTAACATTTAAAGGTGTTGATTGATTGATATACGTGTCTATTGAGCGTGGCTAGCTCCGATAGCTTCTCTCGCAGAGACAGTAGTAGCGACGAAGTGGCCGGACTACTTGCAGAGTAATCTCACATCTGAATTACAAGCAGAGGTTGCGTTGCCATGGGCAGCGGTCATTATTGTTTTGAGAGGTCGGTTATAAAGAAATAATGGCCGGTAGAACGTTTTGAAATTACATTCAAATCAATGGAGCGTTCTACAGCTGCTGTGAGGAGCCGTGTAATAAAGCGTAATATTTGGAGGCCTTCTGCCCGGTCTGAAAATCTTTAAACGATTTGCAGAAGTCTGGGCTTTTTCCACCCTTTCTCACTCATCCCTTAAATCTCATACGATGCTATGAGTTTGTATGCATCTGTTTACAAATGTCAGAACCCAGGGTAAAGTGTAACAATCATGTAGTTATGTAATTAAAGAAATTATAAATTGTATTGTGCCATTGCAAAAACTAATTGGGAATGGCCAACTTCTAGGCTACGTTTTGGTGTTGTTGTTTTAAGACGAAAATGTTAAAACCAAACAGGATTTTAGTTCAATCAATCATTCGTGAAATCTATTTCTGATTTCTCTTGTCACTTCTCAACAGTAGAAGAGGCCATATTGTAAATTCAACAGCTAAACTTGTGCACATGATTGCCACTACTTTTCTTATAAAATGGGTTGTTAGCCTTTCTCGTTGCCCCCCACGTCCCATCAGTTGCATAACTCTATCAGAATGGAGAAACTGCTTTTGACCCTTTTTGAAATGGATTTTGTTTGTGTTATTTCAGATTCAAAATGGCACAGCAACAATCACATGCCATCACGCCTTGTATTGTGACACTGGAGAGGATTCTCAGGGACTCCATGGATACAAAATTAACTAATATGAACTTTTAATCCATGAACTTGATCCCAGTGATACATGCATTCTCCTAGGTTTTTGTGATACATTTTTCCTAGGTGACATAACATGCTAAAATATCAACTTTATAATGGATGATTTTAAATGATTTTTCTTCTGAGATCTGTCAAATCTGGTTTGAGTTAGCCATCCGTAAATTCCCGATCAATTATCATTTCCTGAAATTAAATTTGTACGATGGTGTGGTAAGACCAGGCTAAAGAGCTGCTGTTAAATTCTTTTTCTTAGTTGTTCTTTTTAATAGTTGTTACATGTTACACGTTGGCGTATTGACAGTATTTTTCCAAAGGGGGCGACAAAGGCAAAATACTTAACACTACTGGGCTTTGAGTGGTAATAAAACAAATGCTCTCTGCTATCAAAGGCAACTGCACCCGATTTGACAGCAACACTCTTATCACCGAGGCGAAAATGGATAAAAACGTAAAGAAAATATCGAGCTCTTGATGGAGTTTTAGATGTTTAGTTCATGGTTCTGGGGGGATTTCAAAGATTCATTGTAAATATATTTGCCTGTACTTGAACTGGCCTTTTCCTACATTCTGCTTTTTGCGTTTACACTGTTGTCTATGTTTGAACCTGAAAACTTTGAATAGTTTTGATAAATAATTTAAATAAAGATCTTTGCAATATCTACTTTAGCTTTATTTTTCCATCTTGAATTTGGATGATTTGTCCTAATTTGATCAGCCCTAGGTCATTTAGACCCTAATTTAGGGTATTTTTCTTCTACTTTTTATCATCTGTGGTGGGCCATTTTGACCTGAGGGAAGCACAAGGGTTAAAATGGACATTCCTTGGGGACACTTTGTTTAGAGTGACTTATGAGAAACATTGGGCATTCTTCTCTCACTTAACCTTAATGAACCTAAGTCTGGTCGTAGGATTTTTTAAACTTCGATATCTTTTTGCCTCTTATGTTTTATGTTTAAACCTTCCTCGTTTCACCAGAAGATGGCACCAATGCTACAGTAAGTACTCGTGTCTGAGGCGGATTCTTAGACTTAATTTAATATTAATGTAGCTATTTAGTAATATTGTAAGTAAGTAAAGTAAGTCAAAATTACACTAATTTCAATTCAATGTTCAGTAATCTTGGAGGACTGAGAAACAGCCATGTACGTCACTATTTTAAGTTTGGGCTGAGGGCCTGAAGATCAAATGTGATCTTATCTTTTGTAATGTATTATCTTTGTAATGTATTATCTTTCTTAAACAATTCTGAATTCAGTTGTTTACATGCAATCATCTTTGAAAACTGTGAGAATGAAGACTGTTTGGGCTGAGGTCATTTTTTTTCACTTTTCAGTCTGAAACAGTTGATGAGAGTCCAGAGATACATGCATGTGAAAGCCAGTGGCTATTTTACCAGCTACATGAACAAGATTTTATTACATACAGTAGCTAACTGTTTTGTGGTTTGAAAGCTGTTAAGAATGTGTATGTACAACACAGACGATTACAAACTTATGTTATTGTTCACCATTTACTTTCCTCCTTCATTTCACATGCATTGTCAGGAGAAGCCTCGACAATTCTCCCAGCTGCTGAGTCCTTCCTTAAACACTGCCGGATTATGGGACACTTCCACATGCACCGGGCCCAAACCTCGAAGCAGCCGAGCGGAGAAATGGCTTTGTGAGTGTGATACAGCTGATCCCACAGGCACCGCTGCCACTAAAACACAAATGTACCAGCCTCAAGACAGAGTTGAGCGAATGCACAAATACAGAAAAAAATGAAGTCATTACCCCAGCTCGTGAGATTATAGCAGTCGAAATGAGCTTCCTCCGCAAAGTGGCTGGGCGCTCCCTTAGAGATAGGGTGAAGAGCTCGGAGTAGAGCCGCTGCTTCTCCAGGTCGAGAGGAACCAGTTGAGGTGGCTCGGGCATCTGTTCCGGATGCCTCCTGGACGCCTGGGGAAGACCCAGGACACGCTGGAGGAACTATGTCTCTCAACTGACCTGGGAACGCCTTGGGGTCCCCCCGGATGAGCTGGAGGAAGTGTGTGTGGATAGGGAAGTCTGGGCGTCTCTGCTTAGACTGCTGCCCCCGCGACCCGGCAACGGATGAAGCGGAAGATAATGGATGGATGGCTTTTAGCAATCTGGAAGTGAGCGTATGATACGCACAAACTATACACCGAGTCAGGAGGTGGTGTAAGTCACAGCATGCAAAAAACATGCATGAAATTTAAGATTTGGACAAAAATAAACATATTCCCACTCGTAAATAAATAAAGGAATAAATAAATGTCACATTCTGCCAAAAATTATCAATATAACACAACAAATCATGAGATTTAATAAATACATATGTTATTATAATTATACAATGTTTTTGGGTTTCAAACAAAATAATAAAGCTTTATTACCCTCATCCATTCAAAGGTTAAGATTAAAATAAATATAATTTTATTATTTAACCATGTATTTATTTTCTTCTTTTTATTTATTTTCTGTTTAATTATTTCATGACACAACATTCTTTTCTTGTGTCCTGTAAAGCAATGCAAATGAAGGGGGCGGAGCTGCAGAAAGTTAGACCAAAGCAGTCTATCAGAGATCGGCTGCATACATACGTTTCCTTGATATCGCTACATTCCCCAGAGTGTGAGGTCTGACCCACACTTATTCAATTGATTTATTATGCATAAATGTCAATGAGTGCCTGCCATTTATGTGCAAAAACCACAACGTGAAAATTATAACAAAGACTGTATTTTTTTATTTTAATTTGCTTCAAAAAAAAATCATTCTTTATTTTTGCCTTTACAATTCAAAGAAAATGTCATAAAAAAAACGAAACCTCACATTTATAATGCAAAGAAAGGATTACATTAGATAAAAAAAAAAAAAAAAATTATTAATTATTTTAATACAAAAAAGACTAATTATATACTAATTATAAAACAAATAGTAATAATAATAATACAATAAAATGAAAGAAAGAAAGAGGAATTAAATATATATATATATATATATGTATATATATATATATATATAATGGTACTCGCACCAAACCATGCAGGTTAAATGGGGTACGGCAGTGTCAGAACCGTTTCATGTGTCAAACGGAGTGAGACAGGGTGGAATCCTGTCACCTATGCTTTTTAATGTTTATATGGATGAGTTATCTGTAAAGTTAAGGCAGTGTAAGACCGGTGTTCTGCCGAGTTGTGCCGCTCTGCCGAGTTGTGACGCTTATGTAATGCTCAGCTGTTAATGATGTAATGCAAACCTGCGCATGCGCGGCAGCCGAAACAAACCAAGATGGCGGACAGAAAGTCCGAGAATTGCTTTAAAAGTTATAATACGAACAAAATAAGACACAAATGTCACTTTTAATGCAATTTGAGGCGAGATGTTGATGGTTCCGTGTTGGCACATGTGGGTTTTAAGAGTCAAAGTTTCGGGTAAAGTTTAGTTTAAGCAGTCAACTGCACCTATGAAACCACTATGCTAATGTTATGAGAGCAGTCCGCGGGTGCTGACGTAGGCTGATGAAGCGTCCTGTGGCAACTCTACAGCTTACAACTGGATGAATGTTGATAATGGAAATAATAAATTTAATTTAATGCATGCATCGTACTGTATTCAATATGGTGGATCTGTGCGTGTGATACTGTGCTCAAGTGGAGGAGAGGTATGGCTCCAGCGATCACCTGCAGCAGCACAGCTTGTGGACTGCACACTTTTCTGTCAGTTCAGTTAATAATTTTCATGGGATGAATTCGAAGTTGCAAAAAAAAAAAATATGGCCATTTGGATATATAGTGAAACTTTTACTGTCAAGACTCTGCTGCAGCTGATCCATGACAACAACCACAGGATTATTATCACCAGTAACCACAGAGATTACATGCCATGGCCATGTTGTCCTTTGAAATGTAATTCATTCGTGGATTGATGAATTTTGACTAGTTTCCCAGATGAAAGATCGGGTGCATCCTTTCTATTAAAGAAATGAACAACACTGGTGAGTAACATTTCAATTGGAACCAATCAAATGTTTTTTCATGGGCTTTATGTTAGGTTGTGCATAAAAAATGGGCTGTGGTATTGAATTGAATTTGTGTAGATTTTCCTGCTAAAGGATGTAAAGTTCCCGCATTGATGTCAAGCTTTAAATACAAGAGAAAACACGTTTGTAGTTTTTTTTTGTGGATCAATCAAGTCTGTTTAAGTCTGAAGGCTGTAAACTAAGTGTATTTTTAGAAATGTAGGAATTGTATTGACTTTGATTGGTTAGGCCCAACCAGGGACAGGAGTTGTGAATTGGCATCTGCTATAAACTATATTCATCACATCAGCTGCAAGCTTTGTTTATGACTGTGTCTGCATTGTCCCTGTCAAATAAATATATTGATAATGTTGAAAGAGCGTGGAGACTTCATTTTGAGAAATCAATTCATTTAACAAAGATCAGGCACATCCAAAGCACACAATACATTGTATATCTTTCAAAACACAAATCTGAGAGGAACACTTAAACACATGAAATGCAAAACAACACAGAACCATTGATCCATAAGGAGCAAAAATGTCCATAAATGTTGTAGAATGTTAAAGTGTCCTGGATCATCACCAGTCCTTTAGTTAGACACTTAACTGTCTAACAGACCCTCCTACATCGGCAAGGAAAAACTCTAAAACCCAGTGGGAAAAAAGTGAGAAACCTTGAGGGAGACCACATTGAGAAAGGGATCCGCTCCTCACGGACGGACAGGCTATAGATCCAGAACCTAAGCTACAGAACATGGACCAGGGCGCGGGGCGGGACTGGGGCAGCAGAACGAGGACTGAGGACGCTCCCAGGCAGGGGTGCAGCCCGCGAGTCGGGCTGAAGGAGGACAGTCAGCAGGTGCAAATGGTCTCGTCGTCACACCATGAAACAGACAAAGGGACAAAACATTTCAGTACATTATAGTACACTACGCAAACAGCAAATTACAATAATTAACATACGTGTCCAATTCCACAGGAGTCTCAGATTTGTGGAGTTGGTTAGCTGGTGTTCGGGACGACTGGGAGCCAGGTCATTCCTGCATGTGATGTGCTCAGGATACGCGAAGAGTTCACAGATCCTGAAGGCCAGTGCGTTGGCTTTCTGTCCTGGTCAGCCTCTGTAATAATATATGATTAAGTTATTGTACTGTAATGTTTGTACAGTGTTATTTCTTTACCAAGTGTTGGCTTTGCTGTTTGCTTTCCTTTGATGTACTTTGGGTTGGAACTTTGAATAAAGACTGCCCTTTTGAAGAATCTTGCCCAGGTTTGACATTTTCATTTAAGTGCATTCCTGCCCAAAATAGCCTTCAAAAAAAAGTTTCAATGTTAACAGGATTTGTATTCTTAATTATTGCAAAGAATAACGCTTCAGCTGTGATGTCTGGTGCTCGGAGACGGGTTTCTGCACATCTTTAGGCAATCAGTTGTTCATTTAGCTCTTCTTTGTACAATGGGGCATACCCTGAGAAAACAATGAATTTGGTTACAAGAAAAATGTTTTGACTTGCGTGTGACAATCAGTGACACTGTAGTCCGCTTCAAGACTTTTTCCATGTAAAAAGTCCCTCCTACCTCATTGCTCTAAGGAAACACAAAAGTTTTAATTTATAATGAAAATACAATAAATTGTGTAATATTTACTACTAGACATACCTGTTCTGTTTGTATGTCAAGCACCTTCTCACTCTCAAGTTCCATTGGTGTGTAGCTGTCACATTTGGCAGTGTCCTAAAAGCATTGGAAAAACGTTAGATGCAAAGTAACAAATATTACTGACATTACTATCCCTACCTGGTGAATCTGCTATTTTTCCCTTCTTCAAATCTTCCAAAAGCCTCTTGATTTTTCCTCCACTTGTTTTCGATTGGTGGGTCAAGAAAGTGCCATGATTGTCTCCTAAATAAAATAAGGTATAATTTGTCCCACAGTGGGAAAATGTGATTGTTACAGTATTTACTTACTACTTATTTACAGACGAGATGACATGTACAGGCTCAGCAGTTCTCACAGTACAGTCTGACAGCGGCAGGAAGGAAAGACCTGTGCAACCTCTTCTTCACACATAGAGGATGAATAACTCTCACTGAAGCTGCTCTCCAGAGCAGAGTGTCCTGCAGGGGGTGACAGTCATGGTCCCCCACCTGCTGCACTGGGAACAGCCCATCACTGAGCTGAACTTACTGATGACCTTGTCCAGCTTCTTCCCCCTCTGTGATGCTGTTGATCCAGCAGACCACTCGGAACAAGAACACCATTTCTTTGGTCTTCCCTGCATTGATGAGGAGGTGGTTCCTCTCTTTGGTCGGTTTATGAGGAGATGTTTCCTCTCTTTGGTCGGTTTATGAGGAGATGTTTCCTCTCTTTGGTCGGTTTATGAGGAGATGTTTCCTCTCTTTGGTCTGTTGATGCGGAGGTGGTTTCTCTTTGGTGTTCTAATAATAATAATAATAATAACAATACATACTTATACAGCACTTTTCTGGACACTCAGACGCTTTACAGAAGAAAAATAAGAAGCGTTTGTTTCACTAAATATCGATGTATCTAAGCCCCTATCAAATCACAGGATGAATTTCGCTGATAGAACGTTAAAACAATCAAAATATATGCCATTTGAAAACGGAGAGCCATACTCACGTGTGTTTTCAGCTTCGGGTAGAAGAGAAAACAAGTCTGATTTGAGCATGCGCAAAAAAGGACGTACGTCAGCTGCCGAGGACTGCTATCATAACATAAGCAGTGTGGCGCAGTTGACTGCTTAAACTAAACTTTACCCGAAACTTTGACTCTTAAAACCCACATGTGCCAACACGGAACCATCAACATCTCGCCTCAAATTGCATTAAAAGTGACATTCGTGTCTTATTTCGTTCGTATTATAACTTTTAAAGCAATTCTCGGACTTTCTGTCCGCCATCTTGGTTTGTTTCGGCTGCCGCGCATGCGCAGGTTTGCATTACATCATTAACAGCTGAGCATTACATAAGCGTCACAACTCGGCAGAGCGGCACAACTCGGCAGAACACATGTAACACCTGAAGACCTCTTTTCCTGCCTTTTATTTGTCTGGTGGGGTGCTTCAGAATGTAGAGAAGGCCAAATACCTGGGGCACGTAATCAGGAGTGACCTCAGTGATGACGATGACATTCAGAGGCAGTACTGTAAGCTGTATGGACAGGCGAACACTTTGGCTCTGAGATTTCACATGTGTACAGATAAAGTGAAAATAACTTTGTTTAAAGCCTACTGCACTCCGCTCTATACTGCCCACTTGTGGTGGAGATACAGTAAGAGTAAGTTTAAGAAGCTGCAGGTTGCATATAATGATGCACTTAGAATTTTACTGAGTCCCTCGTTGGACTAGTGCCAGCTCACTGTTTGTTTTTAATAATGTCCCCACTCTGACTGCTGTGATCAGAAACTGTATTTCTAAGTTCATAAAACGCTCTGAGGACTCTTTAAATGTAATAATGAATGTTTTTACTGTACAGAGCAGTGTTAGGCACACCTCTGATCTCTGGAGGCATTGGAGAAGCTGTCTTTATAGAATTTTGTAAATATTGAATGTTTGTGTGTTTTTTTGTCTCTTGTTTTATATGGACCCTTTGTGTGTCTGAATTAAAGATTAAATAAATAAATAAAAATAATATATTGTACACATGTACATATATATACACACACATATTCATTTTTGTAATATATATCTCCTTCATGCACATGCAGCTGTGCGTACACCCACAAAACCAATTTGCATCAGCTTCATTCTCCCGTTGTCTTATTCATACATTATATGCATGTACATACAGTTACATATAAACAAAATGTAATAGTGGATCAGTTATACCCAAAAAAAAAAAGTTGAGTTCCATTGACTTGTTTTCATCAGTACATAAATCTTTGAGGAAAAAAAGAGTTGATCCAGAGTGATCATGGGCCTCTTGACTTGCAGTGGTCTGATACTCCTTCCATTTCAATATAATTGCTTGCACAGTGCTCCTTGAGATGTTTAAAGCTTGGGAGATCTTTTTGTATCCAAATCCAGCTTTAAACTTCTCCACAACAGTATCTCGGACCTGCCTGGTGTGTTCCTTTGTCTTCATGGTTCTCTCTGCGCTTTAAACAGAACCCTGAGACTATCAAAGAGCAGGTGCATTTATACGAAGACTTGATTACACACAGGTCCATTATATTTATCATCATCAGTCATTTAGGACAACATTGGATCATTCAAAGATCCTCACTGAACTTCTGGAGTGAGTTTTCTGCACTGAAAGTAAAGGGGCCGAATAATATTGCACACCCCACTTTTCAGTTTCTTATTTGTTAAAAAGTTTAAATTATCCAATAAATTTTGTTCCACTTCACGATTGTGTCCCACTTGTTGTTGATTCATGACAAAAAAATTTAATTTTATATCTGTATGTTTGAAGCCTGAAATATGGCGAAATGTTGAAAGGTTCAAGGGGGCCGAATACTTTCGCAAGGCACTGTACAATTACAGATTATAAAACAGTCACATACAGATTATGAAACAGTCACACACAATTTCATAAAATTACGGTCTCTCAATCTGGATCTAAAAGCATTCAAGGTAATAAGTTCAGATAGTTTCCAGTGTTTTCTCCACCGACTCCCACTGATGACTGCTGTCGTTGTGTCCTTGGGCAAGACACTTAACCCCACTTTGCCCAAAAGCTCCCACTGAAAGATCAAGGCTGTGCTCACACTCAGAGAGCAGCCGTCCTCCTGTGGACTCACCACCTGCAGAGAGTCAGTGAGGGGCTGGTGCTATGAGACTTGGGTGGCATCTCTGACTGCCACCCCCCTGACCCAGAAATGGATTAAAGGGTAGAAAATGGATGGATGGAGTTTCCAGTGTTTTTGCAACACGTTCCATGTACAAGGAGCAGCATGTACAAAAGCTTTTTTTCCCAGTTATGTGCAAAAGGAACAGAGAGCAACAAAAGATCATTTGATCCAAACCATATGAAATATGTCTCTGTGAGTACACGACAGATGTAAGAGGGCAGCAGAACAAGCCTTAGAAACTAAAGTGCACCAGTGTCCAAACCTTCTGTGGACAAAGATCCCACTCCAGAATATCATTCACAGTGAGGCTTTGCAGTTCGCAAGGAATTGAACATTTTAATTGAATCATTATTTAAGTACAGTTTTTTTCCTCCTATATTTTGTATCATACTGTTGAAACTGTGTAAAATGTTATATTAAATATACTTCTTTAGGAATTCAACCCCTGCCTTGTTTTTGACGAATACTTAGGCTTACTACGCCACTGTATAGTGTTGGTCATTTGTGGTAGTACTTGGAGAGGCAAGTATTTTCTGAGGGGGTACTTGGTGTGAAAAGTTTGAGAACCACTGATCTAGTGCATCTGCGCATGCGTCGAAGTAGGTTTACCAAGCCATCGGATTTTGCATCTCCAGTTGGTTTTGGTTTTATAGGTTTCCATCATTTTCACACAAATATTGAATGTAATCTTTTTTTCTTTTTTATAGTTTGTTGAAGCCTATCTCCTTAAGAGTCTTGAGCCACATAGAAACCTCTCCAAAGGAAATGCTAAAGGCTTGTTTTGCTGTGGCTTGTATACCCTTCTTCAGAATTCTCAGGTCTAAAATGTTCCTGAAGATTAAGAAATAAATTGTTAAACTGCTTTGAAAACTGGCTTGATTGCATTCCAACCAATGCTCAGGGAATCAGTGACAACCTGAGCAACTCAGCATCTCATCTACTCAGTCCTACACAACTTTTTTTTTTTTTTTTTTTACAAAATAAATACACATTTGTTTGTTAAAGATATCTTTTCAAATCTTATAATGAACAAGTTGAGGTAATTGTTGTGGTACATAATAACTTTGTAAGTCATATATTGGTCATATTATCATTGGTCATATTCAATCTGTTGAAATCTATCTGGAACGTGGAGGACTACTGTATAGTATGTTATTCACTGATTGACATTGTCCTTAGAGGGTATAAAAAGGTGAAATGGCAATTTAATCACAAAATTATATTATTACCTGTACAGGTGCAGTGTTCTATATGCAAAAGATCTATCCATTCTGAATGCACACCATGGGAGAATTCATGCCAATTTATTATTTCTTTAAAAAAAATAAATAACATATTTTTGATGCATTAAGTATTGTATTCTGCACAATTGATCATTTTTTTCTGTTTATGCACAATTGTGCAGACTTAGGCGGAGCTGTCAAATTCCACACAGGGTGCAAATCTCGACAGAACACCGGGGTCAGTCAGCACGAAGCGATTGCTTTCGCCTCGCTGTCTGTTATTGTGATTAGTTATTTCTTTGGGGGAAAAACTGCAGTTAAATAATAATATATATTTTTTTGAATCAGTGGCTCAGTTGGTAGACCAATGGCCTTTGGGCCTGAAGGTCGTGGGTTCGAGCCCACCATAAGACCTACTACAAGACTCCCACTGATATCTGATGTCGTTGTGTCCTTGGGCAAGACACTCAACCCCACCTTGCCTGAAGCCCCCGCTGAAAGATAAAGGCTGTGTTGTCACTGACAGAGCAGCCATCCCCTGTGGACTCACCACATGCAGGAGGATCAGTGAGGGGCTGGTACTATGTGAACTGTGTGCAGCTCTGCCTGCCACCATAAATGCAGACACAAAATAATAAAGCTTTATTGTTTAGTTTGTTCTTTTGAATCAAAAAAACTTTGTATAATAATATACATTTATTAAATCTAATAATTTGTAGCATTATATTAATAGTAATATGCAGATTGTGACATTTAATTTATTATTCTGACAGTTTTGGTCCTCCATACAGCCTGTATTATTATTTAAAAAATAATAATCACAAACACTTTGTCTGCTGAGACCTTTTTTTATGGGCTGCTAAATGCCTTTCTTGTTGCCATTTTAAGGTCGCTTCATTTTTGTTCACCTGTAGGCATAAATTAATACATTCTAACTTTTGGCCCAATATATCTGTCAACTGTTTGACATAGTATAGCGTATATTTTCTTTTTAAACAAACTAATCAGGAGTGCATGTCACTTATCTGCGTGTCAACTTATCTCTTAGGTCCACTGCAGGTGCTTTCACTGCTCCAAAAAGCCATGAGAAAAACATGGCATTTTTAAGTAGCTTAATCTCTCCAGTCACCGCAGATATAACTTCTAAGCTGTAACTAATCAAACCCACATATTACATCAAATTGAGCTATGAAATGCATTAAACGCTTCGTTTTCTCTGCTTACAGCTGTGTCTTACATTGATTACAAACCTCGATCCACCTGTCTCCTATATACAGTACATCCGTCCCACCTGTGAGCAGCGCAGGTCGCACCCCGAAGGGCACTTGTGTTCTGTGCATAATTGCTGTAATCTTCTTTTCAGAGCGTCTTAAGGCTGTAATTTTACCTGACTGCCTCCTATACTTTTCCACATAACCTCAGCTCTCCTCCAGGCACCTACATCACTCTAGTAATTTTATTTCCAATCCAAAGACAAAGTTCTATAGATTTTTGCATTTTCTCATTTGAATAAAACTAAGCTAGTACAATGAGTGAGTATTGACTGAGTATAAAAGGGACAAAACAACTACAACATGGTTATGTTACAATAGAGTAACATA
>OZ035844.1:9174639-9600901 GCA_964034765.1 Knipowitschia caucasica | reverse complement strand
ATTAACCGGGATATCGATCGGCGTCGGTGGGACCACTCGGCTCAATAAACGTGTTTTAGTGTAGCTTCGGTGGAGGTTCAGGGGTTTGCATGTTCTGCCTGTGCCTGTATATTCTGCCTGTGTCTGAGAGATCAAAGAGAGAGAGACCAGAGAGAGCGACCAGCGAAAGCGACCAGCGAAAGCGACCAGCGAAAGCGACCAGCGAGAGCGAGACCAGAGAGAGAGCGACACCAGAGAGAGAGAGAGCGGATCCAGAGTCATTTCCTATAAAAAATAAAATAAAATGGAGCAATCTCTGAATGGTCAGTTTTGTGAGTAAGATCCAAAGTAAGATCTCAGGTATTGTGTCCAAACCTGAGAAGGATCTGGTTCAGAATTTGTTTTGAGGCAAAAATAAATGTGATGCAGATGAACACCGCACACAACAAGAAGCCAAAGACCTACACTGCCAACAATATCATAATAATATCTAAAATGTCCTTGTTGGTTTTAATAAAGAGATTGAGAGAGATCCTTTATTTGTCCCACAGTGGGGAAATCTCAGTGTTGCACCACAAGTTAAAGAACAGCAGGAATGATGAGCACACAACTATACTTTTGAAACAATAACTACAGTAGTACTCTTTTCGTGGCTTGACCAACACTAGATACGGGCGCACACCAACACGGGCGGCATGGTGGCTGAGTGGATAGCACTCTCGCCTCTCAGCAAGAAGGTCCTGGGTTCGAATCCCGGTCGGACCAGGGCCTTTCTGAGTGGAGTTTGCATGTTCTCCCCGTGTCTGCGTAGGTTTCCTCCGGGTACTCCGGTTTCCCCTACCACTAAAAATATGTCCAATAGTTCTGGCATGTGCCTCCTGTACAGGCGACCCCGCTCCCATCTCTGCCAGACAAATGCCAAAAAATAACAATTGTAAACCGCTTTGAGACTCAGATCTGCAGTGAAAAGGCGGTATATAAAATATATAAATAAAAACGTACGAACGTACATATGTAGATAGAACAGAGAGGGAGAGACCACAGAGGGAGAGACCAGAGAGGCAGAGATCAGAGAGAGAGACAAACGAGACACCAGAGACCAGAGAGACTGGAGAGAGATGAGAGACCAGAGAGAGGAAGAGGCAAGAGAGGGAGACCAGAGACTGGCCAGAGAGAGAGACCACAGAGAGAGGGAGACACCAGAGAGGTTGTGTGTTTGTGAGGATAAGATCTGCCATGTTTCCTGTTTGCCCTCTCAGATCTATCTTCAGCAATGGGCGCCATGGTGATGTTCAGATTATAGTTATAGATCCTTCTCTTTTTAAACGTCTGAGTCAGAAGAATGTAAACGAGATTTTCCCTGAGAGACCAAGAACGCAGATTCAATTTATTGAACTCCTCAGGTCAATGAGACGATTCATGAGATTGCATAAAGCCCTGATTCCACCAGCATTACATCTACTCTATCCTACTCTACTCTGCTCTACTCGGATTTGAGTGTTTGCACAGGAATGGGGGGACTAGTTTGAATGTAGCCACAGTCCAGAGAGAGAGAGAGAGCAGAACGAGAGAGACCTTAGAGAGAGAAAACAGAGAGTAAGAGCAGAGAGAGGGAGAGAGAGACCATGACCAGCTAATAATGTGTAATATGTTTTTGTCTAGTTACTTTCAAGTGTCAGGTTTTTTAAGCAGGTTACAATACTGTGTCGCATAGCAAGAGCAGAGAAAAATGTGTGCATTATTATCTCTGTCTAAAACACTGATGTTGTCAAATCTCAGCAAAAAAGATGAGGCCACAAGGCGGGTAGTATTTCCCTTTATGGCACTCAGCTGGCCTGGGAGCGCTTTGAGATTGTGTGTGGGGAAGTTTGGGTGTATGCTCTGACTGCTTCCCGTGCCACTCGGCAACGTATAAAGCAAAAGATTATGGATGCATGTTTAAAGGGCAAAAATGAGAGGATCCATCATATTATGTATTCACAGAACATCCATCAGCCCCAGGTCGACAGATACGCTATTATCAGTGGCTCCTCTCCACTACAACTGTTCAAGCATGTATTTTCTTTTTTTGGGTCTCTCTCTCTCTCAAGTCTCTCTCCTCTGGAATCTCTCTCTCTCTCTCTCTCTGCACTCTCACTTGTTGTACATTATAACTCGAATGGTAACTATAAAGATAATAGGATTATAGGATTACTATAAAGATTAAGGTTATTTCACATATTTCAACTTCATGGCTCGATTAATTGGTTCCAACCCCACTCACCTTTCCCTTTTGACGGCTTCACAAATCCTGACGCGTTGGTGAATGTTTGGTTACAGTCCATCATCAGGAGCGCGCTGCTGCTGCTGCTGTCGGAATAGTTCCCACATCCAGACGTGTCCAGCCGGCTCGCGTTCACTGCCTCTACGGCCATATTATCGTCCACGCACACCGCCGCGCCTCGCGGATAGACTGTGAGACAATATTAAAAAGTTGCCGCAGCTGTTGTCATTGTTGCAGACGTCAGCGAGACTCAGACGTGCGTATAATGGGAATTCCAAAATAATTCTTCGTGCGTAAAATGGTTATAGAACTGGGTGAGTTTGGAGAGGGGAGGTTTTGCGCAGCGAGGTGGAACAGCTTGTGTGGAGGAATGGGAAGCATGAGACGCGCTGCTACTGCTGCTGTCTGTCGCCCCCCCATCGCTCTCTCCCTTCGCTCGCCCTCCGTTGCATGGGGCTTTTCCAAGATTTGAGGGAAGACCACAGCAGCGAGAGGGGATGGGCTGACAGGAGCGCAGCAGCAGAATATTAAGCTGTTTTTTGGCACTACAAGAAATAAAGAGAGAGCGAGAGACCAGAGACAGAGAGAGACCAGAGACAGAGAGAGAGACCAGAGAGAGAGACCAGAGAGAAAGGCCAGAGAAAGATTGGGAGAGAGATCCGAGAGAGAGCAGAGACAGACCAGATAGAGGGAGAGGAGACAGGATTAGATGACCTGGGCACCCCACTTTTTGAAAATATGTATAAAAATTGTGTCATTTTTTTATTGCTAAATTTGTGCTGATTTTTGCTGCAGAAATTGGAATTTGTGTCGCTATAAGTATATACATACAAATATATGTTTCAACAGCACAAATTAGAGCAGAGTTAGCACTAAAAAATGAGACCATTCTGGGTTGACTTGGAGCAACTAATTGTGGGGTGCAAGGCTTATAAACACTATAAAACATAATGTTAAATATTTTAAATATGATTGCGGCACATATTCCAATTTCTGCAGCACAAATGCAGTACTAAAAAAGACACAATTTGTATACACCTTTTGAAAATGTGGGGTGCCTACTTCACACAGGTGATTAGATGATCATGTTTGATTCTCTTAAACAATATAGATGGAACCATGTCATGAAATACATACAGTGGGGCAAAAAAGTATTTAGTCAGCCACCAATTGTGCAAGTTCACTCACTTAAAAAGATGAGGCAGACCTGTAATTTTCATCATAACTATACCTCAACCATGAAAAACAGAATGAGAAAAAAATCCAGAAAGTCACAAGTATTTATTACTTATTTTCCACCATAATTTGCAAATAAATAAATTAAAAGAAGTGATTTTCTGGATTGTTTTCCCCCATTCTGTCTCTCATAGTTGAGGTATACCTATGATGAAAATTGCAGGCCTCCCTCATATTTTTAAGTGGGAGAACTTGCACAATTGGTAGCTGACTAAATACTTTTTTGCCCCACTGTGTATGGATAATCACTAGTTTTCATATGTAATGCAAAAGTGTCCAAACAAGCGCGGCCTACTGACAAGGATGTTATTAGTAAAATTATTGCCGTAAGTTACATACCCCAGCTTTAAATAGAATTAAGCATGATAATTGTAAAAGGTTTTAGTCCTGCTGTTGTGTTGCTTTAGCAGAATTAAGTCCCGGATTCAGACTGTCTCAAGCATTGTTTCTCTACTCTACTCTACTCTACTATACTCTTCTCTTTGGGCTGAGAGCTGAGTGAATGTAGTCCTCTCTTTTTCATTTCTCAGATGTGATAGAGGCCAAAAAACTGTTTTGAGAGATAGGAACTGGTGACATAGATTTGACCACTTATAAAGTTAAGTACCCCAGCTTTAATGTGATGTTGTGACAGATGATTCCAAAACAATTTGTGGTGGGGATGAAACATAAGTCTTTGAAGGCACAGGCCTGTTCTGATGCTGGTGTGTCATCCGTTGTTGAAAAGGTCGCTGCTGTCGTGTGATCGTGGCTCAATAAACAAAGGATGGAACACGGAACGAGATGAGCACAAAGACAAACATTGCGACAGGAGAAAGTAGCAGAACGCAAACACAGCTAACTCCAGGCCAAACCCACTGTTCACGTGTGATCTGGTCATTCCAGGACTAAACCATGGAAGTATGCGTGGGGATAAGTTAGCTTAACCTTATCTCCAAATAGACTAGAGGCCACCTGTGGTACTGCAGCTTAAATCCTTACGAATGGAGATTTCCCCATAGACCTCAGTGTGAATTTAAACAGCTTCCACAAAGGAGGTTTCTGTGAGGATGTAAGTCTCTTGTCATAAACTTTTTTCTTTTTAAATCAACGCTAACAACGCTAACAGTACAACAAACTCGTCCCGCTCTTGCTCTGGTCTTCATGTCATACATGTCTCTTTCTGGCCTCAGTCTGGTCTTGCTGGTCCCACTCTCCTCTCTGGCCTCCCTTGGTCTTTCTGGTCTCTCTCTAGTCTCTTTCTCTGGTCTTTCTCTCTGGTTTCTCTCTCTGGTCTCTCTTACTGGTTTCTCTCTCTGGCCTCTCTCTGGTCTTGCTGGTCCCTCTCTCCTCTCTCTCTCTGGTCACCATCTCTCTCTCTCTTTCTCTGATCTCTGTAGTTCAAGGACCTTCTTGTTTTGGGGTAGAATCGATGCAGCGGTTGGCATCTTGACCGCAAGCAAGTGTAAAATAGAAAAGGAGCTTCTCTTGCTGCTTTAATGTGAAGCTGGAGACTCCCACACAGCAGCAGGGCCCTGAAGGAAACACACACACAGACACACAGGAGCAGAGAGAGGTGGTCTACACAACACTGCAGAGGGACCAGTGTTAGGGAATCACACTTGAATATGTTAGGAAAGCGATAAAGACACATTTCTGTAGTTTGCATTTCTGGCTCTTAAAACATGCATTGATTTGATTGGGTTGACATTTTGCAGACAAAAAAACAGGACTAAACTCTCACAAAATCAGGGATTTTTATGTATTATTATATTTTTAAGTTGGGCTACGTAACTTTCAAACCACAATAATTGAACTATATACATGCATGTGGAACCCATTGATTGACCCAAACTGCTTTGAGGGCAAGAAATGAGTCATGGATTTTACTTCTGTCTCTCTGGTCTCTCTCTGGTCTCTCTCTTGTCCCTCTCAGGTCTCCCTCTATGGTCTCACTGGTCTCTCTCTAGTCTCTATCGTTTTTCACTGGTCTCTATCCTGTCTTTCTATGACACATTTCTGTAGCTCCTGGCTCCCAAAACCTGTCCTCCACAGGATGGAGAGGGCAGCTCAGACTGCTGCCCTGTGACCTGGCAATGGATAAAGCGGAAGAAAAGGGATGATCGTACACAGAGAGAGTCGAGTAAAGTACTGAATGGTCCACGTGATGTTGTCACATGTGAACCTTCATATGGGCTGCTGCTGTTAAACCGGTTTTATATATACAGTATATATCAGGTCTCTGCTGGTCTCAGGTCTCAAGTGTATGGTCCTCGCTTGCCTCACTCCATGATGTTCTAAACAAAATGCAAATGTCAACTGAAGAATTCACTTGTAAGAGCTGGTTTTTTCCCCTCAAAAAGGTCTTTCTGGTCTCTTGTCTTTGTCTCTCTCTCTAGTCTCTCACTCTCTCTTGTATTTTGTCTCTGGTCTGTTAACATTGTCCATCTGTAAACGGCCTACGCTTAAAACAGGGGAACGTGGGTCTCATTAGAAGAACAGGCGTGTGCTTCCACCTCCTGGACAGTTCTATTTAAACATTCATGCATTCTACTATATGCCTTTGTAACTTAATTTTCTGCAATATTTCTCCAGGTTATATGAGTCAAAAAGCAAATGAAGAACACACTGTGTGTAAAGATTTTAACCATAATAAAATATGATGGGATATTTCACAATTATCAAGTTTCTGAAACTACCTACAAACTCAAATTGAACTGTCTGAGAACTTTTTGTAGCACTAGCAAGTGGCCTCTAATGAGGCAGAGAATCTCCACAGTTGCTCACATGTTTGATAAATATACACTCTCTCTCTGGATCTCTCTCTCACTCTCCTCTCTCTCCGGTCTAGCTCTTTTATCTCTTTCTCTGGTCTCTTCCTCTGGTCTCTCTTGTTTGTATATTCTGTCCTCAGACCTGCATCAGAGAGGAAACACTTTGAGAACCGTTGGGAAAAGAGTGAGAAACCTCGGGTAACCCCACATTTAGAGAGGGATCCACTCCAGCAGCGATGAACGGGCGATGATCCAGGACTGAGGTTGTAGAACGACCAGAGAGAGCACAGAAAGAGAGAGCAGAGAAAGAGAGCAGAGAATGACCGGAGACAGAGACCAAAGAGAGAGACTAGAGAGTGAGAGACCAGTATGTGACCAGAGAGAGACCAGATTGAGAGAACATGTCTTGACATAACTAATGGCTGATATGACCATGGGTGTACTGTATCTCTCACTTCTGCTGAATCACAGTGTTAATGATTAACCGCTTATATGATGAGACAAAGGTGTCGTGTTGTCACTGAGTCTGACAGATCAGTCCAAACACAGTCCACTCATTCCACCATGTTCCTCTCACTCACACTGACTCTGCTGGTTCTCTGCTCTGGGACAGCTACAAGCGCCAACAGGTGAGCAGGCACACTAGAGAGATAGAGCAGAGAGAAAGAGCAAAGAGGGAGGGCAGAGAGAGAACAAAGAGAAAGAGCAGGGAGACAGAGAGAGTAGAGAGAGAGAGAGAATAGATTGAGAGAGTCAGACCAGAGAGAGAGACCAGAAAGAGAGACCAGAGAGAGATCAGAGAGAGCGATCAAAAAGAGAGACCAGAGAGAGAGACCAGAGACAGACACCAGAGAGAGACCAGAGCAAGAGACCAGAGAGAGCAGAGAAAGTAATCCTAGAGAGAGACCAGAAAATATATCTGTGAATGCTTATTGGTGTGAAAAACAACATTTTATTTTGTGTACAATTTATTCATGCAGTGATTATCCACTCTGATTTCAACAGAGTGGATTATGACTACTTCAAGTATCACCGCATGGAAGAGGTACGACTTGCTCATCCAAGACCAGAGAGAAGGGGAGAGAGACCAGAGGGAGAGAGACCAGAGGGAGGGAGAGAGGGACCAGAGATAGTCCAGAGGGAGACTGAAGGATAAATAATAAGGGAAAACTACTTTTAGATTGTGTAGAGTTGGAGCACAGAGTCAGTCGGTCCGTACACAGATATGTGATGTCACATGTTGTGCTGGTGCAGATAAGATAAAGTTTCCTCTGATCCATAATGATTGATTCTGATATTACGTATATACACGTTATTAAAGCGTAGATACATGTTGTTTGCAGATCACCAAATGGAAGTCGGACATGGTCGCCGCTCACAAAGACCTTGTGAAACTCGTGGAATACGGGAAAACCTACGAGAATCGCACCATCGACCTCCTTAAGGTAATTCCAAATGAGAGACTAGAAAGAGGGAGAGCAGAGACATACCAGAGAGAGAGAGAGAGAGAGAGAACAGAGACAGACCAGAGAGAGAGAAAGACCAAATGAGCAATGAGTCACTTTTTGACTCTTTGGGCTGAGAGCTGAGGGGTGGTCCTTCTCCGTCTTGAAAAGTTCATTGAAAGATGTGACAGAGATTTAATTTGTATTTTTTATCACATTGGCTTATGTCCTCTCCTTCTCTTTGATATCAGATTTTCCTGTTCAAATGAACTTTGGGGAAATTAAAATGAGGCCTTGTACTTGTATGTTTTATGTATTTCTCCTTCAGATTGGTTTTAAGGGACAGAACAAGAAGATCATCTGGATGGACTGTGGAATCCATGCAAGGGAGTGGATCGCTCCTGCTTTCTGCCAGTACTTTGTCAAAACTGTACGAACACTAAATTATTTATACATATCAATTCACATGAGATGTTTGTTTAATATTATTCAAAATTTTAGCTTCTGGAAAGTTCCAAAACGGACCCGAAAGTGGAGCTGATGCTGAGGAACATGGACTTCTATGTGACGCCAGTGTTGAATGTGGACGGATACATGTTCACCTGGACCAATGAGACCGTGAGTGAACCAGGACGGAACCAGGTCTGAACCAGAGACTAAAGCAGAGACTTGAGCAAAGAATGAAGCAGAGACTTAATTAGTTCTAAACAAGGAATAGACCATGGATCTATTATAATAACGGAATAGACTAGGACTAAAGGACTATAAAGCAGGACTAAACTCTGACTAAACCAGGACTAAAGCAGGTCTGTTGTCTCAGAATCGTCTGTGGAGAAAGAACAGAACTCCTGGTTCGTGTGGCTGCTTCGGCACAGACCTCAACAGGAATTTCTACTCCAACTGGGGAAGTGAGTCCACACCATGACATTAAAAGACATATTTAAATTAATGCTATAGTCACAAGTTTTTGAATGTCAAAACTAGCAGTAGTAGTTGAGGGGTCTCTCTGGTCTCTCTCCATGGTCTCTTTCTGGTCTCTGTCTGGTCTCTCTCTGGATTTGCTCTCTATAGTTTCTGGTCTCTGGCCACTCTCTCTCTTTGGTCTCTCTCTCTGCCTATACTGTACTACTATACTCCGAGCGCTCTCTGACCTCTCACTCTCTCGGAGAATAGTAGTATCTTTCTTGTCTTAGAATTAATCATTGTTGTTCAGCTAAGGGCGTGTCTTTCAACTGCTGCTCGAACACATACCCTGGTCAGGGGCCCGTGTCAGAGCCTGAGGCCCAGGCCCTGACTCAGTTTGTGGGGAACATCTCAGATAACGTCCTGGCCTTCCTCACCATCCACTCCTACGGACAACTGTTGCTGATCCCCTACGGACACCCAGAGGTCATCGCCCCCAACCACGACCAGCTGGTAATACACCTTTGCATCGTTTGCGTTCACTTCTTAAAGCTGGGGTGCGTAACATTCAGACCACAATAGATCTTTGTAATCATCATTATGCCACATCATCAGAAGTGGTGGGTGAGCTTTGATGCTAACGAGTTTAAGCTAAAGGCTTTTTGTATACGTTCTCCACCACAAGTGCAGCTCTGCGACGTCTCTGTGTCCCTCAAGAGATGTCAGATAACAGCAGTATATGCTCACGGGCAAGATCATTTAAATGGTCTTGTTCACACTGATAACAGCTTGTGGTAAGCAATACGAGATGTCCTGCATCTCAACAAACAATATCTTCTGCCAGAGGGATGAAGCTGGAACATGGCGTCATTGATTATTATTCACATAAAGGTTGCAAAACAGTAGAATTACAGTCTCGGGTGAATGAGAACTCACTTCAGTCCCTGTTTGCCTGTTTTTTTGTGTCTTTGTCTTCTTACTCTGACCGGCTTTTGTCACTTTGTTGCTCTCATTTGTTGCCACCCGTGCGTCCGGCAAAAAAAGGCCAACAAAGTCCATCTCCTGCGTTTGCCGGAGGTGTCGTGTCTCCATATCCACCGCCTCTGCCGCGCCGCACCAACGTGTCTGCCATGCCAGACAAACATGTGAAGATTTGCACGGACGTGCGTCACCAATGACACAGCATATTGAAACTTGACACAACACATCATCCGTTCTTAAAGCCCCTGAAGGAAATTGGTTCCAGCTAGCTTATGTTCAAATCTATTTCTTCCGCATTAAGACATAACCCAGGTCTTGTCTCTCAGATGGAGGTGGGTCTGGCTGCAGCTGAAGCCATAGAGAAAGTCCACGGGATGAAATACAAAGTGGGCACCTCTCCGACTATTCTGTGTAAGTAAGAAGAGACAGTAGGAAGGTTTTTTGTATAGCACAATTCATTTTAAATCACACTTTTCCACCATCCAAGCACACAAAGTAAACCATATCTGAACATGTGTAAGAACTATATAGGACTGGGTATCATCTTCTGTTTCAGAGTTAAATTTTTCAGGCTATAAAGAGACACTTAATGTCACAAAATTGTTGATTAGCCAACGGCAGGTTCGAAAATCAACCCATACGAATTAAAAGACCTAACGGTAGCAAGTAGAGGTTGAACGGAAGAGGTCCCAGGAAATCCCTGTGGTCAGGGCCTCAGGATCTCGGACAAAGTTTCCAATCTCTATGAAGTACTAGTAGTAGTACCAGTAGTAGTAGTAGTAGTCACAGTAGCATTAGTAGTAGTAAGTAAGTAAGTAAGTCATCTTTATTTATATATATTTTCAGAGTCGCCTTAAATGCATCACTCACTCACTGCATGTCACACACACACACACACACACACACACACACACTAATCACAGTTTAAGCATCTAACTTTAAGTGTAGGCTGAATCACCTCCATGGGCTTAATGTTGACAAGCGCCAGCGTGGGCCGCGGCCGCAGCATCATCACGGCAGAAGTTTGGTAAAGTTAGCTTCATATTCCCAGATTCGGACTTCTGCAGTCAATATCTCACGAAAGCCACTTTGTTAAACAAAAGTAATTGTGCTAAAATGATCACCTCTATGTTGTTTTTTCATATCCAATGCGCTATTTTAATGCAGAGCAATCCATTGAATCCAATGCACTGCAAGCGCAGAGAAAGGAGCGTCAACAAATGTCAAGACCAGCTTTGTAAACGAACATGAGCTTTTACGTGAAGCCAACTCTCAGCACACTATAAATAATGACCATATCTAACTGCTCCAGACTTGGAGTTCAACATTTGTTGAGTTTTTTATATTTTAAATGAATACATACGTTTTTCTTTTATCAATCTTTTATTGATTTTACAGTAAAAGGTCTTTACTGTAACATACATAAACAATTTATGTTACAGCATTTGTCTTTTTTATATTTTTTATGACTAATAAGCATGCATTTTCTTAACCAGCCAAAGAGTTCCACCTGTTTAATTAATTTCATTTTTGACTAAGGATTTGTTTTTTCTATGTAGTCAATAAATTACATTCTAAAAACTGTGATTATGAAATTCCACAATTCCTGTGTAGATTGAAATTAGGACTATAAAGTGCTCAACCCAATCCACCCAAATGGTGTCCCTTATTTTTCTGTTCTCAAGTTGGCAACCCTAAGTCACAGTAGCAGCAGTACTAGTAGTTGTATTAGCAGTAGTAACAGTAGCAGAGTAGTGAAGTCTTCCTGTGTCTTCAGACCCGAACTCAGGCTCGTCCCGGGACTGGGCGCGCCTCCAGGGGATCCCCTACACCTTCACCTTTGAGCTACGGGACAATGGCACCCACGGCTTCCTGCTGCCTCAGGAGCAGATCCAGCCAGCCTGTGAGGAGGCCTACAGCGGGGCCATGACCATCATCAGGCACGCCCATCAGGAGGCCTTCAGCAGGGCCCCTGAGACAGCAGCCTTGTGGGGGCCCTTGCTGCTGATGGCCATGGCCCAGTGGAGCCTCGGATGCAGCCTCTGATGCACACAATCAAAGGAAAAATTATCCACAATCTACATGTTGTAACTTGGTGTTGATCATAGACTGTATACAGATGGACATTGCTAACCCGCCAGATATTTGAAACCTAATAGCTATATTTCCACAAACAAAGTATTTTTTTGTATTGTTTTGTGATTTAATTTATGAACAAAATTGAAGAAACTTGTCCATGTACACTTCCCTATTTACAGTATAACTAAAATATGTCAATGAGGTAAACTCATTGACATATTTTACAGTACAGTAGCTCAGGTGGTAGAGCATTGGCCTTTGAGCCTGAAGGTCGTGGGTTCAAGCCCACCGTAAGACCTACTACACGACTCCCACTGGTGACTGCTGTCGTTGTGTCCAAGACACTTAACCCCACTTTGCCTGAAGCTCCCACTGAAAGATCTCAGCTCCTGTGGACTCACCCCCTGCAGGAGGATCAGTGAGGGGCTGGTGCTCTGTGGACTGGGTGGCATCTCTGGCCACCCCCCCGACCCAGAAATGGATTAAGGGGAAGAAAATGGATGGATGGATGGTAAACTCACCACTTTTGGCTTAAAAAGGCAGTGGTACAATACAATACAATCTATTCTTGTATAGCCCTCAATCACAACAGCAGTCATCTCAGAGGACTTACAAAACCGTTGAAATCACCATCATAGATCAGAGAATCAACAGTTAAGACATAAAAAATATCAAACACTTATGTACTGGTCCATAGGAAGAGACCAATGTCCATACATGTTGTAGAATGTTAACCTGTCCTGGATCATCACCACAGTCCTTCTTGTTAGACACTAACTGTCTAACAGACCCTCCTAAATCGGCAAAGGAAAAACTCTAAAACCCAGTGGGAGAACATTTAGAAACCTCGAGGAGATCCCCTTTGAGAGAGGGATCTGCTCCACACGGACACTCATGCTTAAGGTCCAGGACCTAAGCTACAGAACGAGGACCAAGGTCACGCAGCGGCCTCAGAACGTGGACAGGTCCGGTACAGGACTGAAGCAGCTCCCAGGCGGGTTGGGCAGGGCAGTCCGCATGTGCAGATGGAGGTGGCTGGGTTCAGAGATCCTGTCGTCGCGCCATGAAACAGACAAATGGGACAACGGGTGGATAGCAATGAACAGACTACAGTCAAATCCCTAATAATGCAGACAGATAAAGTAGGAAGGAGGAGTGGATAGTGCTCAAGTTACCATACTACTCCCAGCAAACTGGCTCCCTGCGCAGCTTGACTGATAATCTAAGATTCTTAGCGTTCCCTGCGTCTTACTATACCTAACTATTTGCTAAATTGAAGAGGCCTTAAGCCTATAGCCTTGAATGTAGAGACCGAAGGACAGACAGCAGCAGCCACGGGTAGGCTAGCCCTGGCTACAGCACCATCACCTGTGGTTTGACCATAGACCTGGATATAGATAGTCGATGCTAACCCGCTAGCTCAATCAGTTTTTTACTTTTCTATTGCCTTTATAAGTAAAAGGAAGTCACACACTATGAATTTGCATTGGCAATGAAGCCCAATAGGTAAGTGCTAAAGGACGAAGTTTTGCTTCAACTCTCTCTGGCTCCTATTGACTTACTGTACATGTAAAAGTAAACACCTCTAGCTCAGTTACCGTTTGTGTTACACTCACCATTTTGGGCTTAAATATCTGTGGTTGAATGTTTCCTGTGATCCTGATATTGTGATATTGTCTTTGGTCAATCCTTAAATGGCATATCTGGATTCCTATCAGATGCCTTCATTATTTGGGGAAACTCTAGCTTGCATTAGCAAGCGTCTTAGTAACGCATCTTGCGCTGTTACGGCACAATGTTAACTCTGTGGCAGATTTGCCCATAACAGGAAATTGGCTCAGGCTAAATTATGTTCAAATCAGCCTTTTCCCTATTCAGGCTATATGGTGATGTCACAGTTAGTCAGTCCACTCCTTAAATATAGTTTGTGGATAGTAGTGGCGGCTGAATTCGGGAACAGAAGGCTCTGGATTTTTTTTGAGGGCTCAAAGAAGAAGAAAAATAAACAACAAAGTGTGTTTACTCTCTCACACATCGAGAGTGGTGTCCTCTGGTGAACTCTCCAAACAAGGGACAAGGTTTAAACACTTCTGAATTATAGAGTTTTTGTGGTGTTATTGATTAACAGACCTGGAGATAAACAGGAGTCTTTAGTATTCAGGCCTGTTAGCATTGTCCATCCGTTTACAGTCCATCACAGATTTGAAACTGTGATTGAATCCATTTGCACACAATTGTACAAAGCTATATTTCCACAACAAAGTATTTTTATTGTTTTGGGATTTAATTTAGGAACAAAAAAACATAATGTACAGTAGATCACATGCATTTGGTTGACAAAAAAGTCAAGAAAATCCAGATGTTTCAGCCTAAAAATCTTTCAAATCAGTTTCAAAACTTAGTAAGTGAACTATATGTGACGTCTCAGCACAAAGGCACCAGGACGGATTCACTTTTTCTCAATAACATGAAATTTAGTTTGTCAAGTCCCACTCCCAGCCCACAGTGACAACTTCTCTTTCCTCTTACTGCTTTCTCTCTTTCTAGTCTCTCTCTTTCTGGTATCTCTCTCTCTGGTCTTTCTCTCTCTGGTCTCTCTCTTTGGTCTCTAATCAGTGTAAACAGTTCTGTTAAAATGTATTGTTTCTCAAAATAAAAAATAAGCAACAAAAAAGTAAAGTTGTGTCTTAATTGTATTTTTGTAGTAGTTTGTTTCGATGTCATTATTTTACGGAATAATCTTTTATTTTTGATATATATATATATATAAATATCATACATTAATTTAAATAAATCTGGTGGAAAACTAGACATTTTTTGGTGATTTTCTCAGAATTCCATTGATTTGAATGGTAGAACAGAAAAAATCTTCCCTGGGAATTCAAGAGTTGGACAAACGTTTCACAAATAGAACACTTGGTCCTATAATGTTGGCATTTTCCTCTTTATCTTTTGAAAATAAACCTATTTCCATCAATATTTTATTTATTTTTTATGCATTTGGTTGGGACAGTGCATGTAATGAACACACCTCTCCAGATTGTAGCCATGGGCTAATTTGCATCAAGGAATCATATAATCACCTTGAAAAACGATGTACTTGCAAAAAGCTTCAACTCCTGTTTAAAACTCACCTCTATCTGTCGTTATTTCCGGGCTTTTTAATATTTGACTTGTTTACGAGCGTGTAAAAGTATAAAGTTCATACCTTTAGCTCATAAAGAAGCAGTTAGCTACGTTCTTGTCAGTGAGAGGATGTGGACTGTGCTGCTGTGTGTGAGCTGTGTGGGGGCAGCTGCTAACAGGTACAACTCTTAACACTATTCTCACCTTTTGGAAACATTTAACATTACAGTTTTTAAAGATGTTTTCCAAGCAACCAAAAATGTCATTCAAATGAATAGCGAAGTCAAAATGACGGATTTGGGAGTTAAACATTGTTTAACTCCAGCGCGTTGGGTGACCTTGGTCTGTGAAATGCGCTATATAAATAAACATTACTTACTTAGTTACTTACTTACTTAGAAATGACCTTTTACATAAAAGTGATTTTACATAAAATTGACTTGTATGTAAAAGGTAATTCCATAAAAAGTAAGGATTTAGATTGACTGCTTTGGGAGTTCTAGTTTTAAAGCTATGGTACCTAACTTTCAAGCCACCGAAAATTTAACCTGTCACCCTATCACTAATTTTCACACATAAACAAAGAAAGTCAATAGACTGTCATTTGTAAAACAGTGTACATAATGTGTTCATATTCATCTGAGAAAGTTTTGATTGTCTTAATTAAAACAATATTTGCAAAACAATTCTCAAAAGTCTTTAGTTCAAATGTAGCCTGGCCATAGCCATCCGTACACTCCGCTTAATCATCATTTCCCTGCATGTAACGTCTGGGTCTGGTCCCTGTGTTAGCGAGTACAATCGGTTGTATTTCAACCGGCTACTCAGAGAGCGCGGAAGGCGGGTGTTGTAGTTCGGTGCCGGTGACGTCAAGAGTGTGCGTCGAACGGGTAGGTTGTAGTTTGGCAATGGCGAAGAATGCGATAGTAAAGTAATCCGGTCTGGTTCTATCAAGAAATTGAAGCAGGAGCAAGAGGAATTTTTAGCAAATGTAATCGCTGGTCAAGATTGTGGCGCTACTCCCCACGGGCTCCGTTAGCGGCAAAGGAGATGGCTAGGCTAAATGCTAAATGCAAACAACAGGCTCGGGCGCATTACATACGTCATGGTAAACTCAGATCCAATCGTTTCAATCTGCAAAAGGAGTTAACCCCTCCCACCTGTTCACGGAGCTCAATGGAGCAAATCCAGACCTTAGTGTGAAATGTAATTTGTACTAAGGTCTGGTACAACCAGGCTAGTTCAAATGTAACAAAAAGATGAAACTCGTCCCAAAAGTTGGGAGTCAAAAGTGAGTAAAGTTGCTACTGTGCTTGTCCCACTGGCAATAGTGAATTATTATGACATGAGTTTAGTGTGTTTAAGATAATCGTTTTCTTCGCTGTTAATCTCTTGAGCATAAACCAGAGAACTCTGTCAAGGCCAGAGCCATAAAGGACACAGGAGCTGCTGCCTTAAAAGTTACTTATATAAATAATATCTATTTTAGTACAGTATATTGTTGGCAGCACGGTGGCGAAGCAGCGAGCTTGTGCTTCACAGCAAGAAGGTTCTGGGTTCAATTCCACCTCCAGGCCTATCTGTGTGGAGTTTGCATGTTCTCCCTGTGTCTGCGTAGGTTTCCTCGGGTGTTCTCCGGTTTCCCTACCACTAAACATATGTGCAATAGTCTGAATGTATGAGTGAATAGTCGGCGTCTCGCTTCATTGTGGAGAGAATGGAAACTTGTCTGAACTCTGAACATTGATCTGTGAATTGTGCAATATCATTAAAGTTCACTTACTAGTTGTCCATTATAATGTGATTCCCTATGGTCTCACTCACTGGTCTCGCTCCCTTTGTCTCTCTGTCCTCTTTGTCGTATCTCTCTGGTCTCTCTCTCTTCTCTCTAGTCTCTCTTCCTTTTTTCTCTGGTCTCTCCATAATATTTGCTGTATTGAGCAGAGTGGATTATGACTACTTCAAGTACCACAACTTGGATGAGGTAAGAACACTCTCAAATCAAATCAGACTAAACCAAAAATCTTGTCACCAATTCTCAAATCTATTATCTAGTATAACTAGTTTTTTATAGCTTAAAAAATTATTTGTTTTAGATGTGTTTTCTGACGAGTAAATACATGTTTTAGCCTCCATATTCCCATGAGGTTTGAATGATTCGTTAAGGCACTGTGATTTTTCCAGGTTAAAAAGTTCTGTTTAGCTTCAACAACTGAAGGTACTGATTTTATTCCATGAGTTTTATTGCCCCGTTTGATTTTTTTTATTTTTATCTTGCTTGGTGAAGTATTTGGGAGAAGCCCTTGTGTATGCCCTGTGCTATACCAAAGAACTTGCCTATCATGTGTACCTTTTAACAAGAGCTTAAACGTTTTCACGTTTTAGAAATAAGAACATTTTATTTTCTAAAATTTTTGATACATGTATACATAGTTCCCACATGACGTCACTACATACGGGGATTTGCCGACCCGGCGCCATTTGTGTTGGCATTCTGTGGGCAAAACAATAGAAAAAGAAGCTGAAACGTGTTAATGTCGTGATAAAGTTGAAAATGGTCATCTCCTGCTGGGTCAATGGATGTTCAAATCGTGCCGGAGGTTCCGTTAAACTTGGATTTTACAGTATACCCATCATTAGACTTCATGAATGTGAGAAGACTAAGCTTTTGTCAGAAAACCACGGAGGTTATGGCTTGCGAAGATAAACAGGCAAGAAACTCCCTCAAAACACGCAAGAATATGCTCGGAGCACTTTGTGTCAGGTGCGTATCGTATCTTATAATGTGTTGACAGACGTAATTTACTCAGTACTAACTTGTGTATGCTGATAGCTGGTAACTTGAGAGTTTCATTATTTAGATTACTTTATTATGAGGAGGATCGGTGTCGCGTCCGAGGCTCTCGAGGGCAACGTAAATGTATTAAATAGATAATAATAGTTCTATGGTGGGCTAAAACAATGTTCACAAACAGCATTGCTTCTGTAAAAAGATCTGTGTCATAAAATAAACTGCTCTTTACGCCTGGAAAAATCAGTTGCCACCATTCACCAAAAACATACGGTCAAAAACGCGGAAATAAACAATAACAGCAATCCAGAGTGTCCGTGTGGCATTAGCATTAATTAAATTAATTGTTAATATAATTAAAATAATTAAATGGAGCTCCAACTGGTATTAAATCTAAAGTTTTTGAGAAATGTTTGCATTGCTTGTTAATTTTTGCTGCATAATTTGATCAAATATGTAAAAACATGTCCGTAGCACGTTAAACTGTGGTGCCATTGTATTAATATACAATTATTTGCTCAAAAGTTGCCCTTTTTTTCCAATTTGCGTTTGAATATCTACATTTATTCTCATTCTTCTGTTTAATGGAATGCACAAACACAGCAGCGTGCCATCAAAGATGGCGTCTCCGAGGAGGTCATGTGACATTCATTGGTCTGTGGGAACTATGTATAGTCAAAAGTTTCATGATTGTCTAATTTACTACTACTTTCTCCCGAATTACTGGCAGAATAGTAGTTTTTTTAAAGCTGCACTAATCTGACTTTATTTTTTCTATTCATTAGAAAATTCAATCCATAATCCATGCAATACATTGGGGACATACGTCTTTTGAAGAAAAAGTAGCAGCAGATTTGTGCTGCGTGTCATTTTATTTTTAGATCGAGTATTGGTGCCACAAGGAAGAGAATTTGTTTGGGTCCAAATTGTGACACTCACAGCGGACCAACTGGCCCCCACTTTCTTTCGAAAAGCCACAGGTCTCTTGTTAGCACATGACTGTATATATCTAATCATACTAATTCTATTCTGGGTCCACCCAGTGGGGGGCGGGTCCTGTTCTAAAAGTGGCCAAAATGACGTGCGCTGACTGCTTGATAATACCACCCCGGGCCGTTGGGGGTGGACCCAGATGTAGTAGAATTAGCCCTTATGCTAACATATAGAATGGCAGTCCTCTCAATAAACGTCTTTACAGGATGGACCAAAAGTGCTCTTGCCCAAAGCTCCGTTCCATATGTGTGTCAATGCTGAGAGGGGTGGATTTTTTTGGTCACTCGAGTTTACTTGTGTGAATTTTTTGATGTCTCTCGTTCAATGAATGGAGCTGCGCCTGCTGAAGCATGCCACAGATGCGTTTTTCACTATTTTCTTGTTGGCGGGACCACTCGCGGCCATTTTTGGATAGTCAGGTAAGAGCACATTTTTTGGACCATTTAGTTTAAGAACGGCGGAGCTAGGCGTTGACTCTGTCATTTATATATACAGTCTATGGTCCACCCCATCGGCCAGGGTGGGTATTGCATGCAATGTCAGCGCAAGTCATTTGTCACTTTTGAGTGAGGGGACCCTCCCCCACTGGTTTAGGCACAGACAGCTGAGGTAAACAAGCGGCGGCGGCTAACTGAAACTTCCTGTGTCTTTGTTAACGGGTTACTGCTTACACAGCGAAAACAGCCATCCAAAAGAAAGTCTCGTTCCTCCGCGCTTCCCAGTTCAACCATTCTATGGTCACACATCCACGTTCAAATGTGTCATTATTGGGAGACGTGAGCTCCATTTACAGTTGCATGAGCTGAGGCTGAGGCTGAGGGGGAGGGGGGGTAGTTGGGGGCGAAAACTCCTAGCGGGGAGGGCCGAGCAGAGAGAAACGAGCTCATCGTTTGATTCGGAAAAGTTGTTAGTTGCTGCTTATTTTATATTTTTTTGTTATGCGAGCTTTAAGAGGCTGAACCCACACATTGTGTGAATATGTTCTTCAAAAGCAATTGTGCAAGGCCTTTACATCAACATGAATATTTGCTTGATGTGGACTCGGGTGGGGCAAATCCTATTATTTGCGCCCTGAACAAGAAAGCAGTTTGCACTTATACAGCTTTGCTTCTTACATGTCATATGTTCTAAATCTTAATTAAACTGGTGGTTAAACTAATCCCGACATCATTTACTATGAATCTGACCGAATGGCTTTCCTTTAAATGCATGTTTTTAAATGGCGCACATGCTGCGGGATCTGATAACAAGCAAGTCCTGCGCTAATCACAACGTCAGGGCCATGCTAATTACAGTCCAGATGCTAACATGCACACCAGGCCTGAGTGACAACCATGCCCTTGTTTTGCAAAATGTTTCACTTTTTTAAATTTTAATTTAACAATTTATTAATTTTATTCACATGAGGACTTTACAAGACTTAACAACAATTCACACACTACATATAAAGCACAATAATAACAGAAATTAGTTTACCAGAATGTCCAGATTTTGAGATTCATACTATTCAGAGGATGATTTCTAAATGTGATCTGAGATTGCACATATCTCTGTCGTTGAAACTAAATGTGCCATCACTTTTTCTTACTGAGGCTTTTTCTAAATGGCCGCGGGGCAGTGAGATGTGAAAAAAACAGTGGGGGGGTCCCGGCTCAAAAGTGGCCATTTTGACGTCGCCGCCTGGACATGACTTGCAATTACCACTAAGGGCGATAGGGTGGTCACGGAATAAGAATTAGCCAATGCTAACATATAGCATTGGCAGACCTCCTCAAAACACGTCTTTACAGGATGGGGGGGGGGGGGGGGGCGGGGGGGGGGGGGGGGGGGGGGGGGGGGGACAAAAGTTGGCTCGTGGCCCAGAGCTCCTTTCCACATGTGTGTCAATATGCACGCTTTGGACACAGACTTTCAGACAAACGTAGTTTATCCTCCGTGCATCGCACAGACAAATCAAAACTAGTTTCGGAAAGCCCTGAATACGTACTTCACAGAGGGAAAAAAAGTAAGTTGCTACGTTTTACCGTTCGCGAGTAAATTGATCATTTGTAAAACATGTGCGCGTGCATCAGCGCCGATGCACGCGGGCATATAGGGTTAAACACTTGGCTGCATCATTTAGAGCAGGGGTGCTCAATACGTCGATCGCGATCTACCAGTCGATCGCAAAGGTAGTATTGGTAGATCGCATTAAATAAATAAAAAATTACAAATTCTAAACTAATATATACAAAAAACTCCGGGCAAAGTGGAGATTTTTGAAAACTCCGTTAATGCATTTGTGTGTAGACAGAGATAACCAGAGTTTTGCGTTCTCGCACGCCACAGTACCCCCCTAAATTCCTCTGATCACTGAAGCATGGATCATACTACCTTAAAAACTGTTGGCTGTGAGATGCTCGCAGCAGCGAACATCCTCGCTCCACATCAGAGAGCAGCAAAGTGATCGCGGGGACTCACGCTCGAAAACAACCAAACCAGGACTAAACCAGGACTAAACCAGGACTAAACCAGGACTAAACCAGGACTAAACCAGGGCTGAGGACGGGGTCAGTGCTTGTAAACATACGTCTTTACTCTGAGTGTCTTCTATGACTGTAAAAGTGCCGTTACCGGCGTCTGCATCAAAGCTCCGCCCACTTCTGTGTTTTTCCCCAACGCAGGACAGGACGTAAGAGACGCACATGTTTGGAATGTTACGAATGTGATTGATAACGCAGATGTGTGGATGCAAATTATTTTATAAACTGAGGAGGGGAAATATTTGGATTTAAAAAAAACAGGCATGGCACATGGACATGGCACCACAGTCAAATGACATCTGTGTTTTACTCAGTAATGTTTTACTGACACTTAGGTGACTGCACATGCGCAAACAACCGCGCTCAGTGCAGGAAAGCTAAACCACGACAAACTTGTCAGCGAGTTACCACCTATTTTCCGGACTATGCATCCCTGGCCGATTCAATTCAGTGAAAGTCATCAGAGTAAACTCGGGTAATGACAAAAAATGTACATAGGTAATTGTGTTGTGTTGTGCTATATTGGCTCATGCGGTTTTGCATGTACATAAACATACATTGTAGATATAAAGAATATTTTTTTAAATAAATATATGATTTGCATTTTTGTAGTAGGTAGATCATTTTGACTTGATCCTTTTATAAGTAGCTCGCATGCTGAAAAAGTGTGAGCACCCCTGATTTAGAGTGTCATAAACTTAGGTTTGAGTGAGCGTGTCCCTTTAAGACATGTGAATATCTTACTCTGAGTAGTTAAATGTCTCATTTTCAGTTTCCGCATCGGCAAACACTCAAAGCAGTTGCGCAAAGTCATGGGAGCATGAAAACGCATATGTTCACAAGCACTATGTCCCCCATTGTCAACCCCGGTTTTAGTCCTGGTGTGGCTCCTGTTTTAGCCGTTGACAGTATGTTCAGTCTGCTTGCTCAGTCCGCTAATGTCCCCGTGACCACTTTGCGGCTCTCTCTCTCTCTGCGGATTGGTTGCTGCACGTACGTCCGAGGAAACGTTCAGCAATATTTATCTCCTGCGTGCATACATTTTCCGCTCCTGCTCCTCCCCTTCGACTTTGCCGCGCAGTCTGAGTCTCTAGTGAGCAGTCCGTGTGCCTCTAGTGAGCAGTCCGTGTGTCTCTAGTGAGCAGTCCGTGTGTCTCTACCGAGCAGTCCGTGTGTCTCTAGTGAGCAGTCCGTGTGTCTCTAGTGAGCAGTCCGTGTGTCTCTACCGAGCAGTCCGTGTGTCTCTAGTGAGCAGTCCGTGTGTCTCTAGTGAGCAGTCCGTGCGTCTCTGTAGAGCAGTCCGTGTGTCTCTAGTGAGCAGTCCGTGCGTCTCTACTGAGCAGTCCGTTCGTCTCTACTGAGCATTCCGTGTGTCTCCACTGAGCAGTCCGTGTGTCTCCACTGAAGAGTCCGTGCGTCTCTACAGAGCAGTCCGTGCGTCTCTACAGAGCAGTCCGTGCGTCTCTACTGAATAGTCCGTGCGTCTCTACAGAGCAGTCCGTGCGTCTCTACTGAGCAGTCCGTGCGTCTCTATTGAACAGCCTGTGCGTCTCTACCGAGCAGTCCATGCATCTCTACAGAGCAGTCCGTGTGTCTCTACAGAGCAGTCCGTGTGTCTCTACAGAGCAACGTCTCTACTGAGCAGTCCGTTCGTCTCTACTGAGCATTCCGTGTGTCTCCACTGAGCAGTCCGTGCGTCTCCACTGAAGAGTCCGTGCGTCTCTACAGAGCAGTCCGTGCGTCTCTACAGAGCAGTCCGTGCGTCTCTACTGAATAGTCCGTGCGTCTCTACTGAGCAGTCCGTGCGTCTCTACTGAGCGATCCTTGCGTCTCTACAGAGCAGTCCGTGCGTCTCTACTGAATAGTCCGTGCGTCTCTACTGAAAAGTCCGTGCGTCTCTGCTGACCAGTCTTTGTGTCTCTACCGAGCAGTCCGTGCGTCTCTACCGAGCAGTCCGTGCGTCTCTACCGAGCAGTCCGTGCGTCTCTACCGAGCAGTCCGTGCGTCTCTACAGAGCAGTCAGTGTCCGTGCGTCTCTACAGAGCAGTCCGTGCGTCTCTACAGAGCAGTCCGTGCGTCTCTACAGAGCAGTCCGTGCGTCTCTACTGAACAGTCCGTGCGTCTCTACTGAGCAGTCCGTGCGTCTCTACAGAGCAGTCCGTGCGTCTCTACAGAGCAGTCCGTGCGTCTCTACAGAGCAGTCCGTGCGTCTCTACAGAGCAGTCCGTGCGTCTCTACTGAGCAGTCCGTGCGTCTCTACCGAGCAGTCCGTGCGTCTCTACAGAGCAGTCCGTGTGTCTCTACAGAGCAGTCCGTGCGTCTCTACAGAGCAACGTCTCTACTGAGCAGTCCGTTCGTCTCTACTGAGCATTCCGTGTGTCTCCACTGAGCAGTCCGTGCGTCTCCACTGAAGAGTCCGTGCGTCTCTACTGAGCAACGTCTCTACTGAACAGTCCGTTCGTCTCTACTGAGCATTCCGTGTGTCTCCACTGAGCAGTCCGTGCGTCTCCACTGAAGAGTCCGTGCGTCTCTACTGAGCAACGTCTCTACTGAACAGTCCGTGCGTCTCCACAGGAGCAGTCCGCACATGCATTTTGACGCTCAAACGTGCGTCACCACAAATTCTAAATGGACTTTTAAATGTTTGGTTTCTCCTTTATTTTCCTTGTAACTTTCAGAATGCTGTTCTGTTCATGACCAGATACAAATACAGCTCAGTGATAAAGCTAACATTGTTCTGTGTGTTTGATATTAAGGCCTTTTTATCTCAGGCGGTGGCCAGTGACACACCTGGACACGCAGTGGACCAGTGACACACCTGGACACGCCCTGGACCCGCCCTGGACCAGTGACACACCTGGACCCGCCCTGGACCAGTGACACGCCTGGACCCGGCATGGACCAGTGACACACCTGGACACGCCCTGGACCAGTGACACGCCTGGACCAGTGACACGCCTGGACCCGCCATGGACCAGTGACACGCCTGGACCCGGGATGGACCAGGGTCAAGCCTGGACACGCCGTGGACCAACCAGTATCAATGAAGTACAATAATACTGGTAGGTACATCCTGAACACACTTACGGTCATCTCTTAAAACACTCTGCTGCATCATTTAGAGTGTCATAAACTTAGGTTTGAGTGAGGGTGTCCCTTTTAATGCATGTGAATATCTTACACTTAGTATAGTTAATGTCTCATTTTCAGTTTAGCTGGTCCTCTCAGTCCTGGTCTGTCCTGTGTGTCACACACACAGATGTTGTAAATGTCTCATATTGAATATAGCTGTCCTCATTAACACAGAGTCCTCTCAGTCCTGGTCTGTCCTGTGTGTCACACACACAGATGTTGTAAATGTCTCATATTGAATATAGATGTCCTCATTAACACAGAGTCCTCTCAGTCCTGGTCTGTTCTGTGTGTCACACACACAGATGTAGTAAATGTCTCATATTGAATATAGATGTCCTCATTAACACAGAGTCCTCTCAGTCCTGGTCTGTTCTGTGTGTCACACACACAGATGTTGTAAATGTCTCATATTGAATATAGATGTCCTCACTAACACAGAGTCCTCTCAGTCCTGGTCTGTTCTGTGTGTCACACACACAGATGTAGTAAATGTCTCATATTGAATATAGATGTCCTCATTAACACAGTGTCCTCTCAGTCCTGGTCTGTTCTGTGTGTCACATACACAGGGTGCTGTATGTGTAATAAAGTTGTTACCTGTTGTTGCTTTATTGGAACAGATAAATCTAGGGTTAATGAACATATTTGCAGTTTGAGGTTGTGTAGTGCTGTGGAAGAAAATGCTTGTCCCAGTTATTTACCTGCTGTTTACAGCTCTGGTGTATATTTCTCTTGTGTCAATTATCCTAACCAAACATGTCACAGGAATAGAATAGATGTGTTTCACTAGTTTATCTTAAAAGTTCCTTCTTTCCATCTTTTCATCTCCCTTGATGGATTTGAAGAATAATGGGGGCTGTTTAAATGTATATCTTAACAAGGAATAGGGGGTACAGATTATGTTTGCGGTCTTAAAAGGGGGCACAAGCACTGGTATATAGAAACTTCATCTATTTAGATGTTTTTGTCTTTTGTTGTTTTAATATTCTAATTCATCTCTCTTAATGTTTCAGAGTTGTTTCATCAAGGCGGATAACAGCAGTGAAGAAGCATCTGAGGCCTCTCATTGGTTTAACTGCCACCATTCAGCAGTGACATAAAGTCCAGGAAATGGAACACACAGTCTTGGAGAGTAGATCCATTCAAGATATTACGGATTTTGAGGTTTGGCCTTAAAGAGGTATTATAAGACTGAATTCTATATGGACATTTAAATGTTTGGTTTCACCTTTATTTTCCGTGTAACTTTCACAATGCTGTTCTGTTCATGACCAGATTATTGAGGTGAACAAATACAGCTCAGTGATGAAGCTAACATTGTTCTTTGTGTTTGATATTATGGCTTTTATATCTCAGGTGGTGGCGGTCACTGGTCCATGGCGTGTCCAGGTGTGTCACTGGTCCATGGCGTGTCCAGGTGTGTCACAGGTCCATGACGTGTCCAGGCGTGTCACTGGTCCATGGCGTGTCCGGGCGTGTCACTGGTCCATGGCGTGTACGGGCGTGTCACTGGTCCATGGCGTGTCCGGGCGTGTCACTGGTCCATGGCGTGTCACTGGTCCATGGCGTGTCCAGGCGTGTCACTGGTCCATGGCGTGTCCAGGCGTGTCACTGCTCCGTGACGTGTCCACGGCGTGTCACTGGTCCATGACGTGTCCATGGCGTGTCCAGGCGTGTCACTGGTCCATGACGTGTCCATGGCGTGTCCAGGCGTGTCACTGGTCCATGACGTGTCCACAGTGTGTCACAGGTCCAGGACGTGTCCACGGCGTGTCACTGGTCCATGGCGTGTCCGGGCGTGTCACTGGTCCATGGCGTGTCCAGGCGTGTCACTGATCCATGACGTGTCCACGGTGTGTCACTGGTCCATGGCGTGTCCGGGCGTGTCACTGGTCCATGACGTGTCCAGGCGTGTCACTGGTCCATGGCGTGTCCAGGCGTGTCACTGGTCCATGATGTGTCCACGGTGTGTCACAGGTCCATGACGTGTCCATGGCGTGTCACTGGTCCATGGCGTGTCACTGGTCCATGGCGTGTCACTGGTCCATGGCGTGTCCAGGCGTGTCACTGGTCCATGACGTGTCCACGGTGTGTCACAGGTCCATAGCGTGTTACTGGTCCACGGCGTGTCACTGGTCCATGGCTTGTCACTGGTCCATGGCGTGTCACTGGTCCATGACGTGTCCACGGTGTGTCACAGGTCCATGACGTGTCCACGACGTGTCACTGGTCCATGGCATGTCCGGGCGTGTCACTGGTCCATGGCGTGTCACTGGTCCATGGCGTGTCCAGGCATGTCACTGGTCCATGACGTGTCCACGGCGTGTCCAGGTGTGAGCAGCCCGGACACGTCATGGACCAGTGAGTTGCCTGGACACGCCATGGACCAGTGACACGCCTGGACACGCCATGGACCAGTGACACGCCTGGACACGTCATGGACCAGTGACAAGCCATGGACACATCATGGACCAGTGACACGCCATGGACACGTCATGGACCAGTGACACGCCATGGACACGCCATGGACCAGTGAAACGCCATGGACCAGTGACACGCCTGGACACGCCATGGACACATCATGGACCAGTGACACGCCATAGACACGTCATGGACCAGTGACACGCCATGGACACGTCATGGACCAGTGACACGCCTGGACACGCCATGGACCAGTGAAACGCCATGGACCAGTGACACGCCTGGACACGCCATGGACCAGTGACACGCCTGGACACGCCATGGACCAGTGACACGCCTGGACACGTCATAGACCAGTGACACGCCTGGACACGCCACGCCTGGACACGCCATGGACCAGTGACACGGCACGCCATGTCACTGGTCCATGGCGTGTCCGGGTGTGTCACTGGTTCATGGCGTGTACGGGCGTGTCACTGGTCCATGGCGTGTCCGGGCGTGTCACTGGTCCATGCCGTGTCACTGGTCCATGGCGTGTCTAGGCGTGTCACTGGTCCATGGCGTGTCCAGGCGTGTCACTGGTCCATGACGTGTCCACGGCGTGTCACTGGTTCCATGGCGTGTCCGGGCGTGTCACTGGTCCATGACGTGTCCATGGCGTGTCCAGGCGTGTCACTGCTCCGTGACGTGTCCACGGCCTGTCACTGGTCCATGACGTGTCCATGGCGTGTCCAGGCGTGTCACTGGTCCATGACGTGTCCACAGTGTGTCACAGGTCCATGGCGTGTCCAGGCGTGTCACTGGTCCATGACGTGTGACCTGGACACGCCATGGACCAGTGACACGCCAAGGACTAGTGACACACCTGGACACGTCATGGACCAGTGACACGCCATGGACACATCATGGACCAGTGACACGCCATGGACACGTCATGGACCAGTGACACGCCTGGACACGCCATGGACCAGTGACACGCCATGAACCAGTGACAGGCCATGGACCAGTGACACGCCATGGACCAGTGACACGCCTGGACACGTCATGGACCAGTGACACGCCTTGACGTGTCCGAGCGTGTCACTGGTTCATGGCGTGTCCAGGCGTGTCACTGGTCCATGGCGTGTCCAGGCGTGTCCATGGCGTGTCCAGGCGTGTCACTGGTCCATGACGTGTCCAAGGCGTGTCACTGGTCCATGGCGTGTCCGGGCGTATCACTGGTCCATGACGTGTCTGGGCATGTCACTGGTCCATGGCATGTCCAGGCGTGTCACTGGTCCATGACGTGTCTATGGCGTGTCCAGGTGTGTCACTGCTCCGTGACGTGTCCACGGCGTGTCACTGGTCCATGGCGTGTCCAGGCGTGTCACTGGTCCATGACGTGTCTGGGTGTGAGCAGCCTGGACACGCCATGGACCAGTGACACGCCTGGACACGCCACGGACCAATGACACGCCCGGACACGCCATGGACCAGTGACACGCCATGGACCAATGACACGCCTGGACACGCCATGGACCAGTGACACGCCTGGACACGTCATGGACCAGTGACACGTCATGGACCAGTGACACGCCATGGACCAGTGACACATCATGGACCAGTGACACGCCATGGACCAGTTACACTTCATGGACCAGTGACACGCCGTAAACACGCCATGGACCAGTGACACGCCTGGACACGTCATGGACCAGTGACACGTCATGGACCAGTGACACGCCATGGACCAGTGACACACCTTAGACCAGTGTCACACCCTGGACACGCCTTAGACCAGTGACACACCTGGACACGCCTTAGACCAGTGACACACCTGGTGGGGAAGTGATTAGGAGTGGGCAAAATATATCGTAGACAATAATTTCGTGAACGCCAATTTGAAGATATGCTTTATTGTATTATCTTTTTTATTTTCCAATACATATTACAATTAGAGAAGGAAAGATGCCCATTGGTCTAATGTGTGCCTAAAAAGCCAATCACTGCTTTATTTGTACATTTCAGTAAATATTGAGCCTTTTTGGATGTGTTTTTTCTGTGTTTCTTGAATCTGATTTTTAATGTTAATATATGTTAGTGCATGTTTTGCAAAGATGTGTGTAGCACTTCAGAAAATAAAAAGCTTCATTTTTGATCTACACTGTCTCTTATCTATAGATTCCATGGCAAGCAAAACATTGCAGATCATTTTGTGTAACCATTTTTTATTTTAAAGATATCGTGACAATGTCGTTATCGGGAGTTGGGTATAAAGTATCAAGATATTTATTTTTGTCCATATCGCCCACCCCTAGATGTGATGCATGCTTGCAGATTGGCAGTTGAGTTCTGGTGGATACAGATATAGTTTGTGTGTGATTGACACGTCTCTGTTGGTAAGAAGCAGTTATGTCTGTAAACCTTTTGTTGCTTGATCTCATTTTCTTTTAGAATGGAGTGATTGTAGATGTACCATCTATTTAAGTGCAGGATAGAGACGGTGAAGCCAGTTGAAACTAGGAATAACTGGAATTCAGTGAAGGTATCAAGGGAATACATGACAAAGTTTGGCAGTAGACTGAAGAATAAGCTCTACACGTGTTTGCAGAGACAATTCAAACTCTTAAAAAAGCAATCCTCCATAGATTATTGATTATTATAATGATGTGCCTCAGTCTCTTTGGCCTCATTATCCATGTGTCCTTTCAGAACAGGTTATCCACACTGTATGTGTGTGTTGACCTGGCCTTACACACCATGTGTCCTTTCAGAACAGGTTTTCCACAGTGTATGTGTGTGCGGACCAGGCCTCACAGACCATGTGTCCTTTCAAACCAGGTTATACACAGTGTATGTGTGTGCGGACCAGGCCTCACAGACCATGTGTCCTTTCAAACCAGGTTATACACAGTGTATGTGTGTGCGGACCAGGCCTCACAGACCATGTGTCCTTTCAAACCAGGTTATACACAGTGTATGTGTGTGCGGACCAGGCCTCACAGACCATGTGTCCTTTCAAACCAGGTATACATAGTGTGTGTGTGTATGATGACATCACTGACCTTGTAAACCACACTGTCCTTATAGACCGTGTTTTTGAAAAGTCTTTACAAACCCCTGAAAAGTCTTGAAAACAGTCATTTTTTATATCTCAGTGCAGCAAAGGAAATCTTTAAATTTTAAGCCGTGTATAGGTTCTGTGATTTTTTTCATGATCATTGATATGATTTTCGAGGCTCTAGCACCACGGGAACCCAGTGTCCCCGTATACCTATGTACAGTCTGGTTTAAAGGGATTTTAGAAAAAATGTCCTTACAACGTCTCAAACGGGTATGTGTGTATGTGTGTGTGTGTTCCGGCAGACCTTAGAGATGTCCTGTTCGTCGATGCGGATGCACCCTCCCTGAACGTTGTAGAAACGGAAGATCAGTCTGATGATGGTGCTCTTCCCAGACCCTGACTGCCCCACCTTCAAACACACAACACATGTATACACTTTATGCTACTGTTACTACTACTAGCTATTACTAGCTACTACACTACTGTACTACTAATACAAACCAACAGACAGGGAAAGAAAGAGAGTAAGGCTACCTGTGTGTTTTTTCTGTGTTTGTGTGGAAGAGAGACCAGAAACCAAAGCGAGAGATACAAGGGAGACCACAGCGAAAGAGATTAAAGAAAGACCAGAGAGAGAGAGAGAGAGAGGCACGCACAAACAAAATATAACCTTTTATTCTTGTACTACTACTAATCATTATTACATGATTCTACAACAGTTTGTAAAACGTACTAAAGCAAGAGTCTGTCCTGGCTGCACAGTGAAGGAGACATCCCTGAGGATTTCTTTTCTGCAAAACAGATTTAAAAAAACATATGATACATACATGCTTGGATAGAGCTAAAATCTACTGCAGGTCTGTGTCTGACTCACCCATTGGTGTAGCTGAAATAGACATTCTCAAATTCCACTTTTCCCTGTTGGAAGTTCAGGTTGCCTGCATTCACCTCATCTTTCACCTAAGGACAAACACATATACATTTCTTTTTTACATATTTTCAAATACATGTAAAGACCAAAGAGAAACCACAGAGACCAGGGAGACCAAAGAGAGACCAGAGAGACTAGAGAGAGACCAGAAAGACCAAAGAGAGACAAGAAAGAGAGAGACCAGAAAGAGAACCAAGATAGATCAGGGAGAAACTGAGAGAGAGACCAAAGATAGAGAAAGAGATAAAAAAGACTACTGCTTTTGTGTTGTGTTTCCATCGAGCGTGTGTTAGGAGTGGACTGAGAGTGTGACATCATCATACTGTTAGCTTAATGTGAATGAGGCTAACAGCTAGCTGGAGTCAAACTTTGTCCATGAGCAGAAAACAGATTATGAGTATCTCACCTCTTCTTCTTCTTCAAATAGTTTAAACATGCTCTCCATGTCGATGAAGGAGTTCTGGATCATTCTGAAAGAATAACAGACTTAAATTAAATTTAAATTTAACTGTTTAATAGTAGTAACATTAAACGTAGCAGTAGCAGCAGTAGCAGCAGCAGCAGTAGTCTCACCTGTAGTAGGTGCCAAACCAATTGAGTGGAGTGTACAGCTGGATTATATATGTCCCAAACAAGACAAAATCTCCAACCTGGTAACACAAAGCACCACTCAAAATCCTTCAACACAATAAAATAAAGTCAATAAAATTGTTCTGTCTGTTTTTACCATGAATCTGTTCTCAGAGACGAAGTACGCGCAGAGCAGTGATCCGGCCAGTAAACCTGTGCCGATGATCAGGTTCTGGGTCTGGTTCAGGAACGCCAGAGAGGCCTGTGTCTTCCACTCAGACGCCTGCGCACAAATATACATGATTATAGTGTTCAAGTATTTCAAATCCACACACACAGAGAGGGAGAGACAACCAGACAGAGAGAGAGAGAAAGACACAGATAGAGACAAAGACAGAGCCAGAGAGACACACATACCTTTTTAAATTAATCTAAAACTCATTAAATAAAGCAACCTAAATTTCCCCTTATATGTTGATGTCCCCAAAACTAAAATGTTGTGACCCAATCAAAGCACAACAAGCCGTCTCCATCTAACTACATGTATTTAAAAGAGCAGAGTATGGATCACTCCTGGAATAGGATTTTTACAGCAGAAAGTCCAGAATGTTTTACCTGATATTTCAAAATGGCGTCCTCGAAGCGGCTGACCTCGTAGCTCTCTGCGTTGTAGTACTTCACCTGCGCAAAGAGCACAAGATGAAAAACGAATGTATTTTCAAACATCTGAGCAGTTTGGATTTTACCGTCTCAAAGTTGAGGAGCGAGTCCACGGCTTTGGACTTGGCATTGTTGTCCTGAAGGTTCATGTCGCGCCTGTACTTCGTCCTCCACTCGGTGATGATGATCGTCAAAGCTGAAAACAAACTTTAAATCAGTGTGTGTTTTTCCAGTGCGTGTGATTTGCTGAGTGTGTTTTTGCAGCCCATGTTTTTGCTGGGTGTGTTATTGCAGTGTGTGTTCTTGCTGTGCGTATTTTTCCAGTGTGTTTTACAGAGTGTGTTTTTTTGCAGTGCGTTTTTTTGTAGTGTGTGTTTATTCTGTGTGTGTTTGGGTGTGTTATTGCAGTGCGTGTGTTTTTGGTGAGAGTGTTTAGCTGAGAGTGTGTTTTTGCAGTGTATGTTTTTGCAGTGAGCGTGTTTTTATTGTGCATTATTTTGCCGTGCATGTTTTTATTGAGTGTCTTTTTTCAGTTTGTTTTTGCTGAGCGTGTGTTTTTGCAGTGAGTGTTTTTACTGAGCCCGTGTTCTTACAACACATATTTTTGCAGCACTTGTGTTTGCGTTTTTTTCTGCCTGTATGTTTTGCAGTGCGTGGTTTTGAAGAGTGCGTTTTTTGCTGTTTTCACTGAGCTTGTCTTTCTGCAGTGCATGTTTTTGTAGTGCGTTTTTTCAGTGTGTGTGTGTGTGTATGTATTTGCAGTGTGCATGTTTTATTGCAGCGCGTGTGTTTTTACAGTTGATGTGTTTTTTGCAGAGTTGGTGCATGTAGTATGTTTTGCCTGCGTGTGTGTGTTTTTGCAGTGCGTGTTTTCAGAGTGTGCATTTTTTCAGTCTTTGCAGTGCGTTTTTTTTGCCGTGCATGTTTTTGCCACGCATGTTTTTACTGAGTGTGTCTTTTTGCAGTGCATGTGTTTTTGCAGCGTGTGTTTTTGCAGTGCGTTTTTTTGACGAGCATGTCTTTGCAGTAAGTGCTTTTGCAGTGTGTGCGTTCGCAGTGTTTTTTTTCTGCATGTGTGTTTTTGCAGTGCATGTATTTGCAGTGCGTGTTTTTACAGTGCATAATTTTGCCGTTCATGTTTTTCAAGTGTGTTTTTACTGAATGTATCTTTTTACTGAGTGTGTCTTTTTGCAGTGCATGTGTTTTTTGCAGTGCGTTTTTTTGCAGTGCATGTCTTTGCAGTAAGTGTTTATGCAGTGTTTTTTTCGGTGTGCATGTTTTTGCCGTGCGTAATTTTGCCGTTCATGTTTTTCCACTGTCTTTTTACTGAGTGTGTCGCTTTGCAGTGCATGTGTTTTTGCAGCGTGTGTGTTTTTGCAGTGCATTTTTTTGTTAAGCATGTCTTGTGTGTGTGTGCGTGTTCGCAGTGTGTGTTTATACTGTGTGTGTGTGTGTTTTTGCAAAGTGTCTTTGCAGAGTCCGTTTTTCCAGTGCGTGTTTTTGCAGTGCGTGTGTTTGCAGAGTGTTTTTACTGAGTGTCTTTTTGCAGTGCGTGTGTTTTTCCAGCGTATGTGCTTTTACTGAGTGTGTTTTTGCTTAGCGTGTTTTTCCAATGCGAGTTTTTCCAGCGTGTTTTTACTGAATGTCTTTTTGCAGTGTGTGTTTTTCCAGTGTGCATGTTTTTGGAGTTTGCATGTTTTATTGCAGTGTACGTGTTTTGCAGTGCATGTTTTTGCAGTGCACGTTTTTGCAGTGCACGTTTTTGCAGTGCACGTTTTTGCAGTGCACGTTTTTGCAGTGCATGTTTATACTCAGTGTCTTTATGCTGAACGTGTGTTTTTGCAGTGCATGTTTTTTCAGTGTGTGTGTTTTTTGTGTGTGTGCTTTTGCAGTGTGTGTTTTTGCTGAGTGTGTTTTTGCAGTGCTTGTTTTTGCAGTGCATGTTTTTTTTAGCGTGTGTGTACTTTTGCAGTGCGTGTTTTTGTAGTGCTTTTTCCAGTGTTTATAGTAGTGTGCATGTTTTATAGCAGTGCATGTGTTTTTGCAGCAGAAGTTTCTGCAGCACGTGTGTTTTTCCAGTGTTCGCGTTTTTGCCATGCATGTTTTTCCATTGCGTGGTTTTCCAGTGTGTTTTTACTGAGCGTGTCTTTCTGCAGTGCATATTTTTGTAGTGCTTTTTGCAGTGTTTATAGTAGTGTGCATGTTTTATAGCAGTGCATGTGTTTTTGCAGCAGAAGTTTCTGCAGCACGTGTGTTTTTCCAGTGTTCGCGTTTTTGCCATGCATGTTTTTCCATTGCGTGTTTTTCCAATGTGTTTTTACTGAGTGTGTCTTTCTGCAGCTCATGTTTTTGCAGTACGTGGTTGTGCAAAGTGTGTTTTTGCAGTGTGCGTGTTTTTGCAGAGAGGGTTTTTGCAATGTGTGTTTTTTCAGTGTGCGCGTGTTTTTGCAGTACACGTGTTTTTGCAGTGTCACAGTAGTAACATGCATAAACAGATGAGTCCATAAACCTGCAGCCACATGGCCCTTTCTGGAACTGGTTTGAGACCCCTGGGCTAGCTATTTCAAAACGAGAGCTCACAATTTAAACAACATTTGAGGTATAATATGAAATGCTTAAAAATTATCACTTAGGATGTCCATTTGTCAGGTGGAAAGACAATTTTTTGTGTTTTATACATGTTGGGGGTAATTATAAGAAAAAATTGTAATTAGCAAACTCTAAAATCCGTCAGGCAGGAGCCACCTTATTTATTAGTATCAATACTTAATATATGGCTACATGACGCATCTCCATTCCATTTATCATGAAATAAAGTGTATTTTTTCACTTAACATTTTTCTCATATGGTATATTTCTGTCACGGGGCGACAGTAGCTCAGTTGGTAGAGCGTTGGCCTTTGAGCCTGAAGGTCGTGGGTTCGGCACGGTGGCTGAGTGGATAGCATTCTCGCCTCTCAGCAAGAAGGTCCTGGGTTCGAGTCCCGGTTGGACCAGGGCCTTTCTGAGTGGAGTTTGCATGTTCTCCCCGTGTCTGCGTAGGTTTCCTCCGGGTGCTCCGGTTTCCCCTACCACTAAAAATATGTACAATAGGTCTGGCATGTGCCTCCTGTACTGGCACCCCCACTCCCAAAACTAACAATTGTAAACCGCTTTGAGACTCCGATGTGCAGTGAAAAGGCGGTATATAAATAAAGATTACTACTACTACTACCGTAAGACCTACATCACGACTCCCACTGATGACTGCTGTCGTTGTGTCCTTAGGCAAGACACTTAACCCCACTTTGCCTGAAGCTCCTACTGAAAGATCTCAGCTCCTGTGGACTCACCACCTGCAGGAGGATCAGTGAGGGGCTGGTGCTCTGTGTACTGGGTGGCATCTCTGGCCACCCCCCCCGACCCAGAAATGGATTAAGGGGAAGAAAATGGATGGATGGATGGATGGTATATTTCTGACCAATATATCGATAATCGTCATATCGTGATAAAATCGTTATCGTGATATTATTATTACTGTGAGCTTTGTATCGTGTATCGTATCGTATCGTGAGGTACTCTTAGTTTCCCACCCCTAGATATGACAATGTACTGTATGTGGTTTCAGCAACTTCAGTTTTACAAAAGAAATAATTTTGCAAAAGGCGGAACTCAAAACCATGTTTTTTTTGCCCCTGAGACTAAACAGGGCAGAGTTGCGAGTTGGCCCTGTCAAGACAACAAAAAATAATAGTTAAATAATTGGGGGGGGAGGGGGGGGGTCTGGCTCCTGGCCTAAGAGAGGAAACACTCAATCCCAGTGTGATAATATTTGTGAAACCACATTGAGAAAGGTATCCACTCCCACAGATGTAATGTCCCCAGTAATGTTTATTTATATATCGCATTTTACAGACCAAGGTCACCCAAAGCGCTTTACAATGTTCAGAGTTCAGATATTGTTCCAATTATTCCACACACGGTGATGACGGAAGCGAGTCGCCGAACACACTGGCGCATCAGCCCCCAATCAACACCATCCATTCACTCATTCATTTACATTCATAACTATTGTGCATGTTTTTTAGTGGACAGATGGACAGACTAGATCCAGGATTGAGGTTCTATTCTACTCTAGCAGAGTGTTTCCACCAGCCCTGTTTAACCATTTCCAGGTCTTTAGGTCCTGGTCCCTGGTTCTAGTTCTATCAAGGCCGAGCTAGTACTAAAGTGTTCTAACTGACAGTGATTGGCCTGTGTGCGCTGGAAGCCATGGTTACCAAGGAAATTCCCCGGGTACTGGTTTGTTGGGGGGAGATTGCTAGGATTCTGTGTTAAACTCTAAAGTGTAATGGAAACACAACCAGATATACTCAACAAAAATATAAACACTTTTGTTTTTGCTCCCATTTTACATGAGATGGACTTAAAGATCTAAAATTCATTCCAGATACACAATATTACCATTTATCTCAAAACATTTCACAAATCTGTATAAATATTTGATAGTGAGCACTTCTGCTTTGCTGACATAATCCATCCCACCTCACAGGTGTGCCTCATCAAGATGCTGATCTAACATGATTAGTGCACAGGTGTGCCTTCGACTGTCCACAATAAAAGGCCACCCTGAAATGTGCACTTCTGTCTCACAGCAAAATGCCACAGATACCACAAGCATTGAGGGGGCGTGCAATTAGCTGACAGCAGGAATGTCAACCAGATCTGTTGCATTGAATGTTCATTTCTCCACCATAAGCTGTCTCCAAAGGCGTTTCAGGGAATATGGCAGTACATCCAACCGGCCTCACAAACGCAGACCACGTGTAACCACACCAGCCCAGGCCCTTGTAAATTTCTCCAGTGTGAGATCAATAAAGTCTATCTTATCTTATCTCCACATCCAGCAGGTTCACCTCCAAGATTGTCTGAGACCAGCCACTGAGACAGCTGCTGAAACAATTGGTTTGCATAACCAAACAATTTCTGCACAAACTTTCAGAAACCGTCTCAGGGAAGCTCAACTGCAAGCTCGTCGTCCTCATCGGGGTCTTGACCTGACTCCAGCGTCGCCGTGACAGACTTGAGCGGGCAAATGCTCACATGTTCTCTTCACGGATAAATCTCAGTTTGCATTGTTCAGGGCAGATGGCAGACAGTGTGTGGCGTCGTATGGGTGAGCGCTTTGCTGATGTCAATGTTGTGGATCGAGTGGTCCGTGGTGGTGGGGTTATGGTATGGGCAGACATCTGTTATGGTCGGAGAACACAAGTGCATTTTATTGATGGCACTGTTGTGCATCCATGAACATCACCTCTTGTTTCAGCAAGATTATGCACGAGCCCATGTTGCAAGGATCTGTACACAATTCTTGGAAGCTGAAAATGTCCCGAGTTCTTGCATGGCCAGCATATTACCGGACATGTCCCCCATTGAGCATGCTTGGGATGTGCTTGACCGGCGTATACGAAATAAATATAATAATAAAGCAAAATAATGCACATTTCAGAGTGGCCTTTTATTATGGACAGTCTAAGGCACACCTGTGCACTAATCATGATGTCAGATCAGCCTCTTGATGTGGCACACCTGTGAGGTGGGATGGATTACCTCAACAAAGCAGAAGTGCTCACTATCACACATTTAGACAGATTTGTGAACAATGTTTGAGAGGAATGGTAATATTGTGTATCAAATGAATTTTAGATCTTTAAGTCTATATGATATGATATCTATATGATATGATATGATGATATATCTATATGAAAATGGGAGCAAAAACAAAAGTGTTGCATTTATATTTTTGTTGAGTATAGAAGAGAATAGAGAATTAGAGAAGAGCAGAGCTGGTGGAAACGGCTTATAAATCAGAAGATACAGCTATCATTTTGATTGTTATTAAACTAGATTATAACTCCTAGGTGTCTTTAAAAAAGCAAAAAATGCATCCTTACATCAATTAATAGGTATTAAATCAAATTCCAAAAGTGATATCTACACACACAGACTACACACATACACACACAGACTACACACACACACGCACACTCACACAAACAGGACTCACTCAAGTACAGCGTCATGCAGACGAAGACGATGAGGCCGAACCAGGCATTGAAGTTGGTGATGAAGTAGATGATGGCGATGACGATGTCCGCGATGGTTGGGAAGATGCTGAACACGATGTAACTGCAACATAACACACTTTAGTCACATACGAGACAATTGCGTGAGTGTCATCATGGCAAGTTTATTTGTGCGACTCAAAAGTACTTAACAAAACAAGATAGAAATATTAAAGTCAAACAAGGCATTCAAATCATAATACTCACAATACATCAAAAAGGTAAAACATACCAGGCCTCCAACCCTATTTTGATGTATATTTTGATGTATATAGATTCAGTTTAATTGCCATTTGCAGCAAAGCCACATTACGAATACATGTATACTGAGGCCTCTTTTAAAGATCGGTTAACTTTTATCCCAATTTTTGATGTGTACTGGGGACTCAAACCATCTTATTTATGCGTACTCAGGCCGCCAACCCTACTTTTGATGTAAACTATGACTTCCAACCTGTTTTTAAAGGAGGTTGGGGCCTCAAAATAAATTGTTGATGTATACAACTACTTCTAATCCCTGGAATATAAAACAGATTAGACAAACTTCAACACTGAATCACTTAACATAGAACATAAAAACAAGCTGAGTAGAGAAGAATAGTGTAGGGTAGGGCCGGTGGAAACAAGGCTAGGCTTTGAGCTTATGTTGCAACCATAGACTGTAAAGTAGAGGATTTGGCACATGTAATTTTCTCCCACTGGGTTTTTAAGAATTGTACTTGCTGATGCAGGAGGGTCCAAGGACAGTGGTGATGATCCAGGACACTTGACATTCAACAACATTCATGGTTATTGCTCATCTGCCCCTTATGGACCAATTTCTCTATTATTATTTTTTATCATTGAATTTCCTGTGTTTAAACTGCTTAAGTCTCTGATCTGGGTTGGCAAATTCAACGGTTTTGAAAAGACCTCCGAGATAACTGCTGATATGATTTAGGGCTATACAAGAATACATTGAATTGAATGTTTTTGTGGTAACAGTTGTCAGCCTCAGCCCCAGTCGCAGCCCTGACCTGAGCAGGGAGTTGATGGAGCTGGTGCCACGGTCGATGCTGCGGAGCACGTCCCCGGTCTTGCGTCCCAGGTGCCAGCGCAGCGACAGCGAGTGGAGGTGACCAAACAGACGCAACTGAACCACGCGGTTAGTGAACTGCTGCACACGGATCCACAGGAAGGAACGCAGGTTACTAACCAGACCTGATGAGCCTGGATACAGTGAGAAAGAGAAAGAGAGAGGGAGAGAGATAGACATACAAACACACACACACACACACACACACACACACACACACACACACACACAGAGAGACACAGAGAGAGAGAGGCACACACATTAGGTCCAGGTGTATTTGTGTTACATTCAAGTGAGTACATTTACAAAGCATAAGTATATCAGATACTGTCGCCCCCATGTATATGGGGGCGACAGTAGCTCAGTTGGTAGAGCATTGGCCTTAAGCCCAGAAGGTCGTGGGTTCAATTCCCACCTCTGCACCTTCTCCGACTCCCACTGATGACTGCTGTCGTCGTGTCCTTGGGCAAGACACTTAACCCCACTTTGCCCAAAGCCCCCACTGAAAGATCAAGGCTATGCTCACACTCAGAGAGCAGCCGTCCTCCTGTGGACTCACCACCTGCAGAGGGTCAGTGAGGGGCTGGTGCTATGAGACTTGGGTGGCATCTCTGATTGCCACCCCCCTGACCCAGAAATGGATTAAAGGGAAGAAAATGGATGGATGGATGGAAGTATATCAGAGTATGCTAAAGAATGTTGTTTCTCCCGAACCAGTCCAACCACTCTGGTGTGATGGAGCTGGGTGATATGTGCTTCAACACAATGGTGAACATGAGGGAGTGGCCCATATGAGTCATACACACATTTCTAAAACAGGCATGGCTTTTCCCTGCGCTCTTAAATGCACCTGCTGGCCTTATCTCTACGCGAAACAAACAAGCTTTTCTCATCTCAATCACAGCACAGGTTTACATGCGTGTTGTTCAACAAAATAAAATTGGGCCAGGATAATTAAATTGCAGGTTCCCTCACCTGCTCCTCCTCCCTGCAGCAGCTTCAGCAGGACGTAAATGCAGACGATGCTGGCCAGCGAGCTCCAGGGGTTGTGCTGGGTCAAGGCATTCACTGAGGAACAAGATCAGGATCAGGAAGAACATTGAGATATAAACATCAGGATCAAAGAGGGAGGGGGGCTGGAGAGACAGAGAGAGAGGAGAGAGCATGCTAAACTGTGGAGTATTTAAGCCCAAAATGGTGAGTGTCAGACAAATGTTTTTTCTAGGGCTGTCCAAAATAGCGCGTTATTTAAGCGTTAACGCAAATCAATATTAACGCCGTCATTTTTTTTATCGCGCGATAATAATAAAAAAAAAAAAAAAAAAAAATGATTTTTTTTTTTTTTTTTACTTTTTATTGCAGACAAACACATAGAAACAAAGAAAAGGACTAGTTCAGATACATTGTAGACAGAGATTACAAACAATATGTAGTTGGAGATACAGGGGGCCAAAGAAGAAACCCAGAAGGGCACATAGGAGGGGAGGGGGGGGGGGGGACATGAAGTGGGAGATGGGGGAGGGGTTAATAAAAAAGGCAATACAAGCAAACAGTATACAGTCATAGATATACCGAAGGTAAACAGAGAAACAGCATAGAGTATTTACATGAACAAATTTACAAAATATTTACAGATTGTTTCTATACAGTCTATGGTCTATACCCACACATACACACACACACCCACACACACACATTGAAGGGGCTTTTTGTTACCAATTATTTATTTTGTCATCCATTTATTGATGATTTTGCATCAAATGTTAGTGTGTAATATAACACTACACATTGTTTTCAATAAAAAAAGCAATTGCACACAGCACGCAAATGTGTGACTAATTTGCGATTAATCGTGAGTTAACTATGAAATTCATGCGATTAATCGCGATTAAATATTTTAATCGTTGGACAGCACTAGTTTTTTCTGATCTAAAGGAGTTTACTTTCAAGTCAAAAGGAGGAAGAGCGAGATAAAGACAAACTTTAGGCATCATTTAGCTACCGGGTTAGGATTGGTCACATGGTCACGCTACGGCTGCACACTCTGCGCTGTTGTCAAAGCAACATCCTAACTCGTTCATTATTTGACCTAGCCAAGTAATCTTGGGGTCTAACCCCATGTTTTCTGAGTCTATGAATCCATTGGACTTGTCTAAAATGCACTGAAACTATTACATGCTTATGGAATACATGATTTTGTGATTTTACTGTACGGTTTTATCTTTGGGGTGAACCATTCTTCACCACGTGAAACAGCATGGGGAGTTTTTGCAGCAAAAGGAGATGACGTGAAAATAACGAAACACAGTTGACACAAAAAGCTGTCAGCAACAAGCCAAAAGTGTTGTAGTTCATCATTTTGGGTTAGCAGCCGCCATCTATTGTTGAAAACTTATTTCGCAACCTGCTCGACTATTTGGAACCCAGGTACATCATGCCATCGCGCAAATACATATCTGAAATCCAGTTAAAGCTACGGTGCTATCATTTATTTACATTTACATGCAGCGTGTTGGTTTGTTGTATGTGTCTTTTATGTATTTAAATCAGAATCAGAATCAGAATCATTTTTATTGCCAACGTAAGTAACGGGAGGTCACAGACTTGGAAATTGCTTTGGCTCAGTGCAACAGTCAAAAAGAGATAATAAAAATAAGAATAAAAAACACTTCTAAAGAATAAATTTAAATTTAAAATAGAGTTACAGTTACTATTTACAATATACAAGTGCACATGGTGCACACAATGTAAGGTGACAGCAGTACAGTGAAGTAAAGTGACGTATGATGGCAGTAAAGTGACTTTATAAAGGGCGGGGGGACAGGTTAAGAAGTGTTCAAGAGTCCAACAGCAGAGGGGAAGAAACTGTTCTTGTGGCGGGAGGTTCTAGTCCTGATGGACCGCAGCCTCCTGCCTGAGGGGAGTGGTTGGAATAGTCCATGTGCAGGGTGAGAGGGGTCGGCTGTGATACGACCAGCCCGGCCTCGAGCTCGGGCGACGTACAGGTCCTGCAGCGATGGAAGGCTGCGGCCGATCACTTCCTCTGCAGAGCGCACAATGCGCTGTAGTCTCTGTTTGTCCCTGACTGTGGCTCCAGCGAACCACACGGTGATGGAGGAGGTGAGGATGGACTCGATGATGGCCGTGTAGAACTGCACCAACATCTGTGCAGGCAGCTTGGCTTTCCTGAGCTGCCGCAGGAAGTACATCCTCTGCTGGGCCTTCTTGATGAGGGAGCTGATGGTCGGCTCCCACTTGAGGTCCTGGGTGATGGTGGTGCCCAGGAAACGGAAGGACTCAAGGAAACACATTTAATATGTGCGCATTTATATTCAATAAATGTATAAGGTATAATACAATGTTGGAAAGTTTAAAGCTGCACTAACTGACTTTATTTTTGTATTCATTACGAAAATGCTATCCATGTCCATGTAGTGCATTGGGATATACGTCCTTTTGAAGAAAAAGTAGCGCAGATTTGTGCTGGCGTGACATTATATTTTAGATCGAGTTTTGATGAAACAAGGAAGAGAATGTGTTTCGGGTCGCAGATTATGACCAATCACAGCGGACCACTGGCCCCCACTTTCGTGAGAAATCTACAGGTCTGTTAGCATAGACGGCTGAGTTAGCACAACAAGCGGCGGAGCTAACCTGAAGCTTCGTGTGTCTTCGTCACCGGTTACTGCTTATACAGCAGCTTCCCGGTTCTATCGTTCTATGGTCACGCCATCCACGCTCAAATGTACGATACACAATTCTATCCATATTGTGAGACGCTAGCTCAGTCAACAGCAGTGGGTGTGTGTGGGGGGCGATAGCTCGTGGGTGCGGGGAGGGGAGCAGAAAGAGCGAGGCCAGTGAGTCCGCTGCTTCAAAATCCCAAAGTCAGTTAGTGCAGCTTTAATGTGAACATTGAGCAGCTCTTTATAGTTACAGTATAGCTCATTTATGTTGAATGTCCATTTTTATCTGGAAAGTTTTAGTTCATCCACTGCTTTTGCAGTTACTTGGAAAACAAAGAGTTCATTTATTTAATACATTTTAGTGTGATCATTTCCAGTATCGGTAAAAAACGGTATCGGCAGATACCCATAGGTCTGGCATCGGCATTGGTAGTAAAAAAGCTGGATCGGTGCATCTCTACTTATGTTTCATGCAAATATACTAATTAAAATATCATATTACCATAACAGGCATCAGACACCAGTATTCCTTGTCTAGGAGAAATACAAAGGAGTAATGGCGCGTTCAGACCGGACTTAACTTCGGCGTCAAAAGCGTCAGGTTTGCATTGAAAGTGAATGGTGAAGCGCGTCAAAAGCTTCAAAAGTCGCGAGTAATACGCGCAACACTAGAAGCTTTTGATGCGCAAATCGCTCGAGTCTCTTTCCGCGTCAAAAAATCCCTTGACGCCGAAGCTGAACAAAGCTGAGCTTTTGGAGCTTTGACGGGGGCTTCAACCAATCAGGAGACGAGCAGCAGCAGCAGCAGCTGTGGGTCTGTCTCTGTCATGGAGAGAAGTCATGTAACTACTACTGCTGCTGCTGCTTTATTGTCATTATTATTAGTAATATTATTTGTATGAGTAGTAACATTCTTAATAAGTGAGTAACAAAACCATTGTACACATGCTGTGTAAAAAACGTAATTTATTTAATATAAGAACAAGCTGACGATGAGTCTGGCTCAGGACGAGAGCGAGGCTGCTCCAGGCGGGAAGAGGGGAGAGCGAGGCGGGCAGAGGCGAGCGAGAGGTGGGGAGAGGGGAGAGCGAGGCAGCTCCAGGCGGGCAGAGGAGCGGGAGGTAGGGAGAGGCGAGAGCGAGGAGGGGAGAGGCGAGAGCGAGGTGGGGAGAGGCGAGCTCCAGGGTTTGGGAACTCAAACTGGGCGAGTGACATGCAGAAGTACCGCTGAAAGCAAAACTCCTCCGTACGGAGCTCCTGGAGTAAATAACGGAACTCTGCAAACACTGCAGCCTCTCAAGTCTGTGGTGAACCCAGGACACGTTTTGTAGAAACCCCACGACAACGTTATTTGGCTTTATATAACAAATAAAAGCTCGCTGCTCTCTGGAAAATCCACCGTTGACTACAGGCAACAGAGAAGCTCCTCCCACAGGCGTCAGGCGTGTCACTCGCGTCAAAAGCTTCAAGCATCAAAATGACAAAAATGACATAAATGACCCGGCGTCAGTTGACTTTTGGTCTGAACGCACCATAATGGTCATTTTAAAGTGGTTCTCACCCCCGCTCCTCGGAGCTTACGTCACTCACATTTCCTGTTAAAATCTTCCTCTAAATGGGCGTAGCCTGGAGGACTAAAGGGGGCGTGAACGAGACTGGGCCGTTTACATTGCTCTGGGCGGGGGGCTGCTGACGTCAGGTCCAACTTGCTGACGTCAGGTCCAACTTCTGTGCCAGTGTTGGCGCCAGATTCAAAATTCAAATGTAGTAATACAGGTCGCCAGCAGATGGCGCCTCACAGACGGTTTTAGGCAGAAAGTCTAACTTTCAACTAATTTGCACCAAAGTGACAAGATTATGTCCAAGATATGTAGACAACACTATTGGACACTCATTTATACCGTTTATCAGCAAAAAAAAGTGGATTTGAGGGTGAGTTGTCCTTTAAGGACCATTAAATGGGGCCTTTCTTGGAGTCAAACTTTGGTAAACTTTTAATATATTTTTAAGTACATCTGATACTACTGTAAACCTTTGAAAAACATTTTGTTAGAATTTTATTGGGGTCAAGCAATATTTGCAGCTGACTATGTTGTTTTTTGCATACTTAAGAAAGAACCCTGTAAGTCAGTATTTGACTTTTTGGGTTGACTACTACAGTAGTCGTTGTTGAAGGATTTCAATCATTTCATATGAAAGAAATTGCATGAATGGATTTCTATTAAATCAAATATTTGTATGATGTCCGGACTCTAATCTATTGAAATGATCAAGTAAGTGGACCTCTTGCCAATTTAGTTGGGGACCCCTGGCCTAGACTGCAGTACCATGTGCATATGTGTAGTACCATGTGTATTTGTACCTATGTTCTTGTAGCAGATGGGCACAAAGACATTGATGGCCCTCTCGGCTCCCAGCAGACACAGACAGAACATAACCAGAGTTTGGAGGATGGTGTTTCCTTTGGGCCACATGTAAGGCACCAGTAGCCTCAGCTTCTGTCTGAGGCCCTCCCAAGTGGAGGTGCTGTCTCCATCTGCTCCCAACAGGCTCTAGGACGGGGAGAGAGAGGAGGAGAGAGGTGGTCTATATTGTCTATCTGTATACAGTCTATGTTAGCATTATCCATGTGTGTACAATAGGGCTGGGACAACGCACCGACGTAATTGATGACGTCGAGGCAAAAAATACGTCGATACAAAATATGCACGCCGATTCGTCATACTCAAAACAAAGATGGCAGCAATTAGTAGCAGTATTACGCGAGTGCCGTCTTATGGGGCGTTTAGACCGCGCAGTAGACGCACATTCTATAAATTACAGAGGCTTGGGGTGTTCAGACCAATGGTCCTGGGCTAGCAGCGTTTAACTAGCGGTGTTTAGCTAGCGGCTTTTTGTGTAAAAAATACTGCAGCTCTGCAGCGGCTCTGTGTCCAGAGACTTTCCAGAGACTTTATATAACAGCAGTATGTGTTCACGGAGGTGCACCATCAGTTTATTAAATTATTAGTCGGTACTTCCGGATCGGCGAACATTCTAGCTGCGCTACATGCTAGCTGTGCTAGTTTAGTCACTGGAGAATGACAACACGGGCTGGAGGCAAATGTGCAGAAGCACACACAAAGAGACAGACATTATTCTTAAGGGGAAAGGAAAGTGTCAGAGTCTAAGTTGTTATTTGTGAATGAAGATAGATAGCTAGGCCTATGTTCAACATAATTGTTGAATTCTAAATGCTAGAAAAGCCCTCTCTTCAGCTTAAAGCCCTCAAGTTTACATTGGTTACTGTATTCTTTCAGTTGCTCTAAAAAAGTATATTGGGTGAAATGTTTTATTTTATTCTATTGAATGCTAAACATCAAGTGCCATTTTCATCTGAAAGAAGAATAATAAGATGCACTTTTTTCAGTAAGCTAGATGTATTTTCAAGGATTCAAAGTTTTATGCTACCTTTGACTAAGAATGTCTTATTTTTGAATTTTAAGAGCAATAAATATATTTCGTTATTACACGGCTCCTCACAGCAGCAGTAGAATGCTCCATTGATTTGAATGTAATTTCAAAACGTTCTACCAGTCATTATTTTCTATAACGGACCTCTAAAAACAATAATGACCGCTGCCCATGGCAACGCACTCTCTGCTGTCTTTCAGATGCGTGGATAACTCCGCAAGTAGTTCCGGCCACTCCGGAGCTAGCCACGCTCAATAAACGCAAATGCCAATCAATCAATCAACGCAATTAAATTCTCAATACAAGTGCACGGAAGTTCAGAATTTTCCGTTTACGTTTTCATGACAAAAACGATGTAATGCGAGAAAAGGCGATCCCGAAAAACCTAAATGTAGATACCGGCACATTTTCGGACACATTTGCAGAGGATCGAATTATGGATTTAGGTTAGGTTAATGTTTGGGTCACTCACCGCTGATGTTCAGAATTCTTTGTTCAGTTTTCATGCAGTTCCAGGGAGTTCTAGTTTGGGAGTTATTAGTCTAACTGTTGCTAGCATAGCCACGGGAATGCCTTTGGGAACTATTTTATTTTCTGTCATTAAATAAACCTCTCGGCATTCCTAAAAGTGGACTGAAGTTTATGTTGTGTGTTCTGTTGGTATAAAGCCGTATGATAAGCGGGATAACGTATATGACGCAGGTCATTATCGGAAAATAAGTACCTTCAGTACTTGTTTAAGTGCGCGTCGGGGTCCGCTTCGCCCTGTCGGTACTTATTTTCCGATAATGACCTGCGTCATATACGTTATCCCTTACTTAAGGAATGCATGTTTTTTCATTCAGATATGTAAATCAACACACAATGTATACATTACTATTAGTCAATTAATGGGGAGATAATCAAATCGAAATCGAATCGAACTGAAAAAATAAATTGTTAGATTAATCGATGCATCGAAAAAATAATCGCTAGATTAATCGTTTAAAAAATAATCGTTTATCCCAGCCCTAGTGTAGTCTGTGGTTCTGTCTCAGACCTGCTCCACGTCACGCTCGTCCTCATTGATCAGTAGCATGTATGGTTTCCGCGGTAAACCTGGAGCTCTGAGTCCGATGAAGAAGAGGAGAGCGGTGCAGAAGAACCTCACGAACCACAGGCCGAACTCCACCTGCAGCAGAAGGATGAGGATAGGATGTAGAACACCAGAATGTCAAAAAATGAGATTTTAATACAGTCTTTGCAATATCAAAAATAAACGAAAACTAGACAAAGTGGGTTATGAGGGTTTGGCTAACCCTAACCAAACTGTTTTGAGATAGAGGAACTTGCTTTAGGATTTTACGTACCCTTTACCCCAGCTTTAAATGTAAAAATATTCCACATTTTAACTTTATAATGGGGCCGCTTTGGTGTCCCAGGCAATTTCCTGCAAGACCGCCATCATGTGGTTGGGGTGTGGGATTACATTCTCTTCAAAACTAGAGAATGTAATCCCACACACACTCGTATACAAAAAACGGTCCAGCGCAAATGCCAACGCAGACAGTGACACCTGAGTATACACAGGCCTTAAAGGTACCCTGTGTAATTTTCACAGTTGCTCCAAATGAAAAAAAACATGTTAACTAATAACAAATGCGGCTTTTTAAAGAATATTTACCTCCACCATGTTTTTTATTTGTTTTCATAGGCTTAGAATTTGACTGAGATAATAATAATAAAGACCATCCATGTCAATGCGCCATCTTGAAATGCATTGGTTGATAAGCAGTGTTTCCTCTAAGCTGCGTGTGTGTGCAAATATGCAGTCTTTTGTGTCTCAGCCTGGTCCCAGCAAACGGAAAACTCCAGTGTCCAACGACGTGGCCAAGTATTTCTATAGTGTATGGACTGCGGTGGATCTGCGAGTGTATGCGTGGAGCTACACATTCCTAACGCGCACGCACTTATGCAGGTAGACCTGAGTCTGATGAACATGAGATTCCTGCTTATGTCTGTCTATTTGTTCAAATTGCTATTATTAATCTTTTCACTAATGTTAAGAAGTAACTTTGTTGGTCGGACCAGCGCCCCCTTCAGTTCAGCACGAAGTTGCCTATTGCTGAGTAAAGTTGGTTTTGAGGAAATATGACTGTTATTATCCTTAGATAATTGATCTATGCATTTTGAGTTATAATGCCAAATGACTAAATAAAACAATGTATAGAATTTTTTCATATAGACTCTAACTCTATACAATTAATATGGAAAGGCAATATTCTCTTTTAGTATTGTTTGTTTTTAGTGCAACTTGCCAAATATATTCAAAACACTACTTTATTTCACAATCTATAAAGAGACTTTGAATCAGATGCAACCAAATAATGAACCAAATCATTGTTGGCAACTTAAATAACTTAATAAGTAAATTAAATAAAATAGATGGCAGCATGTGTATACAGCAGTTGTATACAGCAGGTGAATACAACAGGTGTATACAGCAGGTGTATCAAAATGTGAATAGTTTTCAACAGTGATCTCTTGCTCAGAGTCCCCCAGGTTCTGCATTGGGGGTTTGTGTTGTTGCTCAGACCCATGAAAAGCTAGAGGGAAAACTAATGAAAGGGACAAAAAGGATGCGAGAATCACGTTTTTGTTTCACAGGTGCTAGTAATATCGTTGCCTTCACCGTGCCCTCACACGTTTGAGGAAGGGATCATGGAGGACCACAAAGAACGACCCGAACAACAATCTCAAAGAAAACTGTGTGGCCTTGAATACGCAAAACAATCACCGGAATACTTTATCAGCATGAGTGAATGTTCTTTTTTCATATCGTTATGTAGATGCGGTGCCGTGGCTAACACTAAGGCTAATATGAGCTTTTAGGCTGTGTGTATTCTTGGATAAGCATGGTTTCATGCTCCCACAGACATTATTCGTCCAGGCGTCTCTTCTCTTCACACTGGGTTTGTAAAACTATATATTGTAATATATCCATGGTAAAACCATAGACTGTAGCCTCTGTGCAGCAATTCCCGCTTCAGAACACAGTCTTGTTTACACGTCGGCCTCATCGCTACTGTGTCAATTGACAAAGACATAGGGCTGGGCGATATGGCAAAAAAGTCAAATCTCAATTTTATTTCCTGCTTTGGACAATTTCGATTTTAAATCGATTTTCATTCAAGTATGCCCTTAAATATTTTTTGATCTTTCAGCTCAATATTCAAGTTTCAAAACCATTTTTATTGTTTCCCCCAATACGTATTAAAAAGTCTTGTACAGACTGTGCTGATATTACAAGTATAATTCATGTGCTGCTGGAATTCTCACATTCATTCGATTTCACAATTTTCAAATTGTTCACAAATTCGATTTTTTCAAAAGCCAATAAATTGCCTACATTCGATTTATTGCCCAGCCCTACGAAGATATATGGAGAGATCAGGTCATATATCAAACTAAATTCTTTCCTTCGCAGTCTGGTGAATGACAGAGTTTGGGAGCACTGTTAAAGACTGCACAATGTCCATCGAAGGCTTCCATAGTACAATGGACTGCAATACAAGATCTCAACGCTAGATGGGAGTAAAAATTATACAGTGTACTTTCAAGGCATGGAATTCTCTCGTACCTGCTGTTTGGCTGTGTCGATGCTCCACCACCAATGCGGACTGTACCAAGACACAAACGCCAAATTCTCAGCAGCGAAAGCCAAGGCCCAGATCAGCAGCAGCACCGCGCTATGGCCCCTGGTCCTGTCCATGAGCAAGGCTCTTCTCCGCTCGATCCTCAGCAAAGCGATCGCCCATCCCCAGACGATCACATTAAAAATCCCATACAGCACGACATATCCGGGCAGCTCCACGCCACTCGCTGCTCTCCACACAACCAATCCAACAAACTGGATCAAAACCGTTGCGGAGAGAGATAGCTGTAAGATGTACAGGCAGGAGCGAGGTCTGAACTTTGGCTCCATGGGCGTGCCATATTTCTGGTAGAAAACGCAGTGCAGAGTCCCAAGGAAAAAGGAGACCGAGAACAGAACAGAGGGGACCAGGGTGAAGTAGAAGCAGGGGGACAGGCCCTGGTCCAGCCAGGTTCTGGAGATGGAAGTGTTCGTTTCGCAGTAGCTCTGTATGTGCAACGTCATGGCTGTGGCTGTAGGAGGAAGGTTGGAGGTTAGAACAAATCAATTCAATCTATCTGTGTCCAGCTCTAAATATAAAAGAAATAACAGTAGTTGACTTGGAGGACTTTACTAAACAGTCACCAACAACAGATCAAAGAATCAATCAGTTCGAACACAGGAAATGCAAGATAAGCCGTCATTCCACAATACAGTGGGAAAATGTGTCATCGTTGCACACATTACAGCAATAAAAGGAGGGCATGAGAGCACTCAGGTTGGACACATCAAACAGGATAAATTATTTAAGATAATCGATAATAAAATAACAAAACTCTGGAGCTAATAGTAACATTGAAATTACACATGTTCTGGTTTGAAGTTAGTACTAAATTGAAATCCCATCGTTTTAACTCTATATGTCATCTTGTGTTAACTAGTCACTCGTTAAATATATTTATAACTTAATAGGAATAATGTTCTGTCTTGATACTTTCTATTACAGTAGCAGAATTAGTGTGCAACTAATACCAGTCATAGTTATAATTACAATATGTATTTATTTATATTCAACACAAGAATGCATCGTATTCTACTGTAGATGAACTGTTTAACTCTGTCACCTCTAGTGTTTTGAAAGTTCTGGACACCATCGCTCCTGTGAAGGTTAAAATAGTAAAAAATAAGCAGAAGGCGCCGTGGGCTAAAGCAGACTCGGTCAGGGCACAAAAGAGAGTGCCGGAGGGCCGAGCGGAAGTGGCGCAAGTCCAACCTCCAGGTTGATTACAAGATCTTCAAAGATAAGTTGTGCGAGTTTAACCAGGTGCTACATAGTACGAGAGAAAGGTATTTTTCTGAAATGATTGAAGGCTGCAGCAACAATCTGCGTGTTCTGTTTTCAACAGTTAATAGATTAACAAACCCCCCTGTTCAAATGCCATTAGAGCTAACTTCCAAACGTAAATGTAATGAGTTTGCACATTTTTTCAATGACAAGGTTCAAGGCATCAAAAACGCCATTGTCTCCAATCCACAGATAACCATCCAACAGCCAGAAAGGCTCTTTGAGCTAACTCACTTTGCACCTATAAATGATCAAACTGTCCAAGAGATAATCTCCAGTTTGAGCTCCTCCACATGCAGCCTGGATGTACTACCCACTATATTTCTAAAGTCTGTTCTGAGCAGTCTGTTACCTTCACTCACACAGATAGTAAACATGTCCCTTGATTCTGGAATATTCCCAAAGGCCCTGAAAACTGCAGTCATCAGGCCCCTGCTAAAAAAGAGCAGTCTGGATGCTACGGTACTTAACAACTATCGTCCCATCTCAAATCTGCCATTTATGGGGAAAGTCCTTGAAAAAGTTGTCTACCTACAGCTTACTAGATTTCTTATAATCAACAACTCATTTGATATGTTTCAGTCCGGCTTTAGACCCCACCACAGCACTGAGACTGCTCTCGTCAAGGTTACAAATGATATCCGGCTGAACACTGACGCAGGCAAAGTCTCAATCCTAATCCTGTTAGATCTAAGTGCTGCCTTTGACACTGTCGACCATGAGATCCTCTTACAGAGACTAGAGGACTGGGTTGGCGTCGCTGGCACCGCCCTAAGTTGGTTTAGGTCTTACCTTGAAGACAGGAAATACTTTGTGGAGATTGGAAACTGTGTCTCAGATCATATGGCCCTGACCTGTGGAGTCCCACAGGGGTCGATCCTGGGACCTCTTCTGTTCAATCTCTACATGCTGCCGTTAGGTCAGTTAATACGCAGAAACAAAGTTTCCTATCATAACTATGCAGACGACACTCAGATCTATGTCTCACTGACTGCAGGAGAACATGGACCAGTGGACTCACTCCTTCACTGTATCCAACAGATCAGTGAGTGGATGCAAAACAACTTCCTTCAGCTAAACGCAGACAAAACTGAAATGATTGTCTTTGGTCCCCAGAAACAAAGAGAGAGCGTCATCTGTCATCTACAGTCTCTCTCCCTAAAACCTTCAAACAAGGTCAGAAATCTAGGGGTAATACTGGACTCAGACTTAAATTTTAATAGCCACATCAAATCAGTAACATCAGCAGCTTTTTACTATCTAAAAAATATTGCCAGGATCAAAAACATAGTGTCTAAAGCAGACCTGGAGATTCTTATCCATGCATTTGTCTCCAGTAGGTTAGACTACTGCAATGGTCTGCTCACAGGTCTGTCCAAACAGGCTGTAAAACAGCTGCAGTACATTCAAAATGCAGCAGCTCGAGTCCTGACTAGAACCAGGAAGTACGACCACATTAGCAGGGACGTGCAGTCAGGGGAGGCAGGGGAGGCAGAGCCTCACCTGCCATTATTGGAAACTAATAATTATTTTAGTTTAAATATATAATTTATATCCACTGTCCTATGCTTTTAATGTATATTCGGCACGGTTCCCATCAGTTTTGATCATTTCTGAAGTCAAAATCGCCGAAATCCCGTTATTCCTATTCAAAGAGACGAGGTGAGGCAGCGCTCCTGCGTGCCTCACCCCAGACCGCTCCCTCACAGTGTGTGTGTGTGTGTCTGAGTGCACTCAGCTCGTGCAGTTGATATATCACCGTTTGTTTCAAATATCCTGCTTTAAAAACATTTTTTAAACTCCTCTTAGTGTTTAGTAGTGTATTGCACGTATGTGTGTACAATTTATATTTAGTTTAAGTCTTTTGATTGTAGATGAACACACAAGGAAAAAGCTTGGCGTGAGGCAGGCGGTATCTGTGCCTCACCGCTAGGGGTGATAGTGAGCATAAAGTTCATACCAGAGTTGCTAACAAACAATCAGCCCAAAATGCTATTTCTTTTGCTGGAAAATGGATGATTTGAATGAAGATTTTTTTTCTCAATTGGACTTTCAAACAAAGAAAGAATTAATATAGACTGGGAGACCACCACTGCAGTGTTGCCAACTTAGCGACTTTGTCGCTAGATTTAGCGACTTTTCAGACCCCTATAGCGACTTTTTTTCAAAAAAGCGACTAGCGACAAATCTAGCGACTTTTTCTGGTGTTATTGGGCGACTTATCTGGTGTTTTGGCGACTTATCTGGTGTTTTGGAGACTTGTGAAGCACGTATTGTTCTGCTGTCCTCAACGTGAGCCCCTCCCCCGTCCCAAAGCACTACAGGCGGCCAGTCTCACAGTAGCCTTGCGCAGCAGTCCCAGCTACAGTCTATGGGCGGAGCAGAGAGAGAGAGAGGAGACTCAAAAGCACAGGGAGTTTTCAGGCTGCTGCAGACTGAACTTCAGCTCCACCACCACCACACATCCAAAGCTCCCCGGCCACTCCTACCACCGCCACCCCCCACTACCCCCCACTCCATCCGCGGCAGCTCTGTCCGTGACTCTGTTTTCTCTCAGTAGTGGGTCACATTAAATCATTTGTTATGCCAAACTATGAAAAAAAAAAAAAAAAACTTACAAAAATAAACCTAAGTAACTCTGCCAGAGTGTGTCTTTTGGGTCACTTTGCCGGTCCCAAGCCCGGATAAAGGAGGAGGGTTGGTTGTAGAGCTAGCAATTTCACCCTACATAACAATCTTTTGATTACATTTGCTGTTATAACATTTAACAATACAGGACAAAACTGATGTGTGTAATGTGGATCTAGACAAAGCATTAAAATCATTAAATGTTGTTAATGTTGAAATTATTTTTGTACATTTGTAGTTCTAAACATATTTAGGGTGTTTTTACTCACTTTTGTCTCTCCCACGACCTTATTCCTCTCTCCTACAGCGTCCGTTACAGTTATTTGCAAATTGCAAATTATGCAAATTAGGCGATGACGTCATTTAGCGACTTCTAGCGACTTTTGGGACAGCCAATAGCTACTTTCCTTACTGAGGAGTTGGCAACACTGCACCACTGGACTTACGAGGTTAGTCCGGCTGCGGGGGAGGAGTTTGTTAATCTGTGTTTTATGTTGAACATTGACAGATACCGGCAAAGTAGTGCTTTTCCGAAAAACACTGATTCAAACACTGCTCAAGAGTTCTGCAACTTGTTTAAATTATTGTTTATGTTCCTCGCGTCTCTCTCTCCTCGCGTCTCTCTCTCCTCGCGTCTCCGTCTCTCTCTGCTCCTCGCGTCTCCGTCTCTCTGCTCCTCTCTGTCTCTCTCTGCTCCTCTCTCCTCGCGTCTCTCTCTCCTTGCGTCTCTCGCACCTGCGCTTCTTAAAGATGTTGTTTGATGCGGAGCAGAGTCAGCAGCTAGATTTGTTGTGAGATTATTAAAAGAAGCTGGTTCTCTTATCTTTACAGTATATAAAGTTTGTGGATGTCATTGCATTGGTGATTAAATGCTATTTTATTTGAATAATGATTGTAAATCTGACTTTTAAAGTCAGTGCCTCCCCAATCACAAACCTCACCGCACGTCCCTGCACATTAGTCCAGTCCTCAGGTCTCTGCACTGGCTTCCTGTGGCTCAGAGAATAGACTTTAAAACAGCTCTGCTTGTGTACAAGTCTCTCCATGGCCTCGCACCAAAATATATTAGTGACATGTTAGTCCCATATGAACCAGCCCGGACTCTGAGGAGCACAGGGACTGGACTCCTGTTAGTGCCCAGAGTCAGAACTAAACATGGGGAGGCTGCTTTTCAGATTCATGCTGCTAAAATCTGGAACAATCTTCCTGAAGATGTGAGACAGGCCTCCTCTCCGACAATGTTTAAAACCAGGTTAAAAACGGTGCTGTTTAGCTGTGCATACAACTGAGGGATTTTATATTTTTATCTTTCGTTTTAATGTTCTGTAATTATTTATGATTTTAATGCTATCTTGTTCAGCACTTTGAGTTGCCTTGTGTATGAATTGTGCTATACAAATAAACTTGCCTTGCCTTGCCAAGAAGCAAATACAAAAGTGCTTCGTCATCCTTCAAGAGTTGCTTTAAAGGCGCTATACCCGTTTCTGCAATGTTTGAATGTTTAGCACCGCCCCCCAACTCACTCAATGGCTTCTTATTTCCCCTACGCTCTCATAACACAGAGCCACCTAGTTTTATTTGCGATCTGATAAATATGCAAACATTAGCATTAGCGCAACTTCTTGTAAGCTGTGCAACAATCACCGATGAAATGGCACTAAAGCAACGCACTGCTAACACAATATATAAGTAAAAGAATACCGCTAGTTTTGCGTCCGAATGTATTAATTTAAAACCTTAGAATATATTCTAATATTGAATTATAATTTGTTATAGAGCTCCTCAAAGCAGCAGCAGCAATTCTTCCGATAATTTTTTCTTGATAACAGAACTCTCAAACCAATAATGACCGAAGCCCCAATGCAACCTCTGTTTGTAATTCAGGTGTGTAAAATACTGCCATTACTCCGCAAGTACAACAAGCTATCAGCACCTGTCACTATCACTCGTCTGTGTAGAGAAGCCAACGGAGCTAGCCACGCTCAATAAACAACTACATATCTATCAATCAACACCATTAAACGTCAATCGGACAATACAGTACACATATACATCCTTAACACACATGCACGGATGATTTCAGAATTTGCTGTTAACGTTTTCATAACAAAAATACTGTTTCAAAGTGACAAAAAGCGATTGCGAAAAACCCGGAAGTTACCATGAAACAACTAGCTAGCTTAGCTGTTACCTGCCTAGCACGTCCCGGTGAAACCTTTGGGAGCTAACTCTTTTATTTGCAGTCATTAAATACATTTCGAATTACAAGGGTTGTCTAATATTTGTTCACATTTTTTTATTCAATTATTTTGTTCATCATTTTTTATTTTAGAATTTATATTCGAATTTTGAAGTCGAAGCCCTGGTGTTAAGCAGCGCTGTAGAGGCTAGAGGACGCAGGCTGCTCGCTGCTCGTTCTGTGAGCGGAGGAGAAAGAGCGGCCCGCTCAGACTCTACTCAGCACTTTTCACTGCTTGTAATTCTTACACAGCTGAATCAATTACCTCAAGTTTTCAATTAAATGATGTATTATGATACAACTTGTATGTAGTAAAAAGCATTTTTATGAACTACTTAGAAAAAAAATCGGGTATAGCTTCTTTAACAAGCTGAGTCACGGCAAATATAACATGACGCTGCACGTCACAAAAAACAATAATCCCAAATTCTATAAACATAACGAGAAATGTCACGTTTTAAGAGAAAATGGCGAAATGGGGAATGACAATGCAAAATATATATTGATAAGACGATAGGCTAACACGTAGCGTTAACTAACTGTGTAACACGAGAATACTGTGTTGTGCTATATTTATGTGATGCTAATACCACGTTGTGCTATATTTAGCCACATACCATTACAGTCTATAATAACATTACAATACAGCATCCCTGCATTCATGAAAAGATTTATAGTTAAAATAGACTCAAGAGTGGCTTTATTAAAAATTATGACTTAAATTCTACGAACAACTGGACGCTCTCAACTCAACATGGACTTTTTGTCAAAATGATCAGCGATAAAATGTGTAAACATTGTCAGTTCTTACCTTCCAATTAAAGGCAGTGACCGAGCAGAGACTCGTCAGACGCAGGTACTGGACAGAGTTGAACGAGGAGCTAGCTTGTTAGCATAAGCGCTTTGAACCTAAACCCTAATAAGTGCAGTGTCTGAAGTAGAAAGTGCTTGGATGTGTGTCCGTAGATGTGTCCTGAGATGTGTGAGTCATTATCCCCACGCAGAGGTTCCGTTGTGCGTACATGTACAGAGCTGTGTCCTTCAGTGGTTAGACAACACGATCCGATACTCTGGGATCGACTGTTCGAGAGAGATCTTGTCTCGACTACAGTGACTGGATAAAAAATACAAAATATATTAAATTGTAAATTGCCTTATTGTTTTTATATCATACACACTATATACACAAATCTAATTATACTAAATACGAAATAATAAAAGGATTATAATAAGTTAAATCCGTGTACTCTTCGATCATTAGTTATTCCGTTTCAAAATAAAATCAGAAAATCAAAATTTCCATTCGTTTATTGTTCTTTTCCTTTCCTAAACTTGAATTAAAAAATTAATCCTTTATGCTTCAAAATCCGTGTACCCTTCGATCATTAGTTAAGTACACTAACTAGAAATCCATATTTCTGTTTTTTTCATTACTACTACTACTGCCCCAACTACAATCGGAATCACTCCTGCTTATTACAATCACTCCAATTACCTAATTTTAACATTCTGTGCATAATTATTCATGATGTAGTTATTTTGTATTCATACTACTATATCATGAACATTATATCAAAACAATATGATATCGTTGTACTAACCTGACTTGCTGTCAGCTGCAAAGTCCACAAGAGGGCGCAATTCACCAAGCTATAATGATGACTTTTTTTATGAATCACCTTGGCTTTCAGAGGCCTGCACGGTGATGAAAATACTTTATATTTAGACCAAGATACAATTTTGAGGAAAAAACTGAATTTGTTTTGACATATTCTATTTTGTATTTTTCTGAAATTGTCAAATCTCCAACTGTTTTTATTTCTAAGCTACTATTACCACTCTTGTCAATACTATTACTGCTGCATATATTTCTACTACTACTGCTACTACTACAACTGCTACTACTACTACTCGTTGTGTCCTTACGCAAGACACTCATACCACAGACTTGTTCTTGGCAATGTGGGTGAACGGTTGGTGGTGGTTGGAGGGGCCGATGCCACATATTGGTTGCTTCGCTTCTGTCAGTGTGCCTAAATTATTATTACTACAACCACTTGTTTACATCAACTATTACTGCTACTGCTACTACTATTACTACTTCTACTTCTACGACTACAACTACCACTTATGTTAACACTACTTCTACTACTACTACAACTGCTACTACTACTAGTACTGCTACTACTACTACTACTTCTACGACTACAACTACCACTTATGTTAACACTACTTCTACTACTACTACAACTGCTACTACTACTAGTACTGCTACTACTACTACTACTACTACTACTACTACTACAACTATGCTTGAATGTCCAAAAAAGCTCTATATCAAACCAATGGTTTTATCAGGCAGGATTTACCCACAATCCTTCTTGATGGGTAGGAGGAGGGGATGAGGAGGAAATGGCTTTAGAACCTACAAAAGAAAGAATTAAAGTAGTTTTTCTCCACATCGCTGGTGATGTCTTGAGCTCAGACAAATGAAATCCTTGGGGAAATGGGATGGCCATCTTATCATTTAGCTTTGCAACAATGGACATAAAGGCTGGAATAATCTCAGCTATCTCGCCTTCGCTTCCGTGTCTCGAATAGGACTTAGCTTTTGGACATACCCTGCCACCAACGCTCTTTGTGGCCCCCAGCGAGACTTTGACGACCTCGCATTCAACCAAAAAACAATTTCTCCAGCTCTATTCTATCAGCAGTGGCCCCTGAAACAAGCCAGTATAAAGCCTAGTGCGTTTGAGTGTGTGCGTCAATCCAATCTTCCGATTTACAGAGAAAAAAAGAGAGAATTGGTGATTTACAGCTGTTCAATCGCATTAGCCGCACAAGAATCAATAGCTAGTTTAGGATAAGACTTGGGTTCCGTGCGAAGCTGCTCTGCGAGATTGAGGTTTTTGATTCTAAGCGTGGCTCCTTTTGGCCTTTGCGAGCAGTAACACACACATATTACCCCTGATCTATATTGTACGGAAAGAAGAGAAGATGAAATATGATTTAAACAAGATACAAGAAAGGATTAGAAAACGAGATCTATTGTGGCCATGGTGGTGCACTGACAGATGTATTGCATGTGGTATATAGTAAGTAGTAGTAGAGAATAGCATTTAGTATTTGTAGACTGGAACAGAATATCCATCCATCCGGCAAGTCCAAGCAGAGACGCCCAGACCTCCCTCTCCACACACTTTCTACAGCTAATCTGGGGGAATCCTGAGGTGTTCCCAGGCCAGCTGAAAGACACAGTCCCTTTGTGTCCTGGGTCTTACCCTGGTCTCCTCTTGGTGGAACGTGCCCAGAACACCTCCCCAAAGAAGCGTCCTCTATGATGAGAACCAGAGCCACCAGCTACCAGAGAAGTACCTGGTACTGGTTAAACAGAATATTTTCTCAATCTACAAAACAAGAAATGCTAAAAAGATCATATTGAATAATCTGTTATTTGAGTAGCAGCAGTAGTTGAATCTGAAGAGACCAAAGACACAATTAAAGTGATTGTCTGGAGTTTATCAGAAAGAGAGACAGAGAGGTACTTGATTTGAAAAAAAAACGACGCAAGCCCCCCCCCCCCCCCCCCCCCCCCCCTTCCTTTCTGATTGGTCTACACCTACGTTTCCGTAACACTTTGAAATGTTAATCAGAGAACATATTATACATATACATTATTAATACACATGCACAGAGGTTTTCAGAATTATTTGTGAACGTTTTAATGAAAAAAAATATGTTTTTATGCACACAAAAAAGCGATCGTGGCAAACCAGGAAGTGCTATTATCATGAATTACACATTATAGGACACATCTGCAGAGGATCTGATTATGGATATAGGTTCAGAATATACATAAGTACCTCAGCGCGGATGTTCAGAATTCTTTGTTCAGTTTTCATGTAGTTCCAGAGCCTAATAGAGGCTCCGCGAAAACAAACAACTGCGCATGCGCGCAGCTGCGAGCATCAGCGCCGATGATTGACATCCCTTGGCATGACTCGATTGGTTAACCTCAACGGCACCGTGGATTCTGAACTATAGCTAAGAGCAGGGAAGGCGGGACTTGCCCGTAATATTAGAATTAATAAAATGACTTATTTTATATCAACATTTAAGGCCAGGAGGTCAATTTAACACATTTCCTAAAATTTGTAATTCATTTAGAGTTACAGACTATCACTTAAATGCAATAAAATTATTTATTTGTTTGGCGCATTGACCCCGGCATTGATACTTGCAGCTATGAGATCGATTGCAGCTGAAGATGATCTCAGATCCCCCTGGGGTCAAGCACTGGTGGTGGCTAGAATATGGTGTGAATAGGGCGTAGCCAGAGCAGGAGCCAGAGCGGGAGCCAGAGCGGGAGCCAGAGGAGGTGCTGGGGAGGTGGTGGGTGTTTAAGAGTGGCAGCCTTTTAGTGCCAGCCTTTAAAACTGCCCGCTTAGCTGTGAGAGGGTTGGCAGGAGGTTGGCCGGGCTGTGTGATTGGCTGAGGCTTGAGAATGGCAGAGCTGTGTGATTGGCTGAGGCTCGAGGCTTGCAGAGCTGTGTGATTGGCTGAGGCTCGAGGCTGGCAGAACTGTGTGCTTTGCAGGCTTGGAAAGGGGAATTTGCACTCGGTCTTTCAGTCTGAAGCTGCGTCTTTAGCTTCATTTTTGCATAGGCCAGTGGTAACACAGACTCCAAACAGACCCGAGAGAGACCAGAGAGAGAGACATCAGAGAGAGACCAGAGAGAGACACCAGAGAGAGGCAAGAGAGAGAGGCCAGAGTTTTATAAACGGAGAGCAGAGCTTTAATGCCTCCTCCCTCATCGGCTGCTCTTCAAACAACACTGCGCTGCTGCTTTCCGCTTGAAACGTAAAGTCTTGAACTCGACCTCTGTGTCTTTTCTTTCCGGTTGTGAAAATCTTCTCTTTAAATCCTCCTGGAGCGCCACAAAAGAGACGTCCCCAGAGGCTCAGGCCGAGGGAAGGAGACGGAGGAGGCGGGTGAGGAGGCGAGCGAGGAGTGAGGGAGTGAGGGAGGAAGGGAACAAGGGAAGGAGATGGAGGAGATGAGCGAGGATCTTGGAGACCTGGGCCTTGGTCCAGAGATAAATTGTGGATTCTAAGCTTTCCAAAGATGTGGATCAATCTGATGATATTTGAAGAATTGGTGGTGATTTCAGAGTGAGGTTACTTGAAGTTTTCCATTTTCAAGCACAGTTCAGACGCACTGCAGCTCATTTTCATCATAATAGACAAAAAATAATGTTATCTGAGACACTGAGTAGATACTCTGATGTATTTCAGTGAGTTATTGAAGGTATTTAAAATGTATTGCACACGAGAAAATAGAATGACAATGAAAAACCTTGTTTGCAGTCATTGTCTTCTAGTGGTTGAAAAGTGCGAAAGTGCATGTAATTTAAGAATGGGGGCATTTTAAGGGGATAATTGACAAAGTACCACTTGATAATGTTGTATTATCTAGTCTTCTCCCATCTGAATGAATCCATGCTGTGTGTAACCAGCGAGCATATCAAACCTGTGTCTCTGCAGTCTGGTGGACGTCTGGAGGTGGTTTTGAACTTGTGTGGTGTTTTTCCACTGTTATTTTGGCCCAGAAAACACATATTAAAGGAGCTTTACCTGATTAATATTCTAATGAGTTCATAAAAATGTAGTTTTAGGTTGTATTAAAACTCGTAGTTTAATTGAAAATGTTAGCTTATTGATTCAGCTTATGTATGAATTCAAGCCATGCAAAGTGCTGAGTTGGCACAACGAGGAACGGCAGTGCTATTACAAACAGGCCATGCCTCCTCTAGCGCCTGCCGGTATGAAGAACAGCATGGCAGCCGAAGGAGGATCAAGCAGAAAGTGGCTATACCTCCTCTGGCTGTTACTGCATACCCAACAAAACAGCTCAAAAGTCGCAAAAGAAAGGAAGAAGAAATCAAGCCCGGGTGAACATCAGAATCAGAATCAGAATCATTTTTATTGCCACGTAAGTAACAGGAGGTCACAGACTAGGAAATTGCTTTGGCTCAGTGCAACAGTCAAAAAGAGATAATAAAAATAAGAATAAAAAACACTTCTAAAGAATAAATTTAAATTTAAAATAGAGTTACAGTTACTATTTACAATATACAAGTGCACATGGTGCACACATTGTAAGGTGAACAGCAGTACAGTGAAGTAAAGTGACGTATGATGGGCAGTAAAGTGACTTTATAAAGGGCGGGGGGACAGGTTAAGAAGTGTTCAAGAGTCCAACAGCAGAGGGGAAGAAACTGTTCTTGTGGCGGGAGGTTCTAGTCCTGATGGACCGCAGCCTCCTGCCTGGGGGGAGTGGTTGGAATAGTCCATGTGCAGGGTGAGAGGGGTCGGCTGTGATACGACCAGCCCGGCCTCGAGCTCGGGCGACGTACAGGTCCTGCAGCGATGGAAGGCTGCGGCCGATCACTTCCTCTGCAGAGCGCACAATGCGCTGTAGTCTCTGTTTGTCCCTGACTGTGGCTCCAGCGAACCACACGGTGACGGAGGAGGTGAGGATGGACTCGATGATGGCCGTGTAGAACTGCACCAACATCTGTGCAGGCAGCTTGGCTTTCCTGAGCTGCCGCAGGAAGTACATCCTCTGCTGGGCCTTCTTGATGAGGGAGCTGATGGTCGGCTCCCACTTGAGGTCCTGGGTGATGGTGGTGCCCAGGAAACGGAAGGACTCCACAGAGGTGATGGGGGAGTCCATCACGGAGGGTGGGGGTGGGGGGACAGTGCTCTTCCTGAAGTCCACAATCATCTCCACTGTCTTCTGGGCGTTCAGCTCCAGGTTGTTACCGCTGCACCAGGACACCAGCCGGTCCACCTCCCTCCTGTAGGCGGACTCATCGTTGTTGGAGATGAGTCCAATGAGGGTGGTGTCGTCCGCGAACTTGATCAGCTTCACGGAGTCGTGGCTGGAGGTGCAGTGGTTGGTGTACAGGGAGAAGAGCAGGGGAGAAAGAACACAGCCCTGTGGGGCTCCTGTATTTATAATCCGAGAGTCCGAGACATTCTTCCCCAGACGCACTCGCTGCTTCCTGTCCGTCAGGATGTCAGTGATCCACCTGCAGGTGGAATCGGGCACGTTGAGCTGGGAGAGCTTGTCCTGGAGCAGGGATGGCAGGATTGTGTTGAAGGCAGAGCTGAAGTCCACGAACAGGACCCTGGCGTAGGTCCCCGGGGAGTCCAGGTGCTGTAGGATGTGGTGGAGGGCCAGGTTAATGGCGTCGTCTACAGATCTGTTGGCTCTGTAGGCGAACTGCAGGGGGTCCAGGAGGGGGGAGGTGAGGGACTTGAGATGGGAGAGAACCAGGCGTTCAAATGACTTCATGACGACAGACGTAAGTGCTACAGGTCTGTAGTCATTGAGTCCTGTGATCCTGGGCTTCTTCGGGACGGGGACAATGATGGAGGATTTGGAGCAGGCCGGGACATGGCAGGACTGCAGAGAGGTGTTGAAAATGTCCGTGAACACAGGAGTAAGCTCACTGGCGCAGTGTCTCAGAGTGGCCGGAGACACGTGGTCCGGGCCAGGAGCTTTGCGGGGGTGCAGCCTCAGGAAGAGTTGTTTAATCTCTTTAGCGGCTATTGTTAGGCTGGGGGCAGGGCTGATGGGTGGGTCGTTAGAGTAGTGGGGGGTGGGGGAGGGAGAGGTGTCAGGGGCAGCATCAAAGCGACTGAAAAATAAGTTCAGATCGTCAGCTAGCTTGTGGTCGTCAGCACAGGGGGGGGCTTTGGGTTTGTAGTTGGTGATCTCCCGTAGGCCCCTCCAGACAGAAGCAGTATCGTTGTTACCAAACTGCTCCTGTAGTCGTTCTCTGTGCCGGGACTTGGCTGCTTTTAGTTCTCTCCTGAACTGATATTTAGCTGCTTTGTAGCCGCTGCGGTCCCCCTCCCTGAAAGCAGACTCCTTTGCTTTCCTGAGCTGCCGGAGTTTAGCAGTGAACCAGGGTTTGTCGTTGTTATAGATGACCCTGGTCCTTGTTGGAATGATGCTATCCTCACAGAAGTGAATGTATGACGTCACAGTGTCCGTATATTCATCCAAACTATCTGTGGCAGCTCTGAAAAGGTCCCAGTCTGTAGATTCCATGCATGCGCGCAGCTCTTCCACAGCTTCATCAGACCACACTTTGGAGCTCCTCATTGCAGGTTTCGAGAGCTTTAGTCTCTGTCTGTAAGCAGGAACCAGATGTATCATGGAGTGATCTGAGAAGCCGAGGGCTGGCTTGGGAACAGCGCGAAAAGCTCCGCGCACGGTGGTGTAACAGTGATCCAGAGTGTTCTCCTCTCTGGTTGGGCATTTGATAAACTGTCTGTATTTGGGTAATTCCTGGCTCAAGTTTCCCTTATTAAAATCCCCCAGGATAATAATCAGAGAGTCCGGGTATAAGCGTTCCATACACAGTACTTGCTCTGCGAGTGCGCGCTGAGCCTCGCGCGCGTCCGCGCATGGCGGTATGTAAACAGAGGCAAGAATGAATGAAACAATTTCGCGCGGGGAGTAATATGGTTTACAATGAATGAAAAGATATTCCAGAGCAGGAGAGCAGTGCTTGGAGATCACTGTCAACATAGCTTACATCGTATCCTCGCTGGAGAGACCTGCGGGTGTGGGTGGCTCGGACTAAATTTGTTCATGTCACAGCAGGTGCAGCAGGAAGACGTGATGTGACGCACAATATCAAGTCCCCAGTATCATATATAAAAGGAATTCAATCTGGAGAGACCAAGACAGACACGTTAATGCATTTAGCATTGCATTGACCCCAGCAGTGACACTTACAGGTAGATCACTGCTGCTGAGATGATCTCAGATCCCCGTGGTCAAGCACTGGTGGTGGCTAGAAGCATGGTGTGAATGGGGCGCAGGCGGAGCAGGAGCCAGAGCAGGAGCTGGGGAGACCGTGGGTGTCAAGAGCTTCAGGAAGGGTTGGTTAGTAGGAAGTGGCTGCTTTTAAACTGCCGGCTTTGCTGTCAGTGATTGGCAGGGGGGCTGGCCGAGCTGTGCGATTGGCTGAGGCTTGAGGCTGACAGAGCTGTGTGTGGTGAGAACTGCGGCATGCAGGTCTTCCCAGTCTGAATTTGCGCCTAAGCTTCATATGTATTATGCTCTTCTGATCTATTCTCTATGTTACAACATTGGTCCATCAGACACAGACCTGGAGTTGTTTTCAGCTCAATAATAACAATGATAATAATAATAACAATAAGCTATTGGTTTTATACAGCCACAGCTGCCCTGCGGCACACTGACAGAAGCGAGGCAACCAGTCCGTGAGACCAGAGAGACCAGAGAGACCAGAGAGACCAGAGAGAGAGAGAGGCCAGAGAGAGAGATTTGAGGAGACCAGAGGGGGAGCAGAGAGAGAGACCAGAGAGGATGCAGCTTAAGCAGTGGCAACATCACACGTTTTCACTAATTAAGAAGGCTTCCATTTCTGTCTTAGACACCAAACTATAGTGATATTTCGCCATGGCAACAGTGACATTTAAATGATTGAAAAACACTTCCTGTTTTTGATTGAACACAAATATAACATAAATTGAGGAACAAACCATGTGTGAGAAAAATGTGTTTCCAGATACAGAGAAGAGAGAGTGGAGCCTTCTGCCTGCGTCTGTGCCCAGGTTCTACTACCTGGTCTTCCTGGGGCCAGAGGACGGTTCGCCCTCAAGTCCAGGGACCAGTATGGAAAACAAGAGAACACGAAAACAAGAGATCAGAAGGGCAGAGAGGCGACCAAAGGGGGGCCAGAGAGAGGCACCAGGGAGAAGAGACCTAAGTGAGGCCAGACCAGAGAACAAGAGACAAGGAGAGCAGAGAAGAGACCAGAGAGTGACCAGAGAAGAGACCAGAGAGAAGACCAGGAGACCAGAGAGGACATCAGAGACCAGAGGGGAGACCAGGAGACCAGAGAGGACCGGAAAGCAGAGAGCAGAGACCGGGAGAGAGCAGAACAGGACGAGAGAGGCCAGAAAACAGGCTCTGAACGAGGGAAGAGAGCTCCAAAAAGTCTTAAAGGTACTTGGTTTACAGGAAACATGAGCAAAAGTTAATTTATATTTCAAGTTTTGTTCTTCCTTGGCAAGACAGACCGGAAGCTGTCTGATTATGTTCTTTCTAACTCAATTTAAAGTTGGGCTACCAAATTCCACCCCACAAACTTTACAGTTATAGTATAGTATGTGACTCAACAGCAGACGTCTCGAAGTACATCACAACATTGTTAATTAACCAACCGCAGAATGAGCATTAATCCTAATGTTTAATATTTCCACATTCGAGAACATAAAAATAGACAATATGTGATATATATTTATGGTTGTATTTATGTTGTTCCCAGGTTCGACACATGGAGAAAGATTGCCCGACTGTCACGGCTGAATCTCTTAATATACAGAACTGTGTCTAAGGTATTTTTTTTTAAGTGACTTTACGTAACTTTCAAACCAGTGTGTTGGATCCGACCAGAGAGAAAGCAGAGAGAAAGAGACCATAGAGACTAGGTAGAAAGCAGAGAGAGAAAGATCAGAGAGCCTAGCGAGAGAGCAAAGAGAGAGGCCAGAGAGAAAGAGACCAGAGAGAGACCAGAGAGAGACCAGTGAGAGACCAGAGAGAGAGACAGAGACCAGAGAGAGAGACCAGCGAGAGACCAGAAAGACAAGCGAGGAAACCAGGGAGAGACCAGAGAGACTAGAGAGAGACCAGAAAGACAAGAAAGAGATCAGTGAGAAAGGAGAGGCCAGAGAGAGATCAAAGAGAGAAGAGAATGACCAGAGAGAGAAAGAGCAGAGAGAGACCAGAGAGACATGAGACCAGCGAGAAAAAGACCAGATATAGAGACCAGAGAGGCCAGAGAGAGATCAAAGAGACAAGAGAGAGAACAGAGAGTGACGAGAGAGACCAGAAAGAGAGAGAGACCAGAGAGACTAGAGAGAGACCAGACAGACAAGAGAGAGACTAGAAGGAAAGAGACCAGAGAATCCAAAGAGAGATCAGAGAGACACTAGAGAGAGAGAGCAGAGAGAGCAGAGAGAGAACAGAGAGAGATCAGAGAGACACCAGAGAGAGACCAGAGAGAGCGCAGAAAAAACACTACAGAAACAAGAGAGAGAGACTATATAGAGTGAGGTCAGAGAGACAATCTAATATATTGCAGACACTGAACCAGGATTAGCCGCAGACTAAAGGCCGTTGTATTTAACAGATGATTGTTTTTTTGCATTCGTCATCATGGGATTATTTGTAGCAGTTGTATATGTCTCTGAGGGTTTCACACCTGCCTCCCTCGTCCCCCCCCATCTCACCCGTGGGAAAGGGGGATGGTAGACTCCAGGTGTATTGTAACAGTCTCACATTTTAAATCTCTCAGATTCGTCCCAAGTGATTTCTGTGGCGTTTGCCTGCGTCGCTGTGGCAACAATACTAATCTACTGTACATGAAAAACCTACAGCTGCTACTGCTGCTGCTACTAGTACTGCTGCTGCTACTAGTACTGCTACTGCTGCTATTAGTACTGCTACTACCACTGCTACTAGTACTGCTGCTACAGTACTACTACTACTACTGCTGCTGCTGCTGCTACTACAACCTCTACAGTTGCTGCTGCAACTGCGACCAATAAAACTACTACTACTACTAGTTCCTTTTGTGTTTGTTACTAGTGCAACCATCACGACCACCACTACTATTACCTTTTTACATTTTACATCTATTTGATGCCGTTTTATTTTTTGTTTCTTTTGTGCACGTGAAGCATTGGCATTACTTGTGCTACTAATACCACTACTTCTACTACTACTACTACTACTACAACCACCACCACTACTGCTACTACCACCACCACTACCACCACCACTACCGCTCCTCCTTCTCTCTCTCCACAATCCTCACAAAGTGTCACTGGGTCAAACACATATCCGTCATTTCTCTTGAATCCCAAAATGGATTCATGAGACAGTTTTCCGTGCTGCATTTGAGCTTTGAATCCCGCACTTATCTCAACGCCGCCATGCTGACAAATTATGCGCATACAGATGAGACTTTTGCACCTGTACTTTGCTGTCATTTGGGGTTCCTATATGGAGGAAGTGAATTTGTGGCTGACGACAATAGCCGGAGAAAAGTATTGTCCCTGGAAGCAGGAGGTTCAACTGAGAATCTGTCCATCCTAATGAAATACGTGAGAAATGTATTGTATGATGCCATTGTGTCTCAGAGAGTGGATTTCACTGTTGCAGTTTATAATGCAAATAATGTGGTCCATCTCAAAAGGGAATCGTGTTGTAGACGAGAGAGAGAGAGACAAGAGAGACTGGAGAGACTGGAGAAAGAGACCAGAGGGTAGACCAGAGAGAAACCAGAGAGAGACCGGAGAGAAACCAGAGAGATACTGGAGAGACCAGAGAGAGACTCGAGAGAAACTGGGGAGAGACTGTCTCTCCTGTCGCTTGTAGACGACAGAGTGAGAGACAAGAGAGACTGGAGAGACTGTAGAAAGAGACCAGAGAGAGACCAGAGAGAAACCAGAGAGAGACCGGAGAGAGACCGGAGAGACACCGGAGAGAGACCGGAGAGACACCAAAGAGACAGGAGAAAGAAACTTGAAAGAAACAAGAGAGAGAAAGAGAGACCAGCAGTACAAGAGAGAGACCAGAGAGAGATCAAAGAGAGACCAGATAGAGAAAGGCCTTGAGAGACACCAGATCAGGATTTCCAACCATCAAAAGATGGAAAGTATTGGTAAGTACCATAGCTACTTACAGCTAAGTAACTTTCAATGCACAACAATGGAATAAAATCCATGTCTCTTACTCTCAAAACGGTTTGCTTTTATCACCAGTTTTAATTTCACATCTTTAGATCTGCTTATTCAGACTGACTACTACCACTACTAACTTATGGCTTGCCAGTTACGTACCCCAGCTTTAAGAGACTGCTGATACATAGAACATTAGGGGCACAATTGAGGAGAGAACATATAGGCCTGTACATTAGCCCTGTCATGACAAAAGCAGGTCTAGAGAAGAGAGAGAGAGACAAGCGGTAAAAGAGAAAGACCAGAGAGACAGACCAAAGAGAGACCGAGAGAACAGATAGAGACCAGAGAACGACCACCTCTACCACTACTTGTTGTGAACATTACATACCCCAGCTTTTAAGGTACACTGTGTAATTTTTTGTGCCATCTAGCGTTGAGATCATACAGTATATTGCAGTCCAATATAGCACGGAAGCCATTGAGTAGTGCTCCTCAACTCCCAGTCGTTCACCAGACCGCCAAGGAAATAATACTTTAGTTTGATAAATGACCGGATCTCTCCAAACGTCCCGGGCACTTGACAGTCGCGTAAAGGCGACTTGTAAACTAGACCGCGTTCAGACGCGGCACCCGCTGCACAGAGGCTCTACTGAGTTTTATCATGGACGCATGGAGGAATAATGTCTGTGGGAGCTTTAAACTACGATGATCAAAGAAGCAGGAGATATACACAGCCGCGGCAGGATATGGCTAAAAGCTCATGTCAGCGTTAGCCACAGCGCCCTATCTGCCTCATGGTAGAAAACGGAACATTCATTCACGCTGCTTATAAAGTATTCTGGCGATTGTTTTGTGGGGATTCTGTGTGTGTTTTGTTTGAGGCTTGTTCCCTGAATACGTTTAGTTGAAACTTGTGATAGTAGTTGGACTGCGCTCGAATTGGGTCAGAACATCCTGAGACTGTGTTGAGAGACTCAAGTAGAGTCTGCCTCGTTGTCATTATTGTCAGTGTGAAAAAAAGTTAGGTATTGTTTACGTGTGAGTCTGTTGTGTACAAACTACACAATGTGCCTCCTGTTGTGTTAACGCTGTCTTTGTGGGTGTGGTTTGTGATGTTGACAGTTTGCTGCTATGACACTGGACATCTGCATCATTATTTTTCTAAAAAATTGTTGGTCGGATCGTTCTTTTACATAACTGTGGTCCTCCATGGTTCTTTTATATAACTGTGGTCCTCTATGGTTCCTTCTTCCAACGTGTGAAGGCACAGTGAAAGCAACAATATCAGTTCATGTGAAACGAAAATGCGATTCTTGCATCCTTTTTGTCCTTTATCCACCGATGTTTTTCAAGATGGCGCATTTACACGGAGAGCACTCCTCTCTCATGGACACTTATAAGTTAAATTCTAAGCCTATGATTAAAATTCAAAAACATGGTGGAGGTAAATATTCTTAAAAAGACCACATTTGTTATTAGTTAATATGTTTTTAATATGGAGCAGCTGTAAAAATTACACAAAGTGGCTTTTGGAGACCAACTGAACAGGATTGAGGACATATAGACCTATACGTTAGCCCTGTCATAACAAAAGTAGGTCTTAAGCAGGTCTCTGTCATTCCAGCCAATCTGCAGCACATGCACTGTATCTGTCAGCACTTCTCTCTCTCTTCACGATTCCCACAGCATTCCCAGAACATTCCCAGAATTCCCAGCTGTTTAAACAACCACATGACACCAGGGCCGATGTATCTGCACATGTATCACAGGTTATTGATAAAAAATCTGTGGCTCACCAACTAATTATTGAAATATGAAAAACTGAAATAAAACAAATCAAAATAATATCCTATGATTGCTAACTTCATTTGTGGTCTGAGTGGAGCCTGGAATGTATACGAAAGTATGTTCTACATAATTGAAAAAAACCAGAGAGAGAGACCAGGAGAGACCAAAGAGAGAGAGAGACCAGGGTGAGAGAACAGAGAGAGAGAGACCATAAAGACTCAAAACAGAGACCAGAGAGAGACAAGAGAGGGACTAGATGAGAGAGAGAGAGAGAGCAGAGCGAGACCAGAGATTCACTATTTGGGATGAGAGCTGATTGGCTGAGGGTGGCCCTTTCTTTTTAAATTTTCTGTCTGAAAAAGCTGATCTAAACATAGCTCCAATGTTTGTGGTTTTAAAGTCATAGTCCCAGCTTTAACACAGAGATTTAGAACTTTATAGCGTGTTCAAAACGTCCCTTAAATAAATACACATTCTACTCTCTCTCTGCAGCGGTCTCTCCTCCTCTTCCTCCCGTGTTTCTGTCGGACGTGCTGAAACTGCCGTGCTCCTCATTTACCTCTCCTCGCGGCGGCGTCTCGTAAAGCGGCGATGGAAGCGATAAATCAAGCTAAGTGCGCGATTATTTCCGAGGCTGCGCGGGGGTAGGGAGGGGGTGAGGGCGCGGGCCGTGGGTACTGGTGTGAACGCGCGGGGCTCACTTTCCCAGATCAAACTCAAGGCTAAGAGCAAAGCCGAATGTTAATCACACCGCAAACGCGCAGGGAAGATGTGTCAGTATGTGTGAGAGCAACAAGAACATATATTGTATTCTAGAGATGAGAAAATATCTGATTTAAGTACATCAACCCTGCATTTAACCCGCTTCATGATGTAGTCGGCGGTGTGTACATCCTAATCTCTCTCTCTCAGGTGTCCCTCTCTGGCCTCTCCCTCTGGTCTCTCTCTCTCTGGCCTATCTCTCTCTCTGGTCTCTCTTTCTCTCTCTCTCTGGCCCCTCTCTGGTCTCTCTATCTCCGGTCTCTCTCTCTGGTCTCTCCTTCTCTCTCTGGTTTCTCTCTCTCTCTGGTCTCTCCTTCTCTTTCTGGTTTCTCTCTCTCTCTTGTCTCTCTCTATCTCTCTTTGGCCTCTCTCTTTCTCTCTCTCTCTCTCTGGTCTCTCTCTCTCTGATCCCTCCCTCTCTCCCTGGCCCCTTTCTGGTCTCTCTCTCTCACTAGCCTCTCTCTTCCTACTTCAGCCCTTTTTCAGATTGCTTTAGATTGAAAGATGACAAAGTAGGACATGTCAATAAGGAGAAATAGTTAACATGATGAAAAGCTGGAGATTTGATACGATGTGTGACTTTTAAATCATATGTTGACGTCCGAGTGGTTCTCATCATCTTGTTTGTGGCTGTGATACTCTGTGGAACACTTTGACAGATGGTTGTCTGTGGTGCTTTTGTATTGGGGCGGTAAATCCAGTTTGAATGAAGCCGTCGCGGAGAATTCACAAGTGAGACACAATCATCGCTGTTATTAAAGTATGAAACAGACCAGAGCAGCTGGAGGGAGAGGCCTGCCATATTGGAAACAGCAGAAAATCATCTATAACCACTAACCGACCGCTGCCCTCAGAGACAAATATCCAGTGTTTATGACCACAAAAAAAGAACGAGACCCAAAACCAGCTGTGGAGATATTAAAGCAGAGGTCTGTAACTTTCAAACATAGCTCATAATGCAAATAATGTGGTCTGTCTCAAAAGGTAATCCTGTTGTAGAGAAGAGAGAGACACCAGAGAGAGACTGCAGAGAGACCAGAAATACAGGAGAGAGACCAGAGATAGATCAGTGTCACTGGAGGGAGACCAGAGAGAGAGAGCAAGACCAGAGAGAGAGGGGGGGACCAGAGAGAGACCAAATAGAGAGATACGAGAGAGAGAGACTAGAGAGACTGGAGAGAGAAGAGAGAGAGATCAGGGGGACTGGAGAGAGAGACCAGAGAGAAAGAGAGAGAGAGGGACCAGAGAGACCAGAGTGACTTGAGAGTGACATGAAAAAGAGAAAGAAAAACTAGAGAAAGAGGCCAGAGAGAGAGACGAAAGAGATAGAGACCAGAGAGAGAGAGAGAGACCATAGAGAGAGAGACCAGAGAGACTGGAGGTATAAGTAACGTTTAAACCACATGTAATAAAACCCATGTCCCTCGCTCTCAAAACAGCTTCGTTCACTAGTTTTGTCAAGTATTTTTGAACTGTCATATCTTCAGATCAGCATGTTGTGGCCTTATGTGTTCACAGTTTACTTCTATAAGACTTTTTTGGAGAAACTTGTTATTTATAAAAGAATAAGTTGGTGCCTAGATTATCGCTGCTGCTGCTGCTGCTACTGGGAGATTCTAATCCTGCATTCGTCTCCCGTAGGTTAGACTAGCCTAGACTTCTGGGAGCACAGGGACTAGCCTTCTGGGACTCTGAGGACCACAGGGACTGAAGTCCTGTTGGGGCTCTGAGTAGCAAAGGGCCCCACAGGGTCTCTTCTTTTCAAATGGACATACTGCAATGATATGTTATTAATTGTTTTGAGATTGTAATATTTACTTCTTGTTTAAACCACTGATTTGCCCTGTGCATGATTTGCACTATACAAATAAACTTGCCTTGCCTCCTTCAATATCAACACAAAGTATTCCTTTCCCTCAGCTGTGCCAACACGCTCCAGACCTTGAACTCGTCCCAAAAACCTCCAAATAAAAGCAGAGATAAATAAACAGCAAAGGTGTTTGTGAGAGAAGCCCAGATGTCCCACGATGCTCTTTGAACGCACCAGGAGCAGGACCACAACAAAAGACCAGGACGAGGCCGGATTTGAAGACTCTGAGTTTATACAGGTTTGGTTCAGAGCCAAGATGCAAACCAGGACTAAGTCCTTATCAGTCTCATGTTTGAGGGTTTTTGAAAAAATCATGTGGAAGTTTTTTTTATTTTTTTTATTGTACTTCCATTCAATTTGCATGTGTATGACCTTAAACCAGAGAGTGAGATCAGAGAGAGGTCAGAGAGAGACCAGAAAGAGAGATCAGAAAGTGAGACCAGAGAGAGACCAGAGAGACGGACCAGAAAAAGAGGAGAGAGAGATCAGATAGAAACCTGAGCTAGGGCTAGTCATTCATGAGCGCTTCCCTATTGGGCTTCATAGAGCAAGAGGGTTAGCTCCAGTGTTTGTGGTTTGAAAGTTGAGTGTTTTTTGTCTGAACTAAAAGGCTATTTGTGTGGGTCCATAGAGAGCGGGATATGGAGGACCAAAACTGTCCAAATAATAAAGAAAAAACAATCTCCAAATATTTATCAAGATTTTATAAATATAGTGCCTTGGGAAGGTATTCGGCCCCCTTGAACCTTTCAATATTTCGCCACATTTCAGGCTTCAAACATGAAGATATAAAATTTTCATTTTTTTCATGAATCAACAACAAGTGGGACACAATCGTGAAGTAGAACGAAATTTTTTGGATAATTTAAACTTCTTTATCAAATAAAAAACTGAAAAGTGGGGCATGCATTATTACATTCAGTGCAGCAAACTCAGTCCAGAAGTTCAGTGAGGATCTTTGAATGATCCAGTGTTGTCCTAAATGACTGATGATGATAAATAGAATGCACCTGTGTGTAATCAAGTCTCCGTATAAATGCACCTGCTCTTTGATAGTCTCAGGGTTCTGTTTAAAGCGCAGAGAAAACCATGAAGACAAAGGAACACACCAGGCAGGTCCGAGATACTGTTGTGGAGAAGTTTAAAGCCGGATTTGGATAAAAAAAGATTTCCCAAGCTTTAAACATCTCAAGGAGCACTGTGCAAGCAATTATATTGAAATGGAAGGAGTATCAGACCACTGCAAATCTACCAAGACCCGGCGTCCCTCCAAACTTTCATCTCTGATCAGAGATGCAGTCAAGAGGCCCATGATCACTCTGGATGAACTGCAGATAACTACAGCTGAGGTGGGAGAGTCTGTCCATAGGACAACAATCAGTCGTGCACTGCACAAATCTGGCCTTTATGGAAGAGTGGCAAGAAGAATCGAACTTTTTGGCCACAATGCAAAACGATATGTTTGGCGTAAAAGCAACACAGCTCATCACCCTGAACACACCATCCCCACTGTCAAACGTGGTGGTGGCAGCATCATGGTTTGGGCCTGCTTTTCTTCAGCAGAGACAGGGAAGATGGCTAAAATTGATGGGAAGATGGATGGAGCCAAATACAGGACCATTCTGGAAGAAAAACCCGTTGGAGTCTGCAAAAGACCTGAGACTGGGACGGATATTTATCTTCCAACAGGACAATGATCCAGAATATAAAGCCAAATCTACAATGGAATGGTTCACAAATAGACGTATCCAGGTGTTAGAATGGCCAAGTCAAAGTCCAGACCTGAATCCAATCGAGAATCTGTGGAAAGAGATGAAGACTGCTGTTCAAAAACGCTCTCCATCCAACCTCACTGAGCTCGAGCTGTTTTGCAAGGAAGAATGGGCAAGAATTCCAGTCTCTCGATGTGCAAAACTGATAGAGACATACCCCAAGCGACTTGCAGCTGTAATTGCAGCAAAAGGTGGCACTACAAAGTATTAGCGCAAGGGGGCCGAATAATATTGCACTTTATTGTTAAAAAAGTTTAAATTATCCAATAAATTTCGTTCCCCTTCACGATTGTGTCCCACTTGTTGTTGATTCTTGACAAAAAATTTAATTTTTATATCTTTATGTTTGAAGCCTGAAATGTGGCGAAATGTTGAATGGTTTAAGGGGGCCGAATACTTTCGCAAGGCACTAACTATGTTATTATTATTATACAACATTTTTTAATTCAAAACTAAATGATAAGGCTTTATTATTTTTTGTCTGTATATATTTATTTTCTTGTTCATTCAAAGTTTTGACATTTTAGATAAATATTGTATAATTATTTAAATCTTAATCTTTGAATGAACAAGTAAATTTAAAATATCAATTCAATTCAATGTATGCTTGTATTGACCGAAATCACAACAGTAGTTATCTCAGAGGACTCAACAAAACCGTTGAAATTGCCAATACAGATCATAGACAGAGTTCAAACACAAAAATTATAGAACACATAGGTATTGGTCCATTGGAAGAGACCAATGTCCATGAATGTTAATAAATGTCCATACATGTTGTAGAATGTTAGAGTGTCCTCACCACATCACCACAGTCCTTCTTGTTAGACACACTAACGGTCAAACAGACTCCTGCATCGACAAGGAAAAACTGTAAAACCCAGTGGGGGAAAAGTGAGAAACTCTCTACATTGAGAGAGGGATCCGCTCCAAACGGACGGACGGGCTGTAGCTCCAGGACCTAAGCTACAGAACGAGGACCAAGGCCACGCAGCAGTTGTAGAACGAGGACAGGAGCGCTGCAGGACTGAAGCAACTTTCCTCTCCCTCTGACGCAGGTGCAGAAAAATGCTGAGAGAAAAGAACAAAGCTTTATTATTATTTTTTGAATCAAAACGTTGTATATTAATACAAAATAATAATAATAGTACATATTTATTCAGTCGCGTGATTTGGTAGCGTTTTTTAATACATATTTGCAGATTGTGACATTTATTAATATACTATTTTGACAGTTTTGGTCCTGTATAGAGGGATAACCATTGTCCAGAAATAATAATAATAATGCATCGGTTTTATATAGCGCTTTTTTGGACACTCAAAGACGCTTCACATGTGTCATAATTCATTCACTCCATACACGGTGGTGATAAGCTACTACTGTAGCCACAGCTGCCCTGGGGCACACTGACAGAAGCGAGGCAACCAGTATGTGCCATCGGCCCCTCCGACCACCACCAACCATTCACACACACACCAGACTCATTCTAGGCAATGGGGGTGAAGTGTCTTGCCTAAGGACACAACAGCAGTTTGGCACTTTACAGCCGCAGCCGCCCCACTGTGGCTGGTGTTCCCAGAGGTTAAGTGTCTTGCCAAGGACACAACGACAGTAGTCAGTGGGAGTCGATGGTGAAAGTCTTGAGCGGGGCTTGAACCCACGACCTTCTGGCTCAAAGGCCAACGCTCTACCAACTGAGCTACTGCCGCCTCGAAATGTTAGTAAATGTCCTGGATCATCACTGTCCTTAGCCTTCCTGCATCAGTAAGAAGCAAGAACACAATTTTTTTTTTTGAGAAAGCTGGGTGAGAGACCAAAGAGGGACCAGAGAGGGACCAGAGAGACACCAGAGAGAGACAAGAGAGAGGGACCAGAGAGAGGGACCAGAGAAAAACCTGAGCTAGGGTGAGTTGGAGCTAACCTTCACCATGAGCACTTCTCTATTGGGATTAATTGAGTTAGCATTAGTCTTGTCCATCTGTATACAGTGTATGTTTATCCCACAATAATCATGATTATTATTGACGCATTGCTTCAAATCAACAACGCCTCGACAGCTCGCAAACTGCTCTGACAGCTGACGGCGGCAAAACCACACAAACATCTATTTTGAAGTACTTTGAAGAAGTACTTTGAAGTACTTTGAAGTATTTTGAAGTAATTTCCCTTTGTGGATGGTGACAGGCTGACACTGGGGAGGTGTGATTGGCACATGTTGACGCCGTTATTTTGGGCATGGGCTCAAAGTTCGACATCATAATTTGGTTTGATGATTTTAAAAAGCGTTTGTGACTAAATATAATTGCAGCCGCAGGATTGAAGTTAATCAGGCTGGGATTGTTTTATCGACAAAAAAACAAGATAAACAGAAAGACCAAGAGATATAACTGGTAAGGAATGAATGCACCATGCTACTACTACTACTACGGCTGCAGCTACTACTACTACTAATACTACTACTGCAACTGCTGCTGCAGCTACAAGGCAAGGCAAGTTTATTTGTATAGCACAGTTCATACACAAGGCAATTCAAACACAACTACGACTATTGCGGCGACTCAGCCAATCAGCACTCAGCCCAAAGAGTCCGATAGTGACTCACAGGGCTGTTTCTGCTGGGACTTGAATTGTTTTTTCTAGCATGTTGCAGATATACTTCTCTCATTGATGCCTCAGCGACTGGAGCATAAACACTCACCTTTCCCTGAACTGGGGGCAGATGGATGGGGCCGCAGGGGGGTAGAAGGAGGTGAGGGAGGGGGGAGGCTGCTGGACTCTCTCCCCCCTCGCTGCTCTCCCGTCTGTGGGGTCAAAGAGGTGCTCATAAACGCTGCCACTTCACACAGAGAACAGGTGTCTCTCTGCTGGACCTCTATCACACACAAAAACAAACTCAGAAAGGGCCGAAGTCAGGGAGACGGAATGGAGTGGAGAGAAAACGGCAGACACGGAACATGCAAAATCTAGGATGATGGAAGCAGCATGAGGTGTGACCAGAGAGAGAGACCAGAGAGAAAGACTAGAGAACCCAGAAAGAGAGCTGAGAGAGACTGGATGAGATCAAGAGAGAGAGACCAGAGAGAGACCAAAGAGAAAGTCCAGTATTAGGGCGAGCAATACCTACACAGACACAAGGGTGGAGTTTGCATGTTCTCCCCATTCCTGCGTAGGTGTCCTCCGGGTACTCCGGTTTCCCCTACCACTAAAAACATGCACACTTGGTTAAATCCTCCAGCTCTGGTAGTCCTGACCAAGCCGAGCCTCAATATATCGAGATGGGTTCCCGAGCGCTGTACTACGGCGACCACTGCTCCTTAGCGCCATCAGGATGGGTCAAATGCGGAGGATGAATGGCCCTACGGGTATCAATAAAGTACACCTTTACCCTTTCACCTGCTCCCACTGATTTCTGCTTTCGTTGTGTACCTGGGCGAGACACTCAACCTCACTTTGCCTATAGTCCCCACTGAAAGATCAAGGCCATATCTGCGTTGAAGAAGCAGCCATCTTCCTGTGGACCCACCACCTGCAGGAGGATCAGCGAGAGACTGGTGCTTTGTGAATTGGGTGGCAGCCCAATTCACCCCCTGACCCAGAAAATGGATAATAAAAGGGATGAAAATGAATGAATGAATGAATTAGTTCATTCAAAAGGCAACTCAAAGTGCTTCTTAGAGCAATAAAACATTTTTTTAAGTCCAAAATGGTGAGTGTGAAACAATCGGTTACTGAGCTGGAGAAGTTTACTTTTACATGTCAGTCAATAGAAGACAGCGAGTTGGTGCAAAACATTGTCCATGAGCACTTACCTATTGGGCTTCATTAAGCTAGCAGGTTAACATTGTCCATCGGTTTACATGTGCATGTGTAGGTATCAAGCTAACAGGCACACGTCTGAAATCAGTGCGTTGTGTAAAGGACGTAATTTATGTTTATTTGAAATCAATTATGAACTCTTACCAGCCCTGTTACATAATCTTCTTCACATCAAACACGCCTCTGCAAACGGTCGCAAGGTGGGTTATACATGTATGCCGAGTCATTCTGACACAACCCAGGTTTTTGCTCAGTGTGAATGAACTTTATGAAACAAACAGAGAGTGTGGTCCCTCACTGGTCTATCTCTGGTCCCTCTCTGGTCTCTCTCTGGTCTCTCTCTGGTTGGCTAAACCCCTCCTGTCCTCTCCCTCTGACCCAGTTTGAAGCAGGTTCTCCTGGCTACAGTCTCGTTCAAGGCCTCTGTGCCTGAACCTCCGGGAGCTGTTTCCGAGGGTCTGCGGCTTCGGGTTGGACGCAGTTGAAAGAGCTGGTGGTCTCCAGATGGGACCATGAAGGAGGAGGGGAGGGGGGGAGGGGAGGCTTTCACTCATCCAACCCACACTGTAGTTCCACAACCAGCGGTGAATGCGCAAACATGGCTTTTTCATGGCCAGAAATAGTTATGTGGTTTCCTCCGCCTATTCTGAGTCAGTACAGTTTCTGAGCATAAATCAAAAGTGTAAGATTATCAGCTGCAGTATATTCAAAACTCCAAAGCTCAAGTCCTGACTAGAACCAGAAAGTAATTAAAAAAAAATCACATTAGTCCTGGTCTCAGGTCTCTGCACTGGCCTCTTGTGGCTCAGAGCTGCTTTAAAGCAGCTCTGCTTGTGTCCAAGTAGAGACTCGGACATGGCCTCGTACCAAAGTACATCTGAGACATGTTAATGCCATATGAACCAACTGCACAGGGACTGGCCTCCTGCTGTGACTCTGAGAAGCACAGGGACTGGCCTCCTGCTGGGACTCTGAGGAGCACAGGGACTGGCCTCCTGCTGGGACTCTGAGGAGCACAGGGGCTGGTCTCCTGCTGGGACTCTGAGGAGCACAGGGACTGGCCTCCTGCTGGTGCCCAGAGTAAGGACTAAACATGGGGAGCCAGCTCTTCAGAATAATGCACCAGAAATCTAGAAAAGTCTTCCTGAAAATGTGAGACAGAGCTAGACAGATTCTAATCTGATCATGTTCAAATCCAGGTTAAGAGCTCTCTTTGCTTTTCTTATGTCATGGTTGGATATTGATGGTATGATTCTAAGTGAGAATTTGCTCTTTTCTTGAAAAACTCATCAGCAAATCTTGCATTAAGACCTTTGCTACTTCCCCTGTGCCCCAGAGCAACACACTCCACCCCCGGCTATAAGCTGCATTTAGCCTGTTTGAAATGCGATCCATGTCTTAAATCCTGGGATGATGGATTGTCTGGGTCCAGGTCCAGATGTGGTCCGGGTTTCCTCAAACAGGAGTCCTACATAAAGCACAGCACTTATTGGAAAACTTCTCCCTCAGACTTTGATGTAATCTACTCCTGGAGCCAGTTACAGTATAATGGGGGACTTCAAACAGACGGCCTCCACGGGTTACCATGATCAAGAGACGCAAGTTACATGTCAAAATGTATGTTTACAATTCTGAAATGCAAATAATTGTTGAAAAAGGAGGACTAAATTTACAATTACTCTTTAAAATTACAGAAAAGGTTGGATGCTTGATACTTGTTACTAGAAAACAACAAGAACTATTTTTAGGGGCCAATTTAGACTTATGGGAAATCTCAGTTTTTAATTGACCATTTTTACAATATTTTTTCCATAATCATCATCATGCATCCCCATTGAACCATGTATATACAGTAGATGGACAATGCTAACCCACTAGCTCAAAGCTGACCAATAGGGAAGTGGACCAGGTTTTTTTCCTCCAACTTGCTCTGGCGATTGAGATTACATGTCAGAGTAAATCATCTAGTTTAGTAACGTTTGTGTCACACTCACCATTTTGGGGTAAATAATCTGTGGTTTAGAACCTGTCTGTGTTCTTGGTGTTTATATTGTGATATTGTCTTTGTAAATCTAGATATGAGCCTTATAAGCAATGACCAATCAGAGGCCTTCCCTTGCAGGGGAAACTATAGCTTGCCTTGACAACCATCTTAGCAACACGTCTCCCTCTGTTACAGCATGAAGCGAATGCTGTTGGAATAAGGATATTATCTGAAACAAACATTAGTCAGTCCAGTCATATTAAGCCAGATTTTCTCAAAAACTCAAAGTAATTATACTTTTTAAACTGAGAAAACTAGATTCCTCCTGCAGATATACACATCCGCCATCTCTAATCTAATTTAGTCCTTGATCATAGTTTTGTGTGTGATTTCTGCGCTCCGGTCGCTCCTAACGGTTCCATATGTTTCCACTGGGGACAGCTACTTCCTCCGATGCTAATTGCTTTGCTAAATCACGGTCTGCTGTGCGCTAACGTGCTAACGCCTTGTGCTGTAACAGGCCTCGTACCTGAGCACGCTCCATTTACGCTGCATAAGTGGTGTCGGCAAAACGATTTTACTGTTAGAGAGAATGAGAGAGAGGTGAGGTAACTATAGACTGTGTAGAGGACAATGCTAACCCTTTAACTCAATGAAGCCAAATAAGGATGTGCTCATGGACAAAGTTTGGCTCCACTCTGGCTCCTATTGACTTACATTTAACAAATGCTCATACAAGGAAATTGGCTCCAATTATCTTACATTCAAACCAAGCCCGGTGATCCAAGATAGCACCCTAATCAAATGAATGGCTTGCACTCAGTAGCGCGACGGACATACACAGGGACCGAGAGATTCGTGGAAGTTGCCCATATTTGGGCGTCGTCTGGTCCTACCGGTTCTGCGCAGTGGACGCGTGTGTGGCTCTCATGCACGTGCACAGAGGGGCTCTGCGCTTTGACCAATCTGATGAGCAGCGATAGAGCGGAGCCAGAGAGGGAAGGAAACAAGCAGATTTTGTGGCAGTAAAGTGCGGATTTAAAGAAAACTGAAGGATTTAAGAAGAAAAAAAGTTCAGGATGACAATGGACACTAAAATCTCCACAAAATACGACCTTTATGAAAGCTGAAGGTTCTCTGTCGGCTGAGGTCGAGCTGTTTCAGTTTACATTGAGTGACACGATACTTTTTTCTGGGAAGCCCGCATGAATTTAGTCTGCAGTACCACGGGCTACTAATACCCTATCCCAGTGGTTCTCAAACTTTTTACACCAAGTACCCCCTCAGAAAATACTTGCTTTTCCAAGTACCACCACAAATGACCAACACCACACAGTAGCGTAATCATTTTTCAAGATAGAGATTCTATACTTATTATTGATGCTAGCGTACTTATTGTTTTTATTTTGATTAGTATAGCTTTTGTTCACTTAACGTGTGCCGTGTGCTCCTCTTTCCTACTGTTCTATAACCTGTGATGCAACAAGGATCTCTTAATCTTAATCTAAGCCTAAATATTCATCAAAAACAAGGCAGAGGTTTCATTCCTAAAGAGGCTTTTGTATTTGCTGCTCCTTCTACATGGAACGTGTTGCAAAAAGACTGGAAATGATCTGACTGTATTTCATTGAATGCTTTCAGACCCAGATTGAAAGCACTTGAGACATCTTCAGTGAAATGTAACTGTTTTTATAATCAGTAATTTTATGAAATTGTATATGACTGTTTTATAATCTGTATGTAACTATTTTATAATCTGTAATTGTATGTAATTTTTGTACAGGACTCCCTTGAAAAAGAGGTTCTCATTGCCTGCCAGCCATTTTTGATGACTTCACTGATTTTTAAGACTCACAGAATATTGTGTGCAAGACAGTCTGAAAGACAGGACTGTCTACTTTCAGAAGCAAAAAGAAGTTTGTTTTTAGCTTGTTTCGTTCTCCTGCGATCTCCAGTCGAAAGAGGGGAGTGTGACAAAAAGCACCAGTCTTGGACAAAAATCTGAGAAAATGAGATGACGAACCTGCAGAAAAGGGACTGTAACACTTTTTAGTTTAACTTTAGCATCTCCTCAAACATGTCCAGGATCTTACATGTTAGAAAACAGTAAATACAAGTTATGAGAAAGTGTTTTTGATGCAAAATAATATGTTTTATGGCACACACACCCAGATCCAAGTGTTGTTCAAATATTTCAAAATTTACTCATCCAAAGTCTCATGTATGAAACTTGCGAACGGCCAAATCAGGGTGTAAATTTACACTTTTCCGCATTTATCAATCTTGAAACGAGCGTACGCTACGACCAAAATATACGCCGAGCTTAGAGGTGGTGCACATTTTACACCCATTTCAACCTTCATCGCAACACGCAGAAAACACGTATGTAATTCAAGTTTAGGACAAAAATAAACATATTCCCACTCTGGCGAGATTATAGGCACACGTCTCACATTACATATATGTGATTTGACGAAGTCATGTTTGGGCTACACCGATAGTTTGTGTCATTGAATAACGTGCAAAATGTCAAACTCAAGAGTCACAAATGTGTGAAAACGTGTAGTACCTAATCAGTGCGCAACGGCAATTGGTTCATGCATATCCACCCCGGCTATAAATTGAGGCATGAGTGCACCAAACCATGCACCCCCGACAATGGCAGATATAGCGCTCCTAGAAGATGTGCATGCTGCATTAAGAAGAGAGAGAATATTCCGTGATCGGAGTGACTTCTTAAGTGAATCTGATGACTGGCTACTAAGCCGCTTCCGTCTGCCAAGGCACGTCTTGGTCCAGTTGATCGAGACGTTGGAGCCGCAGCTGGCCACCGTGTCATTCCAACGGGAAATACAGTAGCTGACAGGTCAGGATTCACCCAGTCATCTCTGAGCCGCATCATGCTGTCAGTACTGGCAGCTCTCCGGGGTCTTGTCCCAAATTACATAAGATTCCCATATGACAAAGACCAGCAAGCAATGATTAGGAGGGACTTTTATGAGATTGCTGGCCTCCCTAACGTCATTGGGGCAGTTGACTGCACGCATGTGCGTCTGAAACCACCATCGGTTAATGATTATGCATATGTAAATAGGAAAGGGTACCATTCCATAAATGTGCAGCTAATTTGTGATGCCCGACTGCGGCTCCTTAATGTGGTCGTCCGGTGGCCAGGGAGCACCTACGATGCGTTCATATTGCAGCACAGCAGTGTGGGCCGAAGACTGGAGGAGAGAGCCCCAAGAGGAGACTGTTATCTTCTCGGTGAGTTAAAGTAAATGCATTGTGTAATATACCAATGAATAACTGCATGTCATGCTTTAGGTGACAGAGGCTATCCGTTATTGGAATACTTGATAACTCCCCTTGCCAATGCGCAAACACCGCAGGAGCAGCGCTTCAACCAAGCGCACTCAAAGACGCGTGCCACTGTGGAGCGCTGCGCAGCTCTGCTCAAGGGAAGGCTCTGCCTGGGACAAACTGGGGGTACGCTCTTGTATTCCCCGGAAAAAGTGTGCCATATGGTCCTGGCCTGCTCGGTCCTCCACAATATGGCACAGGACCACGGTGTGCCATTTGATGCACCGGGGCCTCAGGTGGAGCAGTCCGAGGACAAACCATGGCCAGCACCGCCTGCACTTGGGCCTGTACAGCTCAGACAGGCCCTCATTCAACGATTTTGAAGTATTGATCACACAAATCTTCTTTTTTTTTTATGTATTTCTTAAAATGTTCGTTTATTTTACATAGTACACCCAAAATGTACACCTTTTTCTGCGCAAGTTTCATACATGAGGCCCAGTAAGAGTAAATCAGAGATAAGCAAAATTACAATGATAACACTATACACACTATAAATGACAATAAATCAAAGTGAACAGACAATATACTTATACTTTAAGTGCAAGAGAATACTGTTGTGTGTCTTTGTGTGTTTGGGCGTGTATGTATGTGCGTTCCACATGGTCTGTGTCAGCTCTGGAGACACATTTACTGCTCAAACTGCCTCCAAATGTAGCCTGACCCTGACTATATTACTCCATGCCTGCTTCACCTCTGTCTCTCCTGCTCAGAGTGCACAGTGATCTTTGACCAAGACACCCACAGAGCTCTGCTGCCACCTGCTGGCTTAATAAAATACTGTCTACAGCCAAACCCCAAACATACATATTCGGCCCTCTTGAACCTTTCAACATTTTGCCACATTTCAACATAGAGATATAAAAATTACATTTTTTGTCAAGAATCAACAACAAGTGGGACACAATCGTGAAGTGGAACAAAATTCATTGGATAATTTAAACATTTTTAACAAATAAAAAACTGAAAAGTGGGGCGTGCAATATTCGGCCCCCTTGCGCTAATACTTTGTAGCGCCACCTTTTGATGCAATTACAGCAGCAAGTCGCTTGGGGTATGTCTCTATCAGTTTTGCACATCGAGAGACTGGAATTCTTTCCCATTCTTCCTTGCAAAACAGCTCGAGCTCATTGAGGTTGGATGGAGAGCGTTTGTGAACAGCAGTCTTCAGCTCTTTCCACAGATTCTCGATTGGATTCAGGTCTGGACTTTGACTTGGCCATTCTAACACCTGGATACGTCTATTTGTGAACCATTCCATTGTAGATTTGGCTTTATGTTTTGGATCATTGTCCTGTTGGAAGATAAATCTCCGTCCCAGTCTCAGGTCTTTTGCAGACTCCAACAGGTTTTCTTCCAGAATGGTCCTGTATTTGGCTCCATCCATCTTCCCATCAATTTTAGCCATCTTCCCTGTCCCTGCTGAAGAAAAGCAGGCCCAAACCATGATGCTGCCACCACCATGTTTGACAGTGGGGATGGTGTGTTCAGGGTGATGAGCTGTGTTGCTTTTACGACAAACATATCGTTTTGCATTGTGGCCAAAAAGTTCGATTTTGGTTTCATCTGACCAGAGCACCTTCTTCCACATGTTTGGTGTGTCTCCCAGGTGGCTTGTGAGACACCTGGAAACTTTAAACGTGACTTTTTATGGATATTTGAGAAATGGCTTTCTTCTTGCCACTCTTCCATAAAGGCCAGATTTGTGCAGTGCATGACTGATTGTTGTCCTATGGACAGACTCTCCCTCCTCAGCTGTAGTTATCTGCAGTTCATTCAGAGTGATCATGGGCCTCTTGTCTGCATCTCTGATCAGTCTTCTCCTTGTTTGAGATGAAAGTTTGGAGGGACGGCCGGGTCTTGGTAGATTTGCAGTGGTCTGATACTCCTTCCATTTCAATATAATTGCTTGCACAGTGCTCCTTGAGATGTTTAAAGCTTGGGAAATCTTTTTGTATCCAAATCCGGCTTTAAACTTCTCCACAACAGTATCTCGGACCTGCCTGGTGTGTTCCTTTGTCTTCATGGTTCTCTCTGTGCTTTAAACAGAACCCTGAGACTATCAAAGAGCAGGTGCATTTATACGGAGACTTGATTACACACAGGGGCATTCTATTTATCATCATCAGTCATTTAGGACAACATTGGATCATTCAAAGATCCTCACTGAACTTCTGGAGAGAGTTTGCTGCACTGAAAGTAAAGGGGCCGAATAATATTGCACGCCCCACTTTTCAGTTTTTTATTGGTTAAAAAAGTTTAATAAATTTTGTTCCACTTCACGATTGTGTCCCACTTGTTGTTGATTCATGAAAAACAATTAAAATGGTATATCTTTATGTTTGAAGCCTGAAATGTGGCGAAATGTTGAAAGGTTCAAGGGGGCCGAATACTTTCGCAAGGCACTGTATTTGATACACAGACACAGACGGACAGGAAAAAATCGAAAAACAATGTTGAAGTCAATTGATGTCAAGGATAATGTATCAATGGTACAATTTTTTTTTTTCAGTGATTCTTTGGCGTACCCCTAGAGGGAGCCCCGCGTACCCCTAGAAGTACGCGAACCCCACTTTGAGAACCACTGCCCTATCCAGTTATTATTATAGATCCATGGTTCAAACACTATGGTGACATCACACAGCGCTAATACACGCTCTATAGTGGGAACAACTCAGCATTCAACCCGCCTTGCGATCAAGTCTTTTTGCGTCAGGGTTTGGATTTTAGTTCCATGTGCTAATCTTTTCTTTATAAAGTTAAAAATATGTTTGAAAATGTTTAGATTGCTCTACATGGATGAGATACTTGCCGTTGTCCACTATAATGTGATTCTCTCTAGTCCCGGTTGCCACTACTACTTGTTCTACTTCTACTGTGTACTACTCTTCTACTGTGACTACTACTGCAACTGACTACTACTTTTACTTTGACCACTACTACTACTACTGTGACTACAACACTTCTACTTTGACTACTACTATTACTACAAAGTATTACTCTTACTGCTACTGTTACTACAACAATTATTGTGATTTTAGAAGTGATTGCTAGTCTTTTTACTGTATTTTGATCTGAATATAAATATATTCTTCAGTATAAAGTATGATTTATAATATAGGATAATTCTATATGAAGGAGGAGTAGAAATGACGATAGAAAACACTCACCTTGTGAGAACAGTCCAAACCGAGTCTCGAAGTCCTCTCAAACAAGTGAAGTGAAGTTTCCCTTATGTTTACTCGAATATGTGTTTCTCTTGTTGTTTTCCTCGTGACACCGGCTGCAGCTAGTTAGCATCAGACACACTCAAGGCTGCGATAGAGCTCTTTACAAGTATTTTGGCCCCTTGTAAAGTATTTGGCTGTCTAGATCTAGTTAACATGGACATAACTACAACCATTAGTAATGACACAGTTTCTTTCTTTGGAACTCATGGAATGGTTATTTTTAAACCCAGGAACACACAGGTGCTTTGGACAAGGACTTGGATCCATATCGTTTCATTTCATGTTTTGAAGCTTTAAATAATGCCTGTGTGTAGAAGAGAAATGTTATGGAATCTAAGTTTGCCAGAGAAAAAACGTACGCAGAGTGAGGAACTAGTCACAAGGATCTTGTAACATTGTTTTCTTTTTTCTGCATAAAGATTAGATACCCCAGCTTTAAATGTCAACAGTGAAATTGAATAACAGACTTCTGTTTTGAATTGTTTTGCAAAGATATTTGTGAATAGTTTTATGATTTATTTCCCCTCTGATCTGAGTTTCCATAAAACTATTGCTACTAATGCTACAGTACTACTACTGCTGCTACTACCACTACTACCACTAATACTACTATTCAGAGCACCAGCCCCTCACTGCTCCTCCTGCAAGTGGTGAGTCCACAGGAGCTTTGATTTTTCCAGCGGGAGCTTCAGGCAAAGTGGGGTTAAGTGTCCTGCCCAAGGACACAACGACAGCAGTCATCAGTGGGAGTCATGTACTACTGCCACTACTACAAGAGTTTGGGAATAAAGTGGCACTAACTGTGTTGAAAAAAAAAAACAACTTTAAAAAATCCACTCTCAGCCCGAAAAGTCCAATAATGACTCAGAGGGCTCTTATGTGTAAGATATAATAATTAAATAATAATTAAATGGCCTGCTGTGTGTTCTGTATGATTTGTTCACAACATTTTACTTTTGTGCACAAATAACATGCATTTTTAATGCGTGGTGAACATTTTGGTATTCGAGCTTTAAATTGAGTTTTGGTTGTGCTTCGGCAAGAGACACGGGAAAGACACAGGAGATGGTCCTGAACAGGAGTCAGATTCTGTCTGCGCTTCCATGGTACTGTCTACGTGTCCATGGTTCTGTCTGCACGTCTAAGGTTCTGTTTGCGCTGCACGTTCATGGTTCTGTCCACGAGTCCATGGTTCTGTCTGCGCGACTAAGGTTCTGTCTGCGCTTCCCTGGTTCTGTCCACGAGTCCATGGTTCTGTCTGCGCGTCTAAGGTTCTGTCTGCGCTTCCCTGGTTCTGTCCACGAGTCCATGATTCTGTCTGCGCGTCTAAGGTTCTGTCTGCGCTTCCCCGGTTCTGTCCACGAGTCCATGGTTCTGTCCACGAGTCCATGGTTCTATCCGCGCATCCATGGTTCCATGTTATAATTCCTTTTCAAAAACGTCTCAATCACTTTCACTTCTCTAACGACCCACCCATCAGCCCTGCCCCCAGCCTAACAATAGCCGCTAAAGAGATTAAACAACTCTTCTTGAGGCTGCACCCCCGCAAAGCTCCTGGCCCGGACCACGTGTCTCCGGCCACTCTGAGACACTTTGCCAGTGAGCTTACTCCTGTGTTCACGGACATTTTCAACACCTCTCTGCAGTCCTGCCATGTCCCGGCCTGCTTCAAATCCTCCATCATTGTCCCCGTCCCGAAGAAGCCCAGGATCACAGGACTCAATGACTACAGACCTGTAGCACTTACGTCTGTCGTCATGAAGTCATTTGAACGCCTGGTTCTCTCCCATCTCAAGTCCCTCACCTCCCCCCTCCTGGACCCCCTGCAGTTCGCCTACAGAGCCAACAGATCTGTAGACGACGCCATTAACCTGGCCCTCCACCACATCCTACAGCACCTGGACTCCCCGGGGACCTACGCCAGGATCCTGTTCGTGGACTTCAGCTCTGCCTTCAACACAATCCTGCCATCCCTGCTCCAGGACAAGCTCTCCCAGCTCAAAGTGCCCGATTCCACCTGCAGGTGGATCACTGACTTCCTGACGGACAGGAAGCAGCGAGTGCGTCTGGGGAAGAATGTCTCGGACCCTCGGATTATAAATACAGGAGCCCCACAGGGCTGTGTTCTTTCTCCCCTGCTCTTCTCCCTGTACACCAACCACTGCACCTCCAGCCACGACTCCGTGAAGCTGATCAAGTTCGCGGACGACACCACCCTCATTGGACTCATCTCCAACAACGATGAGTCCGCCTACAGGAGGGAGGTGGACCGGCTGGTGTCCTGGTGCAGTGGTAACAACCTGGAGCTGAACGCCCAGAAGACAGTGGAGATGATTGTGGACTTCAGGAGGAGCACTGTCCCCCCGCCCCACCCTCCGTGATGGACTCCCCCATCACCTCTGTGGAGTCCTTCCGTTTCCTGGGCACCACCATCACCCAGGACCTCAAGTGGGAGCCGACCATCAGCTCCCTCATCAAGAAGGCCCAGCAGAGGATGTACTTCCTGCGGCAGCTCAGGAAAGCCAAGCTGCCTGCACAGATGTTGGTGCAGTTCTACACGGCCATCATCGAGTCCATCCTCACCTCCTCCATCACCGTGTGGTTCGCTGGAGCCACAGTCAGGGACAAACAGAGACACAGCGCATTGTGCGCTCTGCAGAGGAAGTGATCGGCCGCAGCCTTCCATCGCTGCAGGACCTGTACGTCGCCCGAGCTCGAGGCCGGGCTGGTCGTATCACAGCCGACCCCTCTCACCCTGCACATGGACTATTCCAACCACTCCCCTCAGGCAGGAGGCTGCGGTCCATCAGGACTAGAACCTCCCGCCACAAGAACAGTTTCTTCCCCTCTGCTGTTGGACTCTTGAACACTTCTTAACCTGTCCCCCCGCCCTTTATAAAGTCACTTTACTGCCCATCATACGTCACTTTACTTCACTGTACTGCTGTCACCTTACATTGTGTGCACCATGTGCACTTGTATATTGTAAATAGTAACTGTAACTCTATTTTAAATTTAAATTTATTCTTTAGAAGTGTTTTTTATTCTTATTTTTATTATCTCTTTTTGACTGTTGCACTGAGCCAAAGCAATTTCCAAGTCTGTGACCTCCTGTTACTTACGTGGCAATAAAAATGATTCTGATTCTGATTCTCACTTTTTGGTCGCGTCCAATTCTTACATCTCTCGCCACATGCTCCCAACTACTTGTTACAAAAAAGTAATACGCGGTTACCCCATAGTTCAAAACAAGTCAGTACTCGCCAACGGTGGATGCAGCTTTTTTTAGACAAAGTTGGCAAATTTCTCACGGCACACCAGGCAATATCATACAGCACACTAATATGCCGCGGCATAGTGGTTGAAAAACTGGTCTAGTATGACCCTGTAAACTGGTGCATTAATTGCATGTAGCAGTTGGGGTCTTTTCTCTTCTCTTTTTTCTCTCATAGTTTTTATTTTTTATTTTTCTCCAAATCTTTGAAGTCTGCGGCGCTCTAAACGTGGGCGCTCCGGTCCGCTCTAATGGGACTTCACAGAGAGATTAGAAGGAAAACTATTTCTACTGCAATTAAAAAGTAGAGTCTGAAAGTTTTGAAAGGAGCTTGTGGTAAAGCGGGAAGTGTTTAAAGCAAGCGAGGGCAGAAGTCAACGATACCAGAAAACAGTAAATACAGGAAATTGGCTAATTATTAGGGAATCTAAACAACATTTTAGAAAAATACAAGTGAAAGACAGAAAGTTTGTGTTTGCCATGAAAACACATCTCAAAATACTAAATAAATGTCTAGATAACAACTGTAACGAGTGGATTTAAGCAGAAGGGATGGGGGAATATGTCTATAACTGACTTAGATTAATCTCTGGTTACTTCAGCCATGAAGTTCAGCCATGAAGTAACCATGGACTGCTCGGCATTCCGGTTCCGGTAAGGACCTGACGCGATGTAATGAGCGCGTAGGAAACCCAAGGTGGAATACCTCTGAACTATAAGTTACTGCTGTATACTACTCTACGAATCAATGCCTAAAACTCACCCCCATAACCTAAGAAAGTAATGAGCAAGAAGAACACAATTCCGGGCGCTACCAAGACGAGAGCGGCAACGGCAGCCGCGACAGCTACTACCATGGCTAGTCAAGCATTAGCTGCCAGTGGAGAGGAAGCTAATGATAGCCGCGCCACACAAAACAGCGGTGAAGATGACTTCTCTATGTCACTTCTCATGGCTGAACTGGCTAAACACCAAGCCAACATGCATGCCTTGATCCAGGAATCGATTAAACCGCTTCAAGCCTCGGTGGACTCTCTGAACGAGAATGTTAAGGCTTTTCACACGCGCCTCGCGCCTCCCACACGTACTGAGGTACGTGTGGGAGAAAACTTTGAAAAACTAATTGAAGTGGACAACCGAATCCAGGCTTTGGAGAAACATAACAGCGTTCTTCTGAACAAGGTTGAAGACCTGGAAAACCAGTCGCGAAGAGCAAATCTGCGTTTACTTAACATTCCTGAGAAAAGTGAGGATGGTAAAGACAACATAGTTTTTCTCTCTGATTTGCTAAAAGACGCCATGGGACCAGACATATTCCCATCACCACCCGAACTAGAGAGGGCACACCGCATAGGACCAACCACCGGGAAATTCCCTAGGCCATTCATCACCTGCTTTCATCGAGGAAGCGGTGCTGCGATGGAGCAGACAGAATCAGATGAAGTTTGGGGGCAATGTATCACGAGTCTACCCGGACCTGAGTGCTGCTCTAGTGAAAAAACGAGCTGAGTTTAAACCTATCAAAGCACTACTCTATGCAAAGGGGGTGCAGTTCCATTTGCTATACCCAGCTCAGCTGAAGATTGTGCATAACGGAGAGAGCCGCACGTTCAGCTCCAGTGAAGACGCTACTGTCTACTACAAGCAGTTCATAGCCTCTGGCTGAAGACATCTATAGGTATGAAACTTTTCACAAGCAACACATGGCCTCAAGCCGAAGATAAGGTTTGGTAGGAGACAACTACGTTTGAACAAATATGGACAAATGGGGTGTGGGGAAAGAAAGAGAGTAATTGATAATTATTACCTTTGGTATTGAACAATTTATCTTTCGGGGGTCTGCATATTATTTGCATACATGCCTTTCCTAATTTGTACCCCTAAGAATAAGCAGTGTCAATATAATATCTTTCAGTTAACCTAGTTTAGCTTAGTTTAGAGGAGATTTCACTCAGGTTGTTAAAACATCAAAATAGGAAGAATTAATGTTAAAGGGGGGGAGGTCTTGCCTGGGTGGCAGGACATGGTAGGGAAGGGAGGGGGGGATAAATGGGGAATTTGGGATATTCGTCTCCAGGTTTGGGTTTCTATAATGTGTTTATTTGTATGGGTTATTATGGCTCCCTGGCATTTTTTCAACTTTTCTCAAGTAATAAAGAAACCGTACCTGTCTAATCTTACCAACAACAAAACTTAAATATGGGACTGAAGCTGGTTTCCTGGAATATCTCCGGTTGCAACCACCCAATTAAACGTAAGAAAATTCTGAACTATCTCAAACAAAGTAAATGTGATATAGCATTATTACAAGAAACGCATTTGGATAAAAAAGAATCAGAAAAGTTGAAACAAAGCTGGGTCGGTCAGGTATTTTCAAGTGTCTATAATACAAAAAGTAGGGGGGTCGCAATCCTACTGCACAAAAATTCTGAGTTTCAAGTGTTGGGGAGCTATACAGACACAGAGGGTAGATGGGTTGCCATTGACACATTATTAAATAAACAAAAAATAACCATCATGAACATTTATGCCCCTAATGTCTTTTCGCCAAATTTCTTTAATAATATATGTAAAACATTGAAAGACATTGGCAATGAAAAGATTTTACTAGGAGGAGATTTTAACCGGGTCAGAGATCCTACGCTGGATAAAACCAGTGGCATGAAAAACATATCCTCCTGCAGTGCGATAGATATAATGACAGAAGAACTTAACTTGATTGACATATGGCGCTTACTTAACCCAATAGAAAAAGACTTCACATTTTTCTCTCATCGTCACCAATCATTCTCTAGAATAGACTATATATTGATAACTAAAAACATGGTGAATCAAATCTTAGCTGCTACAATTGGAAACATATCACTATCTGATCACGCACCAGTGGATATATCATTTAAAGTAGATGAGTGTGAAATTAAAAGTTTTCGCTGGTGTTTTAATAATTCATTACTGCAGGAGAATACGTCATGCCAGTTCATAAAATCTGCGATGGACGAATACTGGACATATAACGAAGACTACCCTGACCCTCACATCTCCTGGGAGGCCTTTAAAGTGGTTCTAAGAGGTAGAATTATTCAACATTGTTCAATCCTTAAAAAAAAAGAACAGGAGCAATTACTACATTTTGAGAAACAACTGAAAGAATTGACTCTACAATATACAAAACAAGAAGATGCTAATATATGGAAAAAAATTATCTCACTCAAGTTTAAAATCAATTGCATAATCCAGAAAAAAGTAGAGCTAGACCTTTTCCGGTCAAAGCAAAAAAATTACGAACAAGGGGAGAGAGCGGGCAAACTGCTCGCTAGTAGAGTTAAACAGCAGGCAGCACAGAATACTATTCCATCCATACTTAATACTGAGGACATACCGGTCACTGATAAAAGGGAGATCAACAATGTTTTCTACAGATTTTATAAGTCACTTTATACATCACAAGGAGAGGTGGAAAGATGTTAATATGATATATTCTTTGACTCCCTAGATATACCACAACTCTCTGAAACGCAAAGAAATTTAATGAAAATGGACGTAACAAATGAAGAGATCCAGAAAGCAATACGAGGACTGAGGGCAGGCCGCTCACCAGGGGAAGATGGATACACACCAGATTTTTATAAAAAATTTTGCGACGTCCTCTCTCCAAGATTATTGACTGTATTTCGCAACGCACTCGAGCAGGGCACACTCCCACCTTCAATGAGTAAAAACTTAATTACCCTGATACATAAGAAGGGAAAAGACCCACAGCAATGCGGCAACTATAGACCTATTTCACTCGGCAATGTAGATGGCAAGATACTTAGCAAAATTCTATCCAACAGACTTGAGAATATACTTCCCACAATTATACACTCAGATCAAGTGGGGTTTGTCAAGGGACGATCTTCAGCAGACAACTTGAGAAGGCTCTTGCATGTGGTGCTTAAGTCCAAGGGCAACCATAGCTCTGTCATGGCCTTCTCCCTAGATGCGGAGAAGGCCTTTGATCGGGTTGAATGGGGCTACTTATTTTATACACTAAAAAAATTTGGATTTGGATCGTCATTCCTTGCTTGGATTAAAATACTATACAGAAACGTCACAGCATCAGTTATGAGCAACAGAATAATCTCTCCTCCATTCCACCTCTTTCGCGGTACAAAGCAGGGCTGCCCGCTCTCTCCCCTTATTTTTGCCATCGCCCTGGAACCACTGGCCATTGCCATGAGGAACAATCCTAAGATATTAGGGGTACAAGCTGGCCGAGAGGAACATAAAATATTCCTCTACGCTGATGACCTCCTCTTGGTTTTACAAAACCCCAATGAGGCCATCCCACTCATCATATCATTAATTAACGACTTCTCAAGAATTTCAGGATACAAGATTAATTGGTCTAAGTCTGAGGCTATGCCAATCTCTAAAACATCCAATAACATGGCCAATACCCAATGGCCATTTAAATGGGTTCCTAACAGTATGGTATACCTAGGAATTAGACTTACAAATAATATTGAGGATATGATGCATCTAAACCTTAAACCAGTGATTAACAACATTAGACTACTCTTAGACAACTGGAACAAAATGTATATCTCACTACTTGGTAGAATTAATCTAATTAAAATGATCATAATTCCTAAAGTAAATTACCTATTGTATATGCTGCCTCTTCCTCTCCCAAACTCACTCCTAAAAGACTATAACCGAGCTGTTGAAAAATTTGTTTGGAGGGGGAAGAAGCCCTTAGTGAATAGGACCAAATTATATTTTGCTAAAGAACAGGGTGGTCTCTCACTTCCCAATATAGAATGGTATCAGCATTCATTCTCACTTGCTCAACTCTCTAAATGTAACCTGCCCATAAATAAATATCCAGAATGGGTAAATATTGAAAATGAAATATTGCAACCTTTTAAAACTGGCACTTTCGCTTCGCAATCTGGCAGATCTACACCTCTAAACAACCCTATATTGGAGTTCACTAAACAGAGCTGGAATAAAGCACATAGAATTCTAAAAATCAATCCCGCATTAACATTGGACAGCTCCATATGGTTCAACTCCAAAATTACCATTGATAAGAAACCAATATACTGGAAAGAATGGGCAGCGACTGGAATTCTCCACTTGGGGGATCTATATAAGGATGGCTACATAGTAGAGTTTGAGCACTTGAAGAAGCAATATAAAATTCCTAACCGTGAGTTCTGGAAATACCTGCAGCTGAGACACTGCCTACATTCTGCTGTGAAGCCAAGCCCTAATGATGAAACACCTATTCAAAAGTTATTAAAGATTGCTTCTCTCAAAAAAGGTGGTCCATCAGCTTTCTATCGTATTCTTAGAAGTACTAACGCACCCAATCTTAGTAGCTTGAAAAATACATGGGAGGTGGACGTAGAGGCTCCTATAGAGCAAGAGCAATGGCAAACTGTTATCACTAATTGGCATCTTACATCCCGTGAAACTCAAACTCAACTGATAAAGTACAAAATCTTAAACAGATGTTATTGGACTCCCAGCAGAATGGCTCGGCTAAATTTAATTGACGACAATAAATGCTGGCGGTGCAAGAAATGTAACGGAACTCTGATTCACATGCTGTATGAATGTGATAATGTTTTAGGCCTATGGGAAAATATTATTAACCTTATCAATAACTTGTTTCAAGTCAAACTGGTCAACAAACCTGAACTATGCCTGCTCGGATTGGCTCCTGCTGACCAACTGTCCTCTGAACAATTGCGATGGTGCAGCATCGCTCTGATTACAGGATGTCGGATTATAACCAGAGACTGGAAATCTACAATTCCTTCATCTTTCGACAAATGGCTGGAATGGATGATAAAAACTGCAAGCTACGAAAAAATGATACTTAGGCTACATCAACAGCAAGACCTTTTTCTTAAGATATGGTCACACTTTATTGACTTTATAGGAGCGGGTTAAGGGCTCTCTAAACATATATTTAAAGTATTGGTCAGGTGCTAATATGTATGAAGGCGTGTTCTGAATGTATATGAACTCGTGTGTGTATAGGCAATGTGTATCTGCACATATATGCAGGGGTGTATGTATAGTGTATGCATGAATATGGATGGACGTATACATGTGTACCTATGTATATGTATACATGCGGGTGCCCTCTATTTTTTATTTTCTATTTTATTTTTATTTTTTTCTCTATTCTTATTTCTTTTTATTTTCTGCAATTATTTATGTATGTGTATGTGTGTGTGTGTATGTATGTGCACATATGTATATGTGTTTGTGTGTACGTATGTGTATATATGTATGTGTATATATATGTGTGTGTGCATGTGTATACATTCGTACACATATATACCTTTTTTTTTTTTTTTTTTTTTTTTACTTACTTCCCTTCTTAGGAACATGCTTACTTACTTACCCTTTTTACATAGCCAAACATAACTCTACGAGCTACACTGTCAACCTGGAGACGAACTGGGGAGGGAGGGAGGGTGGTAGTGGGAGGGGGGGTTGTGTATATATAATAAAAAAAAAAAACACGCACATAGACTGTACTTGCTGTCAACAACTGTAGATGCATCTAATTGTGTGTATAACAAACAATAAAAAAAAAAAAAAAAAAAAAAAGCCATGAAGTAACCATGATCTAGACCGGTCATGGTTACTTCAGCCATGTCCAAACCGAGGCCCATGGTCCAATGGCGGCCCTTTGTGTCATGTTATGTGTTATGTGGCCCTATGCTGCTAACACTCTCAAGTAGCTTTTGAGATCATAAACATGAAGAGATACTTTATTCTGGTATATTGGCGAGTAAACGTGACATTCAGCCAACTTCATCTCTGTCAAATGTGAGTCCTGGATCTACAGCTTCAGACCTAGGTCTATACAGCCTCAGATCTATCCACCCATCCATCCATTTTCTTCCCCTTTATCCATTTCTGGATCACCCAAGCCCCGGTGATTCAAGATGGCGCCCTATTCAAATGAATGGCTTTTGCTCAGTAGCGTATGGGACATACAGGAGGACCGAAAGATTTGCGGAACTCGCCTATATTTGGGCGTCGTCTGGTCCCTCCGGTTCTGCGCAGTAGACGAGTTCCCATGATGCATTGCGCCAAATACGAGTGTGTGGCTCTCATGCACGTGCATAGAGGTGCTCGGCCGCACTTTGACCAATCAGAGCTGTTGATCAAAGCAGTGATAGAGCAGGAAGGAAATAGGAGAGTTTGTGGCAGTAAAGTGTGGATTTAAAGGTCCTATATCACACTTTTCTTCATGTTTCACACTCAATCCTATACACATGTGTGATATTAATGTGTATGATACACCACACAACAATCAAACCTTGTGAGATTAGAGCCATCTCTTGTATAGAGGTGACGTCACCTCGACTCAAACGAGCTGATCCAGAGAAGAGTCTGCTCCTCTGCCTGTGAGCCCGCCTCCCCCCGCCCGCACGCTGACGTAGCATCACGCTTTTGTCGTTTATCACCTGTACTTAGTAATTTCATACATAAGAATACACTTTTTCCAACAATGACAATCCGTCACATCGAGCCCTATGTCCTCGATGCACAATCAGACCCTAGTTATTTAGTTTACAGAAGTATACAGCGAGTTAGCGTCACTACTTACAGATCGAGGGGGTCCGAGTGAAGGGCTCGACACACGGGAGGCGACAAATGAGAGCGATCAGCGAAACTCAACGCTGTCGCTCAGATAACATGACAGACGGGGCGCGATGCGGCTTGACGACAGCGTCGAAAAGTTGAGCCGATTTCAACTTTCTGGGATCGCGTCGCTGACCTGCGCGTGCACGATACATGCACGAGCAGGAGGATTTCACACGCACGTTTTTCGCCCGTCGCTGAGCAGGAGGCTCGCTAGCGATTGAAGGGCTCGACACACGGGAGGCGACAAATGAGAGCGATCAGCGAAACTCAACGCTGTCGCTCAGATAACATGACAGACGGGGCGCGATGCGGCTTGACGACAGCGTCGAAAAGTTGAGCCGATTTCAACTTTCTGGGATCGCGTCGCTGACCTGCGCGTGCACGATACATGCACGAGCAGGAGGATTTCACACGCACGTTTTTCGCCCGTCGCTGAGCAGGAGGCTCGCTAGCGATTGACGCTATGTCGCGCACGTCCCATTGAAATGAATGGAGGCGATGCGATGTCGCCTCCCGTGTGTCTAGCCCATGACGCTATGTCGCGCACGTCCCATTGAAATGAATGGAGGCGATGCGATGTCGCCTCCCGTGTGTCTAGCCCATCACGTCTTTTACCGTGGGAATAACGTGTTTCCAGATCAGCTTTTGAGTAAGTCCAGTTCCATTGTCCCTGTAGTTCTGGAACAGTCTCAGTGAAGTGTTGCAGATGAACCGGTATTTTAATAGATCCATGAGATGAACAGATGAAAAAAGTCGAGCCGCTTTCTTCCTCTTAGGGCCAAATAGTGTGTCACATATTTACACCCATAACACACTTCATTCAAGTTGACGTGATCCTAACACTTTTAGTTGCTGACAAAAGCATAAAAACAGCAGCTCTATGTGGTGTCCGCGAGACCAGACCACAGACGCTGGACTCGGGAGCCGGAGCCTGTGCGCTCTGATTCGCTGTTTTGATCCGTCAATCACCTCCCGCCGGCTTTTAATTTATTTTTATTTTTATTATTTTTGACAAACAGCATACTAATTGTGTATTGTTTACCCCGTTTTGACAAAAGTATTTAACAAGTATTTTAAATACAAAGCAAACGGGGTCATGCGCGTCATGCGCGTCATCAGTGTGGTTTTCGTCACTGAAGTGGACCCGAGCGTTTCTGTGCCTCACGCTGGGGAAGGAGACAGATTGCTCTCTTACAAAAGATTGACAGAATCAATGAATAAACTACTGTGGGCTTATGTATGAAGGCCAAATAGCATTGTAATCATGTTTAAAGCAGAGAAAAGTCAAAAACTGTGATATGGGCCCTTTAAAGAAAACCGAAGGATTTAAGACGATAAAGTTCAGGATGACAGGGGACACTAAAATCCCCACAAAATCTCACCTTTATGAAAGCTGTAGGTTCTCTGTCAGCTGAGGTCGAGCTCTTTTAGTTTACTTTGAGTTCCATGGGACTTTTTTCTGGGTAGCCCACGTCAATTTAGTCTGCAAGGGCTTCCCCATGTACCCATAGGTGGGACAGCTAAAAGCTAGTAATACCCTATCCAGTTATTATTATAGATCCATGGCTGCACCCAATTCACAGAGCACCAGCCCCTCACTGATCCTCCAACAGGTGGTGAGTCCACAGGAGCCTTGATCTTTCAGCAGGGGCTTCACAGCCTCAGATCTGTTGCTGTTGCCTCAAATCGCTTCTTATAAACAAACTTATTAAAGACAACAACTTGGATTTACTTGCACTCTCTGAGACTTGGCTTGAATGAGTGCACTCCTCTGATGCATGTTAACTGCTGGAAAGTGAGAACTACAGGTCGTGGGGGCGGTGTTGCTATCATATCGCACACCAACTTACTTCTAAGCCCTAAAACCAACAATGCCTTTCGTTCGTTCAAAAACTTAACACTCTCAATGTTGGGTGGAGAAAACAAAAAGCGGTGTTATTCATAGTTTTATACCGACCTCCTGGTACTTACAGTGAGTTCCTAACAGAATTCTCTGATTTAATTTCAAACCTAGTTTTGGAATGGGAAAACATATATTATAAATTGGAGACTTCAATATTCATGTGGACGATAGCACCGACAGCTTAAACAAAGCTTTCAGCGCCGTATTAGACAGTGTTGGTTTTACTCAGAATGTTGAGGAACCTACTCACATTCATAACCACACTTTGGACCTTGTCCTGACCTACGATTGTGATGTCTCTAATTTTTAAGTTCAACGTCAAAAATTATTGTCTGATCGTTTCTTGATCACGTTTGATCTCGCTTTGGAGGACTTTCCTGCGCCGCAAGATAAAACCATAATGAAAAGAACCTTAAATGATATATATCTCATAAGGTTCTAAGAACTAGTACAGCCGATGCTGAATACCGCTGCATGTGAACCTGCCCACAGCTGCTGCAGTCCTTCTGTCATCTACCGAACTGTGGACTACACTATGGAGTCTTTAAAATCTGCATTAAATGCAGCAGCTTGATTTCCCACCTGGATTTGTCAGTGTGCCTCAACAAGTTCTCGGCTGTGAGCCAAGAGGAAGTGATCTCTGTAGTCACATCTTCTAAAGCCTCAACTTGCATCTTAGATTCAATCCCAGCTTGGCTCTTTAAAGACACACTTCCTTTGATAATAGAACAGCTTTGCTGCCACCTGCAGGAAAATAATATGTTTGAAGTCTTTCAATCAGTATTCACAGCTCATCATAGCACTGAAACGGCTCTTGTTAACTTACTACTACTACTGCTGATAATGGACAAGTGTCAGTGCTGGTCCTACTGGACCTTAGCGCTGCATTTGACACAATAGACAACAGCATTCTACTGCGGAGGCTAGAATGTGATATAGGTCTCAGAGGAACAGCCCGTGGCTGGTTTAAATCCTATTTATCGGATTGGTATCACTTTGTCAATGTGAATCAGAACTTGTCACCCTACTCTAGAGCGGAATTCGGTGTGCCCCAAGGATCGGTACTCGAACTGATTCTTTTCACACTCTATATGCTACCGTTAGGAAACAATTAAAAAGCATTACTTCTTCTATGCAGATGACACACAGCTTTATCTGTCGATGAAACCAAATTAGACGGATCGGTTGAAAAGGCTTAGTGCCTGCATAAAGGACCTTAAAACGTGGATGACTCTTTCATCTTTCTACTTTCTACTGCTTAACCCTGAGAAAACAGAAGTGATCCTACTCGGTCCAAAGCGCCTGCGTGACTCCCTCGCCGGCCAGATAATCACTCTCGATAATGTCAGTGTTGTGCCCAGTAACACTGTGAGGAATCTTGGAGTCATTTTTGACAAAAAACTCTTCTTTAAAGCTTATATAAACCAAGCAACTAAAACGGCATATTTCCACTTGCGGAACATTGCTAAAATCAGGAATATCCTTCCTAAAAGTGACACGGAAAAACGAATCCACGCCTTTGTCACCTCAAGGCTTGACTACTGTAACGCTTTGCTGCCAGTGTGCCCTAAAACCTCTTTGAAGAGCTTCTAGCTTGTTCAAAATACAGCAGCAAGGATCTTAACAGGCACCAAAAGGAGGGAGCACATAACTCCGGTGTTAAAATCACTCCACTGGCTTCCTTTGGAGTACAGAATATTTAATGTTTAATGTTTAAAATTCTTCTCCTGGCATAAAAAGCCATAAATGGCTTGGCTCCCCCTTATTTCCAAGACATGTTAATGTCTTATCAACCAAGCCGATGGTATACCGGTGGCAGAGCATTTAGTTACCAAGCTGTGGAATCAGCTCCTCACGCATGTTAAGGAAGCAGACACTGTCCCTACATTTAAGGCCAGGCTTAAAACACTCTTTTTCAACTTAGCATGTGGTTAGATTGTTGTCCGGTCAGGTTTCGTCCGGGTAGGACCCGGTCCGCTGCATCTTCAACCCTACGTTTCAGGTTAGGCTAAAACAGTCCTCTTTAGTTAGCGTATGGCTAGGAAGGTAAGACTCAGGGAAGGCTAAACTCCTTAGACTGTCAGTCAAGCTGCATAGGGAGTCAGTTTGCTGGGAGAAGTATGGTAAATTGAGCACTATCCTCTCCTCCTTCCTACTTTATCTGTGAGAGATGTGAACTCTCACAGAACAGACTACAGGATTTTGACTGTAGTCTGTTCATTGCTGTTCACCCGTTCTCCCATTGTCTGTTTAATGGTACGACGACGGGACCTCTGAGCCTGACCTCCTCCATCTACACCTGCGGACTGCCCTGCCCGACCCGCCTGGGAGTTCTTCAGTCCTGGACCTGTCCACGCTCAGCGGCCGCTGGTCCAGGTTCTGTAGCTTAGGCCCTCGATCTATAGCCCGTCCGACCAGGAGGAGCGAATCCCTTTCTCAATATGGGTCTCCCTGAGGTTTTCCCTGGGTCTCCCCGAGGTTTCTCAGTTTTTCCGACTGGGTTTTCTTATGAGTTTTTCCTTGCCGATGCAGGAGGGTCTGTTGGGCAGTTAGTGTCCAACTAGAAGGACTGTGGTGATGATCCAGGACACGTTAACATTCTACAACATGTATGGACATTATCAACATGTGTTCTATATTCTTTTTGTGTTTTAACTGTTGATTCTCTGATCTGTGTTGGTGATTTAAATGGTTTTGTTAAGTCCTCTGAGATGACTACTGTTGTGATTTAGGGCTATACAAGAATAAATTGTATTGTATTGTATTGTATTGCTGGCAAATCAACAAATTTGTAAAATCCTCCGACACAACTGCTGTTTTTTGATTTTGGGGGGCGGTTGATTTTGAATTGAATGTCATACCTCATCAAAGATCAAAACCATTTTTGTGAACTAAAGTGTGCCTCTTACTAAAAAGTTTGTTTACCCTTGATTTTATGAAATTATTAAGGAAAAAAAAGAAAATACCTTAAATTTGCTTAGATTAAAATAAAATAAAATAGACCCTTATAATAACAAAATAATAATAATATTTTGTCATGTTACATACTCACACATATTTCACAGTCTTGGTATAAATCCTTTATTAAATAATCAGAACAATAATTATAACCATAAAAAGAACATTTCTGTACAAGGCCCCTTGAACACAAATTCAACAGCAGTGCCAAAAACAAAGGGGGCGTGAGTCTGTCCACTTCGGTCCGCAAGCGGCTCTGAAGGCCCAGGCACTTTGAGAAGAGTCCACTGACCAGAGAGAGGAGCGGGTCCATAGTTATTTATACGGAACAACAGTGGATTGTTGACTTCAAATGAATGCAGAACTCAAAACCTGTCAGCAGTACAGAGCCAAACTTCATGTATGAGCTCTTCATAATGGTGTGTGTAAGGGAAGGTTACGCACAGCAGCGGAAATGGACGATTTAATCAGAATGACAAGTCAATTTCAGCTTTTTGTTTTATCCATATGTTCATGTTGGATTATGTCTGTTGGGCAAAAAGCAATATTTTTACATTTGTTTAGACATAAGACTAAACACATTAATTTTAGGAGAAAAAAAAACATTAGGGCTGTCAAACGATTAACCTTTTGGAGGTGGGAACCGCTGTCCAGAGGGGCCGCAGCTGCCCCGGGTCAGAACACTGCGGTCACAGAGGATGCAGAATCACGTTTGAGTTCATTGCAAACAGCAGCAAGTGCCCCGCGGTCATACGCATATTCTTTTAAAAGAGCGACTAAACACCAAATACACTTTTTTTAACTCATAAACTGCATAAATATGTTTATTGTAGTGCTCTCTACATATCCTGGTCATTTTTTTGACATTTTAGTGCAAATTAGATAAAATCTCACTTTTGAGCCTAAAAACGTCTGTGTGGCGCCCTCTCAACCTTTTCGGTGGTACTACATTTGAATTTGGTCCTGGCCTCTCCATTGACTCTGTAATTCTGTGTGATGCAGTTGGTATGTGTGACGTGCGTCTGTCTGCGCCAGTGATATAAACCCATTCAACTCTCACACACACCCCAGCAGCAGGTTGGAGTATTCTGGCGAAATCTAGTGGATTAAAATTAAATTACATGAGTTGACAGCCACTTCCACTGAGATAATTCAGTGACTTACGTTCAGGTGCGTAGCTTTACAATTATCTTAGTGTGTAAACAAGGGTGGAATGAGACTTTCTGGTCTGTAAACTATTGCTTTAAGGAGCAATGACAACTGTCTGTTTTTTTCCGTGTGACTCGTGAGCTGTCAATCACAGCCCAGACCAAGCCCAACTCTAAGCCCTCTTCTTGTCCCTTGGTCCTCCAGGCAACGCCCTTTTTAGAGAAAATCTTCAAATATTCATGTGGGCAGAGTAAGGCTGGTCACAGGTGTTTAGTCGCTCTTTACACTTGAATTCACAGAGGGCCTGCCTGCTCTGTCGCCATCACTCGCATGTGTCCACGTTATTATGGGATGCATGGGCGGGTCATTCAGTGTATAAGTCAAATGCGTTTTTAAACAAATTTATTAACAAGCGTTAACGCGATAATTTTGACAGCCTTAGTATATATATTTAAATCCAACAAGCCAAAAAAAAACAAGTCCATTTCCAGCTGCATAACCTCAGCTCCCACGTTTGCTAACTATACAGCATATGAATCCATTTGTGTTAAAAAGGTGACAGTGAGCATGCGACCCTCTCCTTCTCATGGCTTCAGTCCAATCAGAGCTTTCAAAAACATCAAAAAATCACTTTAAAAAAATGTCCCAACGTTTTTGAATTTCTAGGGGGTAGGTCCTTACATCCATGGCTTTTAATACGCTCCACACAGCCTCATTGTTTCAACTTTTCAATGTGCATTTTTGGGATCCCATCTTGACAAAAAAACAATAGTTCTTTGAGCATCTCTATCGCAATCCATAGGTTGCAAAAACTCGTTGACAAATCTGCCATTCTGCAATGTAAACAAGACAAGGAACAACAAAAAAATAATACAAACAAAAGTTTGTTCAAAAAATTAAGAAAATTACAAAAAGCTCCATTGCTCCTAAGTCTTTCTACCACATTGGCATCAACGGAAAACAGTGTAAGGGAAGTCTATCTATTCTAAAAACACCACAGAAGGAGAAGTTGGGAAAATGACAAAAAATGGCTGGACATAGCATCTATCTATTGACCAGTTTTTGCCCACAAGTTCTAACTTCTACAGTCTTTCCAAAATAGCTAACAATATCCAAACATTTATCAACACTTTTCCAGGACGAGTGATATGTAGACAATTCATTTGAGGCCTTAGAAAGCAGACGATCTTTCTTTGTGATAGAAAAACCCAAGAAGGATTACTCAGCTTCTGAAGTGGTTTGAGGCTTGTCCATTAACCTACGCAAGCACCGGCAATAGCAGCGTCCGTAAGTGTCCCATATTGACTCCAAAAGTACTCTCAAGATGGCTGTGGTTGCTTGTCACATTGGCAACAGGTCATTGCTGTGTTGTCTATTTGAAATATTGCCGCAAATGGGTGTTTTGACGTTTTTCTCTCTGTTTATTTTTGTTGAAATGGCTAGAATTTATTTGTTCTGAAGACAAAGATTTTAAGATTTCATACATTCTTGGTGGAATTGGTGGCAGTTTAGTTCTGCTTGGGTTTGTCTGGTGAGAAAGTAGCGTCGCAAGAAGTCTTCACAGCTAAAATGAACGCTTTTTATTGGCATAGCATCCATGCCATTGCGCTAGTAGTGTTAGCGGAAAACCAGCTATTTCCAATAAGTTGCAAGTTTTGAAGTAAAGACTAACTAACTAAAGGCGAACTGGCTTTGTTGGCAAAATCGAGCTACAAAGTTGTCTGCCATTTTTCTAATTTTCTGTTAAGAATATCTGGTTGTAGCAATGTTGGCATAATCTGGCCGCTAACTTGATAACGTCTCTCACTTTGAAGTCCTTTTTTGGGAAGTTTTCATGAGCAGCAACATTGGTAACGTCTTGAGTCACGTTCTTGGTGAAAGCAGATGGTTAGTTTCATCACCGTTTAGTGTTAAACTGAGGTAAAATCGTGTTTCGAAGTCCAAATTCTGACACTTTCCATGACTATGCAGCAGCAATTCTGTCTGCCATTTTTCCAATAATTCTTGTGAGATTTCTCGTGTTTTGAAGTCCAGTTTTGGCCGGATCTTCACGCTTCCGTACAGCAGCGTTGTTGGTTGAGCTTCACCTTGTGCTTGAGTCCGTCGTAGAGTTCGAAATTGTAGTTTTCGAGGGTGGTGGAGGAGCGCGTGGAGAGGCCGCTGTACGAGCATGTGCAGTACAGAAGAAGCCCCGCGCACACGGCTCCTAGCAGCACGCCCAGCGACGACATGACGATGATGGTGACCAGGATGGGGTCCAGCGTGTAGAGCCAGGAGTTGTCCTTCTCCGAGACCAAAGTGACGGGAAGGTCTGAGGGGGACGGAGTGTTCCAGTCGGAGAACGGGAGACCTGCGAGAGAAATGACGGATCATAAACAACAAAACATTTAATGAAATTTAAGGCTAAGCTCGGCAATTGTATGTATATAGCCTCTGCTTAGACTGCTCTCCTCGTGACCCGCCAAAAGATAAATAAAATGGATGGACACAGAAACTCCTCTTATGACTCTGATCCAAACTCTCCATACCCTGGTTCTCAATAGAGCGTTTTTGTAAATTCCTGGGCTGTCTTGCATGAACTGCAGATGTGAGATCTCCCATTGACACTAGATGGATTCACACAACAAGATCTAGAGTTTGATGGATGCTTGTAGGTTGTGTAGTGTAGTGCGTGTGTGTGTGTGTGTGTATAAAGTGTGCATGCATAAATTCTACCTCCATTGAGAGAGTTTCTTCCACTGATGAGTCGACCGTCTCCAGACTCCATTGATTTTCTCACCTCTAAAAGAAAAGGCAATATTTACCCATTGAGCTCTCACAGCCACACACACATATGCAGACACACACAGTCTAAACACAACATTTACCATTGATATGACTGCAATAGAATGAGACGGCCTCCATTACCATATATATGACTTGCGCCCAGTTTAACCTCACCCATAGATAGTATACAAAACACACAACACACAATATTAATACAAAAATAGGATTTAATTGTCGACAAAAAGACTGTAGTGATCCACTTTAAGTCAAACACACTGTCACATAATCACATACTATGGCATAAGACTGTTCATTCAGGAAAGGAAGCACAAAACCAGGAAAGAGGGACAAAAGCCCTGTTTCTACCAGCACTGCTCTGCTCTCATTTAACCAGTACTAGGTCCTTCTTTAGTCCCTCTTGGCCCGGGTTCTATCGAGGCCAAACTGGAACTTAAGTGTTCTAACTGGCAGTGGTTGGCCAGAGTGAAGCCTAAACCAGGACTTAATCAGGTCAAAATCTCTACTCCATTCTACTCTTATTCACTAGCCCCATTTAACCCATACCAGGTCCTTCTTTAGTCCCTCTTGGCCCTGTTTCTATCCAGGCCGAGCTGGTACTAAAGTTTTCTAACTGACCAGAGTGCTGCGGGTAGCCATGGTTACCAGGAAACTTCCCATGATACTGGTTTGTTGTGGGTGGGTTGCTAGGATACGGTACAAGGTTCTAAAGCGTAATGGAAACACAATCAGGTAGAGTAGAGCTGAGAGAAGTAGATTAGGGCCAAGCAGGGCTGGTGGAAACAGGGCTAGACACTCCACTGAAAACAAATGAGTAGATTTGTAGCAGTTTTTTGGACTCCCTAGGTTCTTACAGCAGGTCTATTCAATTCAGAATAGAATCAGGCCCACGGAACAATACAAACCGGCCCCAAACCCATACTCACTGCAGAAAGGGATACGTATTAGGAAGTACGCTCTTATTTTTGTCTTGGTTCAAGAACATTTTGACAATTTCCCCAAAGTCCAACCAGGCCCAAATTAATGCAATCTAAACCAGTACTAAAACAATACTGAAGCAGGACTTAACCAGGACTAAACCAGGTCCAAATAATTAAAGCACGCCTAAACCAGGACTGGATCGTTCCTAGGTGAGAACAAGTTGAATAGCCCTGCTTTAAACAATATCAAATCTCATGCAGAAGAGATAGACTTGGTGAAACCTTTTCTTTCCAACATGAAGCCATCAAAAAGTAAAGTTTGGAACCGTATTGGCGTAGCTTTCAAAGTCTGATGCATACATATTTATTTTTTTCAAATCCCAGAGTAAGAATAAGACAAGGCTTGGCAACAGTTTTGGCCCATACCAGCGCAGTATACCGGCTAAAAAACTGCTTACTCTAGCTTTAATAAATGTTATCATCCCATTAACTAATTACAACGATTAGCGGATTGGCGTGTGAGAACGGGAGGAGGTTTAAAAGCATTGAGTTGGCGCGTGCCAAGAGGAAGTGTCTGCGGCTAAATGGGGACAAATTGAAGTAGGTTTTTTGCTGATAAAGAGCAGGTGGAGCTTTGCTGACGTCGCACACTGGAGTTTTTAATGTAGTTTTTGTACTTAGGCATATTGTACAGCGGGGCAAATTTAATTTGCTAATACCACAACAGCCGCTGCATTCACTTAGAGAGCAATTCCCCCAAAGACTTTTTGAGTGACATTTATAACTCCAAAGATTTAAGTGGAAAATAGTCAGATATTTGCACATTGATGTAATTTAGCAGTAATCAAAGCTGGTTGTACCTTTAAAACTACAAAAAAATGGAACTACTTGTAACTGTAGCCTCGTTTCCATCAGCCCTACTTACTCTAACAGTGTTTAACCAGTCCCAGGTCCTTCTTTAGTCTCTGGTTCTATCCACTTCAAGCTGGTACTAAAGCGTCTTAACTGACAGTGATTGGCCAAACTGCTGCTCGAAGCCAAGGTTAAGAAGGAATTTCCCCCGGATACTGGTTTGTTGTGGATAGGTTGCTAGGACACAGTACTAGATACTAAAGCAGAAACACGAACAGGAACAGTAGAGAAGGGTAGAGTAGAGCAGAGCAGAGCCGAGTAGAGTAGAGCTGGTGGAAACAGAGCTAAAAGTTCCTGCCTCTAAACTGTTTGGTTCAATATATATTTTCATCTCTGTCACAATCTTTAGATTGTTTTCAGACAGAAAAGTAGAATAAGAGAGGACTGCCCTCACCAAAAGTAAAAGGATAAAGCAAAAGAAGATGGATGGATTATTTGCGATTAATTGATTAGCTTGGTACAGCCCAAAAACCCACACAATCACAGGGAGAACATCCAAATTCCTCTCAGAAAGGCCCTGTTTTGAGATGAGCTATGAGATATAATCCAGGTATGGGTAGCCTGGTCGTACCACACCATAGTACAAATTACATTTCGTACTAAGGCCTGGAGGTGCTCCACTGAGCTCCGTTAACAGGTGGGAGGGGTTAACTTCTTTTGCAGATTGAAACAATTGGATCTGAGTTTACCGTGACGTATGTAATGCACCCAAGTGAGCCGTTAGCGGCAAAGGAGATGGCTAGGCTAGTAAGTAAGTAAGTAAGTAAGCTTTATTTATATACCGCCTTTCACAGACCAGAGTCACAAAGCGGTTTACAATTGTTATTTTTTTTTTTTTTTGGGCACTTGTCCTCTCACTCCACACAGAGACGGGAGCGGGGTCGCCGAACAGGAGGCGCATGCCAGACCTATTGTACATATTTTTAGTGGTAGGGGAAACCGGAGTACCCGGAGGAAACCTACGCAGACACGGGGAGAACATGCAAACTCCACTCAGAAAGGCCCTGGTCCGGCCGGGATTCGAACCCAGGACCTTCTTGCTGAGAGGCGAGAGTGCTATCCACTCAGCCACCGTGCCGCCCACGGTGGCTAAACGCTAACAGAGCCCGTCGGGAGTACCGCCACAATCTTTGCCAGCAATGACTTTTGCTATACATTCCTCTTGCTCAGGCTTACATTTTTTTGATAGAACCAGACCGAAATACTTTACTATTGCATTCTTCACCATTGCCAAACTACAACCAGACCGTTCGGCACAAACTCTTGACGTCACCCACATCTAACTACAACACCTGCCTCCCGCGCTCGCCGATTGGTCGGATGGAATTCAACCGATATAATCGCAAACACAGGAACCAGACCCAGACGTTACATGCAGTGAAATGATGATTGACTGGAGTGTACGAATGGCTATGGCCAGGCAAAGGTATGGGGACAATGGGACCAATGTGCACAAGCATTTTGCATCATATTTGCCTTATTCAGAGGGAATAATAGCGAGTTTCTTTTGTTTTGTGATGGAAAAAGTTCCGGATGATGACATCACTGTTCTAAACGATGATATCACTGCTCTGGATAAAGACTGAAAATGTCTCACAATTTTGAAAGCGATTGAGTTCAGATGCTGTGAAACTTTTCTCTCAGAATCCTGCTCTAATCCGTCAGACAGATTGGGCTCTCGCTGTGGAGTTTGCAGATAACATCCTCCTTATGGCTCCCAGCTGCTCCTGGTGCATTGTGGGAAATGTAGGATTATAAATCAGCCCTGGAGCACATGACGGATGACAGTTGGCCATTTTTACGCTACGCTCTATGAAAACAAAACAAAACCAACGCGTGTGGAGCCAACATTTATTTGTCATTAAAGCTGGGGAACGTAACTCTAAATCCCCCAAAAATATTTCTAATAAAATCCATGTCACTAGTTCCTGGTTCTAAAACGTTGCTTCTATCTCTAGTTTTCATGTAATGCTGGCCTTTGTCACATCTTCAGATCAGATTTTTCCAACAGAAAAATGAAAAAGAGAGGACCACCCTCACTCAGCCAATCAGCTCTCAGCCCAAAGAGTCAGATAGTGACTCACAGGGCTCTTTCTTACAGGTATTTCTAATATGTTTTTGGATCAGAAGAAGACAGCATATTGTGGTCTGGTTTGTTCACAACATTTTACTTTTGAAAGACCATAAGACTCTTAAGCACTAACACAATGTATAAATTCCATCCACCTATTTTCATCCGCTTTATCCGTTGCCGGGTTGTGGGGGCAGCAGTCTGAGCAGAGACACCCAGACTTCCCTCTCCACACACACGTCCTCCAGCTCATCTGGGGGAATCCTGAGGCGTTCCCAGGCTAGCTAAGACACATTTCCTTTCGCGTGTCCTGGGTCTTTCCCTTAAGTCTCTTCCTGGTGGGACATTTCCGGAGGCTCTGACTACAGACGCTGCTCCCTCTTATCTCAGACAAGTTGGAGGAAACGTGTGGAGGGGGAAAACTTCACATTTCTGCTCTGACTGCTGCCGGTGCGACCCAACAACGGATAAAGCGGAAGAGAATGGGCGGATGGTTAAAATAAATGACAAATGTAATGCTATTGTTTTCCATACAGATCAATGGCTTCCATCAACTGTTTCCCATTACATCATTGCTTTGACTTCATGGCCTAATGTGAAATAATATTGTAAACATTCATTGGGTTATCTTGAACTTTGAGAGGATGGCATCACATAATCAGATCTAACAGATGCATCTAAGAGCGAGCTTCCTATAAGCTGCAGCAGTGACACGCTTAATCGAATCCACTTTACAAGAAACGCCGAATATCTAGCTACTTCTGACCAAACTGACTCAACTCAGTAGTATGTAGAGAACTAATATACCGCAAAAGTCTGTGTGTTTTGATCATAGACTTATAGAATTATTACTATTGTTGTAACATTAGTTAATGTTTTCGTTTGTATCGATGGATGGATGGATGGGTTGCTCAAGCTGGACACTTGAATTTCTCCTACGGAGGATAAATAAAGTCTATCTATCTATCTAACACTATGGCCATCACCAGTGTTAGCCTTTATGCAGAAGTGAACATAAGCTAGCTGAAGTAAATTTCCTTAAATGAGCAATTGTTGCGACAATGTTAGCTTTGTGCAGTAACAGGGACAGACGTGTTGCAAGGACGGTCCACTGCGAGTGAAGGCATGTGATTGCTCAATCCATACATGGCTCATATATGGATATACAAAGACAATATCACAATATTAACACCAGGATCACAGAGAGAAATAAACTACAGATTTTTTAAAATCCCAAAATGGTGAGTGTGACACAAACGGTTACTGAGGTAGAGAAGCATTAGTCCATAGGGGCCAGAACGTGGTGGTGCCAAATGAATCAGTTTTTTGTATTGGCAAATCCTCTCACCATCTAACCAACTCCAGTTGTCTCGTTTTGAACTACAGCCGTGAAACTTGTTAATTATCGAACCTCGAACTAAACTCTAACTACTACAAACAAGTCATTTGAACGAGAAGGATTCTCTGAATGCGTCTGAGAAGAGCCAGGTTTTGTCTCGCCGTTTGAACCAGGCTTTGTCTCACCGTTTGAAGCCGGCAGAGATTGCATAACGGCCGCTGGTTTGGGACCAAAACGTATCAGAAAACCTGCCCAGCGTTGCCAGATTCCACACGTGACAGTAGTCGATGCATTCATGTCTCTCCCTTGTCTCTCGGAGCTGGTTTGAGTCGTGTTCTGGCACAAATACACACAAAAAATCCATATTCGACATGGGTTTTTCAAAAGCAGAGTCCACCATGTTGCCATCTCCAGTCTGTCCCACCCATGGGCACAGGAGGCGTGGTACGTGGACTAAATTCACGTGGGCTGCCCAGAAAAAAAGTCCCATAGAACTCAATGTAAACTAAACCAGCTCAAACTCTGCTCGTTTCCTTCCCGCTCTGGCTCTTCTCTACTACTGCTCTGATCAGCAGCGCTGATAAGTCAAAGCGCGGCCGAGCCCCTCTGTGCACGTGCATGGGAGCCACACACCCATATTTGGCGCAACGCATCATGGGAGCTCGTCCACTGCGCAGAACCGGGAGGATCAGACGATGCCCAAGTATAGGCGAGTTCCGCTAATCTTTCGGTCCCCGTTTAGTGCGCTACTGAGCACAAGCCATTCATTTGAATAGGGCGGTATCTTGGATTGCCAGGGCTTGGTCACAGGTTCCGCAGATTTAGAATAATGGAGGGAAATAGAATGATTTGAATCTATCTGATTTAATCTTCCAGCTCAAGTTGTTATATGGGCCTTGTTGAAATTACTATACCTGTAATAATTTCAGAAGCATTGACTCATTTAGATGTAGTAAACAAGACTTGGTGGTATTGCGATTGAGTCAGGTGAACTGACTAGGTTTGAATCTATTTGACACTAGAACTCCCAGAGTAGTCAATTTGATGGCTTTTTGTTTTGTAATTACTCTGTGTCTGTACCTTTGTGGTCTTCATAACTTTGTGAATGTTCTGTTTCTTTCTGTTTATGTCATTATTTTTTATTATTATCTTATTATTAAATGATCTAATTATCTTATTGTTATCTAACTCCCAGACCAGTAATTTTGACCGCTGCATTCAGTTAACTGTATAATTCAAATGTAGTTGTCTCTGGCAGTTTAATCTCCTTCGGTCACGGTGGTCCTGGACTAGTTCTGGTTCAGCTTAGTTCTCCACCAGAGAGAGCTAGAGATAGTTAATGTAAACAATGACCTTAACCCAATGGACGAATGCAGACATAACATGGAAGTGAACAGGTCATGGCAATTCCAATTTTGCATTTGTTGTTTTGACCATAAGAACAACTTTCGATGTGACGTGATATGACGTAAAATTGTACTATATTGAAAAGACCTGAACAAACGCTGGACAAACTCTGTAAGAACTCTGAAATAAATATGTGCTTCTGAAGCATTGTCTCCATTTTTTACTTTACCATGGCAACACACATTTACGTTTACATTACAGCAGCATTTCTGTTTTGCTATATTGTAAGATCTATTCACTTACAGTAAACTAATGTTTTTTTCAGATTGATCTATTGGTTTTAATGGGGGCCGTCAAAACGACGACTCTGGGAATTCTAGCAGTTCAAGAAGTTGGGAGTCCTGGTGTAACTGGGCCCATATAGAATGACAGTGTTAATTTGAGTAGTTTGGTTTAATCTTGGTCTAAAATGCGGAAAAGTCCACCTCGTTGCCATGTCGAGTCTGTTACACATCTCGTGCATTGAAACCTGTTAGAAATAGATTAACAAAACAAATAACTATTAAGAGTTGTGTTTAAAATCCATTACAGAATTTTAGATGCAGCATAGAGTTTTTGTGGAGCCGTCCAACAACCATAGAGTCCTTTTTCTTGTCCAATCACGTGCCACCGTCCCTCTGCTCACGGGAAAATGGCCGATGGTTTGGTTTTAGGTGAGGGCTACAGGCAAAAGTAGAGAGTTCGACCATTTTCCCACAACTTCTGGCACAAAACTGGAGCAGCCAAAGAAGAGAAAATACCAAAAAGAGGAAGCAAGTATATGGTATTGGCAGTTTTGATGGCGATAGATCCCAAAACTAAAACCCAACAGAAAAGTATCAAGAATTTGGCGACAATTTGGTTTTGAGAGATTTTTGTGAGGATTATTCTGCTATCCACTGACATGTTGGGTTTGACAAAGCAAGACGGCAGTTGTGAGAAAGATAAATTGTTGACAGAAATTCTCCAAACAAAAGTGAGAGGATTGGAATAGAACTAAAATAGAACTTATCTGAATGTTTCCTGATACAGTGATTTTAAAAACCGTAAAACGAAATACAAAAAAAAGGTTGAATCCAGCAAAACGAAAGTCCAATCCAAGTCCATGGGTTAGAAGCTCAAAAACAGTCAATTTTGCATATGTGTGTCCGTGAAAGAAACTAGAAAAGCGAAACAAAAGTCCAATGGAAACGCTGCATGCCCTGATGTACAGAAGCGTTCCGAAAGCTTTGAGACTTAGAGAGTCCTAGAAGAAAGTTTGGAGCTTTGCCCAAGTCCTATTTTAGCGTGGGATTCTAGCAGAGGGTCCTGTGGCGGTCTCGGCTGTCCAACCTAACAGTCAGCACTGGCTCCACCCCGGGCGTGGCCATACTCGAGGCCCAGTTAGCATACTGGAAGCACTGGGACGAGCTGTGATAGGCCACAGAGAGTTGGTTCTTCTTTGACGCAGCCAGGTGTTGTCGGCAGCAGCACAGCGCTCGAAGCAAGATGGCCGCCGCCAGGAGAAGCAGGGCACCTCCGGCGGCCATTATGTAATACCAGTGGATGGGCAAGGGAGGCACGGGCACACCTCCCCCTGGTGGAGAGAAGGAGAAGGAGAGTTGGCCGAGAGGGAGACAGGGGAGCGTGGCGTGTGCAGGCAAAAACACTGCAAAAACTCACAGCTATGAGTTTGAATGACTTGGAATTATAAGAGTTGGTTCAACTTGTTTAGATTAAATCACTGCATTAGAATGATATTAATTCATAGCATGGATTTGAATAGGTCATACTAACTCTTGACTTATTATTCCAATTTAAGAAGCTTCAAGTTGTTTTATGGGCCTAGTTGAATCTACTATAATGAGATTTAGTGATGGTCTCTCTCTCTGGTCCTTCTCTAATCTCTCTCTAGTCTCTGGTCCCTCTCACTGGTCTCTAGTCTATGGTCTCTATCTGATCTCTCTCTAGTCTCTTTCTTTGGTCTCTCAGCCTGGTCTCTCTCTAGGGTCTCTCCTGTCTCTCTCTGGTCTATCTGGTCTCTCTCCCAATAATAACTAATTTATATTATATAAATATGAACTAATTTAGATACTGATTTAAATCTATGTAATGGGCCACTTAGATATACATCTTGGTGAGTATGTTCAAGTTGAGTGTTCAATACAATAGGGTTGTCAATATGTTATAATAACAGGTGAATTCCAGTGTACGATAAAACAATCAACCAACCATTTTAAACTCAAGTCTCTATGTGTTTTTGCAGTGCACTCATGCTGGATGCAAAATGAAAGACATTCTCCAAGGCCCAGGAATGAAAGTGAAAAATGCATCCACAAATGCTGCAACTTAGTTTGTCTCTGGTCAAAATCTTTTGCACCAAATCATAATGTGTTGACAATTTTTGTCAGTCTAATGCTACTTTCCAATCACATATTTCCAGAGAAAGACGAAATGGTGTGAAAAGCGCAGCCAAAATCATTAGTTTAAGCATCCACACAGCTTTGCCGAGCCATGCACAAGAGGCCAGCGGAGCTACATCTTTATCGTGAAGATAAAATATTGTGTTTTTTGGGAACTCCTCTGAAAACACTCTCTGCCAACTCTCTCTGCCTCCACCTTCTGCTGCAAACACAAGACTCAAAATCAGAATTCAGAAGCACTGATGTCAGCGCAAGTTATTAATCAGTGGATATTTTTTCCTTTGAGCAAAAACGCAGTCAGTCACAAAGTAAAATAGGCCAACTAAACACTCTCTGGTCTCTCTCTCTAATCTCTTGCAGTCTCTCTTTCTCTGGTCTCTCCCCCTCTGCTCTCTCTTTCTGGTCTCTCTCTTTGGTCTCTCACAAAGTAAAATCAGGCAACCAAATCAATAAAAGCAGGAAGGTACCAGGGGAGGTGGGAGCGACGGCTACGCTAATGCAAATATTATATGGGAAACAGCTGTAGCAAGGTCAGCAATTTGTGAAGAATCAATGCATGGTATTATGGCACATTCTGGTTGCCTCGCCCAACGTCAGTCTGCCCAAGGTCAACTATGGCTGCAGAAATAGTTTATCACTTCAGTGAAAGAATTATGCCATGTGAAGCGTCTATGAATCTCCAAAGTCTTGCTTCCCTATAAAACCACCAAAGCTTATGTGTCAGAGGCCAAAAACACATGAGGAAACTAGTGATATATGCAAACTGTTCTAAGACCGATATTGCAAATTGTTCAAAAGTCAATTTTAATGTACCAACTATCTGATCAAACAGCCCCAAAAATACAGCTTTCATATCTCCATCTTTCAAATCCTCCTATTGACTCCTATTGAAAAGTAAACCCCTCTTGCTCAGTAACCGTTTGTGTCACACTCACCATTTTGGGCTTAATAAAAGATTGTCTTTGTAACTCCAGATATGAGCCATATAAGGACTGACAAATGCATCCAATTGCGGGGTAAACTCTTTAACACTTCGGAAGAAATGTCCATATAAAGAAATTGGCTCCAGGTAGCTTATGTTCAAATCGGCTTCTTCTAAGGCTCACACTATGGTGATTTCACACTCAGTCCACAATACATATATATATATATATATATATATATATATATATATATATATATATATATATATATATATATATATATATATATACGCTCTATGGAAGCTCCATGGAAGCTCCATGGTGCTGCAGAGGGGGGTGGGTGGTGTGTGTATGTGGCCCAGATCGGTGAGCTGTGGCTGGGTTGAGAGTGTCATGTAATTACGGAGGGAAATGGTGCGTGGGAGAAGTCTGTCTGTCTGAGTGCTCAGTGGGGGAGATGTGGGGGACTGGGATCTTGTGTCGACGAGTTATCGGCTCCAAATGAAATCACACAAACGTTTCTGTCAGCTACATGATCCCTTCTCTGTCTTCATCCCACCACAATAAACAATTTATAAAATACAAATAATCATGAATAGTCATTTGTTTTTAACCTCACATGACTCTTTGTGCGTTTTACCATTCCTCAATTTAAGCCATACAAAACATGGGACAATTTTAAAACTGGGGTACATAACTTTTTTCAATATATATATATATATATATATATTAGGGCTGTCAAAATGATCACGTTAACGCACGTTGATTTTTTTTTTTCATTAATCGTGTTAAAACATTTTACGCTTTTAACGTATGTACCAAATGACCCGCCCATACATCCAAAATTAACACTCAGAATGCCGCGGACACATGCGTGATGGTGACAGAGCAGGTAGGCCCTCTGGGAATTCAAGTTAAAAAAGAATACACGTGTGACCGCGGGGCACTCACATTACGCGCCGCCGTAACGTGAAAGACCATCCATACACTCACAGAACTATTTTTTGCTTGTTGTGTCCATGTCTTTGCGTAAGTTGTGTGTATCACACCTCTGAAGCTGAACTATGGAGCCAGGAAGTGTCCGTGTCTCCTCCCGCTTCGAAACTACACTCACTAAATTAAAGCTGGGGTACCTAGTTTTTCCACAGCCTTTATGAGACAGAGAAAAAGAAGAAAGAGGAGGCTTGGGCTGAAGCGGATTATGTCAAACTGAAAAATACTGTCTACAGAAAGACAGAATGTTAATAATGTGAATGCCATTTATATGGATTTATTGTTGTTCTAATAAACAAATACAGTGCATATGTACACTATGTTGACATTTATCTTTCCATTCAAACAACCATTTACAGAAATATATGGCATAATTTTGCAGATAGCTAGAAATGCAATAAATTACGATTAATAAATGTTTAAGCTGTAATTAACACAATAATTTTTTTTATTGTTTGACAGCCCTAATATATAATATATATATATATATACAGTAAAAAGATAAGACCACAACTTGCTGTCTTCCTCTTATTAGAGTCAGATAGACTTTTTGGGCTGAGAGCTGATTGGCTGAGTGAGGGGGATTCTCTCCTTTTCACTTTTTTGTCTGAAAAAGATGATCTAATTATGTGAAAGAGGACAAAAATACATGTGAAAATTAGAAGTATTCACCTAATATAGGGTCCATGCTTTAAACTTCGTTCCCTATATTTTCTTATGGCGGGTTATTTTGAGAACACATCACCACTGCGATAAACCAGGGATGCAGTAATAGTGTTGTCCAGTTTAGAATGGTTTGACGAGTAGAAGTAACAAAACATACACAATTGCTCAAAACTCAGCTCAATCTCTGTTAGTTTCACAACCAGCGGTCTCTTCTTTCTCTTCGGCCCCATTTTAAGCAGTGACATATTAGAAAAGTATTCTTATTCTGCAATAGAAGCTTACATTTACATGCGCTTCGCTAACACAACTATAAATATTGATCCAATGACCAGATATCGCCTGGCAGCCTCATTCTGTTGCAGCCAAACAAAACAGACCAGGAAGTAAAGCAAGACAAAAATAAGGAAGTGGTGTGTGGTGAAACTCACCGGTGACTTCTGGAGAAAAGGCAGCGATGGGTTCTGCAGAGATGTGAGAGAGGACAGAATACAGCGTGAGATAGAGTGCTCAAAAAGGCAAAGAAAATGTCAGGGAAATGTCAGAGAAAAAGAGGAAATGTTTGCACAGAAAGATCAGAAAGTATATGGCAGTAACGGCGAGATTTCTGTCTGAAAACTTGGGATTTTTTGAGAAGATAAGATAAAGGTAAATGTAGTGATCTTGCAATTTTAATTTTAGCATGAAATAGAGAGAAGAGAGAGAGGAACCAGAGAGAGAGAGACCAGAGAAAGACAAGAGAGAGAGATTGAAGAGAGACATCAGAGAGAGAGACCGTAGAGCAGGCATGTCAAAGTCAAATACATCAGAGGGCCAAAAAAAAAATGTTTGCTACGCTCCGAGGGCCGGACTGGTTCAATGTTTCTCAACATCCAGAGGCAGTGCCGGTGACACCTGTTGGCTCGATAAAATATGCTCCAAAGCCAATCCTCATACTGTACATATTAGATGTAATAGACATCTGAGAACATGAAAATAGTAAAAAAAGATAAAGCTCAAACTTGGTGAAATGTAAAAGAGCAGTCTGGACCTCTTTTCGGGGCGTTTTTTGATTGAATCTGAAGAATGGATTATACTTTGGGAAATACAAGTGGATGTTCTTCTTCAATGAACAGTTACGGAGAGAAAGAGACTAAGCAAGGATGGGGAAAGTCTAATTTGTTGGAGCAGCAGAAGACGAAAGGTAAAAAACAAATACAGACCGATTTATTTTGTGCCCATATTATGCGTTATATCTTTTTAATGCAAAGTCTGATATCGTTTACAATTACATATAAATATAGCTGAGAAAATAAGCTTTAAAATGATATATAGCTTGTGGCTTATGAAGTTCAAAATACATCTGCTATTGCCAGCAGAAGTATTTTTTTCCTCGTTTGCTCCCGCCAGCGGGAGCTAGCGAGCTTAAGGGGTCAATACATTGCCTCAATGGCAGGCAATGTCCCGGGGGCCATAGATAATTCATTCGCGGGCCTTGACTTTGACACATGTGCCGTAGAGAGACCATTACTGTATATACATATACAGTAATTCATCAGTTTATGCCAGTTTAAACCAGTCTCTCACTTGTAGTCACATGGTTAACATTTCAAATAAAGTGAATTCTCCTTGATGTGTGTCCTTTAAAAATAGAACTTCCACGGACTCGCGGGGGCGAAGCCGCTATTTCAACTTGTTTATCGTCCGCGTCCAGTTTCTGACGGGAGAGAATTTCCTGGCGGCGGAGGCGAAAAACCTTGCGTCAGACTTTGATGAGCTGGAATGCAAACAAGACGGAGAGAGTGCTGGAGAACTGAGAGGGAGAAGCGTCTCGGGAGTGAACTAGAGTGTATGTGGCGGCTGATAAGGGGGTTAGCATGGGAGGGGGGAGAGTCACTTACAGGAGCAGCCATGTTAGCTAGGTCTGTTTTATAGCTGTTTTCACCAGCCCTACTTGGCCCTACTTTACTCGGCTCTACTCTACCTAGTTGTGTTTCCATTACACTTTAGCTATCCACCCACGAGAAACCAGTATCTGGGGAAATTCCATGGTAACCATGGCTTCCAGCAGCACTCTGTTCAAGTCAAGAGGGACTACAGAAGGACCGGTTAAACATAGAGAGAGACACTCACACACACAGAGAGACATGGAGAAAGAGAAAGAGAGAAGGAGAGAGAGATACAGAGAGCGAGAGAGAGAGAGAGAGAGAGAGAGACGCAGAAAAAGACAGTATGGTAGTATGGTATTGTCCTGTACTTACGCGTGCAGTCATCTAGGGGGCTTCCTGAGCTGATGTGGATGTTGTCGATCCAGATGTGACCGCGAGAACCGTGGTCAAAGAAGCCCTCCATCACCACCTGCAACAAAAAACAGGTTTAGACCAGGGTTAGACCAGATTAAGAGCAGGTACAGTAAAAACCAGGTTAAGACCAGGTTTATTCCATATTGAGACCAGGTTTAGACCAGGTTTAGACCAGGTTTAGACCAGATTAAGACCAGATTAAGACCATATTTAGAGCGGGTTTAGACCAAGGTTTGACTAGGATTATACCAGGTTTAGGCCAGATATAGATTTTAGTCCTAGTTCAGTCCAATTCTTTCCATTTTAGCATCTCTCCCGCTTTGCCTTTGCTTTAGAATTAAGTTTTACCTTCCTTCTAAACCCTTTCAAACTTGTACAAAGTATTTTCTGCACTTCCCGCTCCCAGAGATCTTTTTTCTTTCCACTTTTCTTCGTGTCTTTGTCTTGCGCCGCATTCATCTGGTCCCTGTAGGCTCTCATTTGTCAAACACGTCAGCTCGTGTTAACTTTGTGCTTAGACCCTGGCCTCCCACTGAGATGATTGCTCCTCCAAATCACAGACGCCATTTTAACTTTTCATTTGTCTCCTTCTCCCTCTCCTCCTGTCCTGGTTTTCCGATCGGCGCTCGCAAACATTCTCTGCTGTGTGATTACTGTCAGTGCATTCTGAGGTAGTTTAATATGAGGACGGAAATGGGAATAATACATTCATAACTTTTGCCTGATTCTCAAAGGAAAATAGACGTCAAGTGACTAAAGTTAAGTAAAGTAACTAAGTAAAGTGGCAAAAGTAACTAAATAAAGTGACAAAAGTGACTAAGTAAAGTGACAAAAGTGACTGAGTAAAGTGACAAAAGTGACTAAGTAAAGTGACAGTGGACACATGAGGTCCCATTTTGCACATTCTAACATTATTTCAAATTATTGCAGAAAAGCACAACATGTTCAGTCTGGTCTTTACCTGGAAGTCTTTGAAAAAGTTTAGACTGGGATTAGACCAGGGAAAGAGAAAGAGATTCTCTTTTAGACAGAGTTAAATCTGGGGTTAATTGTGCCATCAATAATCCATGCTGTTTGTCCCAACAAAAAGAGTCTTTGGGGACTGCTTTAGTCTGCTCTTTACCTGGAAGTCTTTGGATCTCTGCTTTAGTCTGGTCTTTACTAGGAAGTGTTTGGGGACTGCTTTAGTCCGATCGGTACCTGGAAATATTTTGGGACTGCTTTAGTCTGCCCTTTACTAGGAAGTCTTTGGATCTCTGCTTTAGTCTGGTCTTTTAGCTGGAAGTCTTTGGGGACTGCTTTAGTCAGGACTTTACCTGGAAGACTCTGGGGACTGCTTTAGTCTGGTCTTTACCTGAAACTCTTTGGGGGATCGGGGCAGGATGGTGCGTCCCTCCCTCCACACAGGGCCCTGGTCGTTGGAGAGGGTCCACAGCAGGGTCTCGTCCTGCTGGTTGTCTCGCAGCAGAACGTTCAGATGCCCTTCCGCCTCCCCCCAGAGCTGGTAGGAAAACAGCAGGCAGAGTGGACCAGAGTCTGCTGCCACCACAGGGCTGAGCAGGCGAGCGCGCTGCCTCTGGGACTTCAGGCTGGCCTCCAGGTGCAGGTAACTGTTCAGGTCTGTGGAGGCAAGAGCACAGGGTCAGACTCAACAATAACAACAGGGGATTCTGTACCAAAGAGCTGTGGGAAAGTAGGACTTCAGCCAAGAGTCCACAGTGAGTTCGTGTCAGTCTGGTCTCTCCTATACTAAATAATTATCTTTTCTCCACATAGCAGGAGAATGGGAGAGGAGATAGAAAGCTAGATAAAGGGAGAGAAGAGAGAGAGAGATAGTGTGAGAGAGATATATAGAGTATGTGTGTGTGTGTGTGTGTGTGTGAGATAGAGAGAGAGAGACAGAGACAGAGAGAAATGACAAAGTAAAAAGTCTCATTATAATGTTTAGTCGCAAGCATTACATACAAGTTTTGGCTTGGGGTTAAACATCAGACTTTCCTTCTTAGTCTCTTTGTCTCATCCGTTCCACAAAAGCAATTCTAACAAACCGGGATCTCCCACAGAGTACAGTACTATCAGGAGACACAATCACCATCTGTCACAGCTGTAATGTCCACTTGTGTCCAAACATGGAAGGAATGAGCTGCTCCATGTGAAACAATGGGACAAGCTGATTATCTGGAAATTATCCCACAACCGGACGACAACACTCACACTCACAATACTCTACTGTACACAAGGGAAATACTGTACGCTCATTCTTAACAGTAACCTCTCTAAGGGCCTGGTCTGGTCTGTGGAGAGGTAAGTGAGGATGAGGACTGGGCAGGAGCAGGAGGAGGAAGAGGAAGTGTTCAGAAGAGGTCTCATTGTGATGAAGGGAGTGGTGAGAAGTGTGGGAAACTGCACCGCGACGCAGAAATTACATCAAAAGATACATAAACGGCAAGAATATGATATGTACAGTACTACTACTACTACTACTACTACTACAGCTACCACTACTACTACTACAACTTCTACTACTATCATCACTACTACTACTCTAACTACTACTACTACAGCTACTACTGCTACAACTTCTGCAGGTACTACTACTACAGTTACTACTGCTTCTACTACTATTACTACTACTACTACAGGTACAACAACAACCACTACCGCTGCCACTTTTATTCAATCTTTCTTTAGTGATAGAGTATGAGAGAGATATATGAAAGTGTTAGAAATTCAAAAAATATTACATATAATTGTTATATATATGTTTAATTTAAGTTGATTTTTATTTGTATTCATTGTAACGACATCATGTTTTATAATAAACAATAATATATGTTTCTCAGTCCTCTCTGTGTCTCTGATCCAGAACAAACATCTACAGAATCCTCCATTTATTACATTCATCAGATCATCTCCACGTCTCGCTCACGTCTTTATTGCTGTCGTGTTTTCTGTTGGCTCATAACGCGCCCCATAAATAACTTGCCGGTAAAAAATATTACAATTGGGTTCACGGCACGCAGCAAACAAAGGAGCCGTACGGGGCCCAGCGGGGTGCCCCTGACTCCAGCAGCAGAATAATACACTTAAATGGAGTTGTTAAAGCAGGTTACGGAAACAAATTAAAGGAGACGTATGATGCTCTTGTTAATAAGTGACGCTTACAATATTAAAGCTTTGTTAATTAAGAGAACAGAGAGAAACCAGAGAGGGACCAGAGAGTGAGTGAGTGAGTGAGAGAAAGAGAGAGAGACTAGAGACTAGTGACAGACCATAGGGAGAGACAAGGATCATTAAAGAAATATCCACAACACCAGAGAGAGAGGCCAGAGAGAGACCATTTTAGGTCTCATTTAATAGAAGTATAAGTATTAGTAGTACTTTCACACATCCACACCCACAAACAAACACTTTTCCAGGTCAAAAGGTGACGAGATCTCGGATTCGTCACAAAAAAATAAAGGATCAAACACGCAGTGGTTCTAATCCTGTTTGGAACCAGATCTCTGACCCCTGAGATATCAAAGCAAAGTGTTGTAGCGTGAGGAGGAACCAGCTCACATGAAAGCAGAGTCCGGACTTATGCCCCAATCCTCCCTCATCCACGAGAAACACAAGACAAGCTTTGAAGAGGGCTGACGCAGAGGAGATGTTTTTTTTACCAAAATAGGTAAGAGTGAAGAGAGCTCGGGTTAGAGCCAGGTGGGGTCGACATCTCCCCCAGAGCAGGGAGAAAACAGAGTCCTGGGAAATGTTCAGACCACAAAAAGTTGTCTTTCATTTATGAGAAAGCAACAAGAGCCCTACGAGTCTTGAGAGTTATTCCTGGTTTCCAAACATCCATGATGGTGATAAACTTCTATTAGCCACAACTGCCCTGGGGCACACCGACCGAAGTGAGGCAACTAGTCTGTTCCTTCAGCCCCTTCCACCACCAAACATTTACACGCACACCAGACTCATCAGACAATATGCGCCCAACTGTGGCACCTGGTCTCACATCACAGGACTAACCAGACCCTCACCTGCTTAACTTCAGAGGTCTGAAGAATATGGCTTTCACTTGGTGCCACAAGTAACAGCAACAGCAGCAGCAGCAGCAGCAGCAGTTGTAGTAGTAGTAGCAGTAGTACTAGTAGTAGTAGTAATAATAGTAGCAGTAGCAGTGGCAGCAGTAGTAGTAGTAGTAGTAGTAGTAGTAGTACTAGTAGTAGTAGTAATAATAGTAGCAGTAGCAGTGGCAGCAGTAGTAGTATTGGACTCACCATGACTGTGTAGGGACCATATGAGAGGAGCACTGGGGTCATGTGACCAGCCGCACAGACCGTGGTCAAAGTCACAGAGTCCGTCTGCAGGGGGCGCTATGGCGGCTGCAACAACAGGAAAGCTCTGTTAGCTACACACCATTGTGTCTGACAAAACCTTGAAAACACGTATTGTATAACAACAATATATAAATATACATATTCAACATTATAAAGGCTCACCTGTTGTTGTCATGGGATCAGCGGTGGTCTCCGTTGCCGTGGGAGGAGTGGGCGTGGCCGTGTCCGCAGGTGTGGACAATTCTGAACAGAAACAGAAAAAATATGATTAGAAATATATCAGGTTCATACAAAGAGAGGGTTTGGTTATTACTGCTTGTACATAACTATTACTTCTACTACTACTACTACTACTACTACTACTACTTCATATTCTTGAAGTCAACTCTCTCATCGTTTGTGGCCTCTTCTATTGTTCTAGTGTAGTGATCAAATTACAATGCGGAGCGGAGTCATAAATATTTGGATGAATCAATAATAGATGCAGCTATTGTAAATTCTACCCCTGTCAGGTCCACAGAGGTTCGTTTGGTTCCACTGGACGACGTTCTAGTAGTTTAGTGGTTAAACCTAAGCATTCACAAATGAATTGAAATGTGAATGCTGGAATGTGAATTTCAAAATGGTGAAATTCAGTTATTATTATTTTTTTAATAAAAGTACATCCCTAAGTCTTAGAAAGCATTCAAAATCTATGGGTTTTACATTATTAGGAGTCTAACAGAGGCAGGCATGTTGCAAAGATGTTTGCTTTCTTCCAAGAATCTGATTTGTCCTTCCTTATATGGCTTATATCTGGATTCAGAAAGATAATATCACAATATAAACGCTAGAGAGACCAGAGAGAGAGACCAAAGAGCGAGAGAGTGGAGAGAGACCATAGAGAGAGAGAGAGCGGAGAGAGACCAGAGAGAGAGAGAGCAGAGAGAGATATCAAAGAGAAAGACCGAGAGAGATCAGAGAGACCAGAGAGAGACCAAAGAGAGACAGAGAGAGACCAGAGAAATGCATCTTTTGTGTGAAAATTGTGTACAAAATCTGCCAAACCCTGGATGAACACATTTACCAACACCAAACTCCCGTCTCCAAAAACATCCCAAATTACTGATAAAAGTGTGTCAAGGAATCCCAGAAAGGGTGAAATTAGATTAGATTGTTGTCAGCGAGAAAAGCACAAACACTGAAAAGCAGGAAGGTTTCTCCTGAATTAGCTGCATTAACCCAGTTTCATAATCTGGTTTGGAATCAGTAGCATAAATTACAGATTGCAAATTCTCGTGTTTATTTACAAGAGGATACAACAACAGACAGAGTTCAGTGCTTTTAGCTGTCTATTTTTTCTACCTCATATAAAGTAGAAAAAAGCCATTTAGTATTACATTTATGTTAAAACTTTAAAGGTGGTACTTTTAAAAAGCAGCTAGAGGCCAAAGAGCAGAGACAATGCATTCATTTTGGGGAACGGTAAATGTGGTTGATGAACTAGTTCTGTGTGAAATCACGACACCAGATATTAACATGTTGAGGAGATCAGGAGACAGATACAATAAGTGATGATTGTGGCTATAGGCGCCTACTCCCCAGCTGTAGTAGCAGCAGCTGCAGGAGTAGTAGTATTAGTCGCCTTAGCACTAGCAGCCGCAATATAAAGAAAGAGAATATGATCCTCTGGACACTTTTTGGCTTGCCCATTTTGAACTTCGGTACGCGGTATCTGTCAACGATTAACTCAGAAAATTGGAGACGGCGATGTCTCCATCAGCACTACTCTACTATACTCTACTCTACTCTGCGTGACTCTACTCCACTCTACCCTACCCTACTATACTCTACTCTACATAGCTCTACTCTACTCTACACTACCCTACGCTTGGTAGCTCTACTCTTTTCTACTCTGCTCGGTCTAATCAGCCTCATATTCAACATTTCAAAAAACATGACAGATTATAATCCAACTCCACCTTCACCCTCTGCCACCACTTTACTCTCCCTCCACCATTAAAACCCTCAGTATTTACCTATGCTAATACCATCTGGTGTTTAGCATAATTCAAACCAGTCACAGCTCTGTCAACACCACCCCAAGCCCTCTCCCCGTTGGTTTGTGCCCCTGCTAAACGTCGGGCCGTATACTTGCTCCCCGGGGGATTATACACAAGCAGCCACTGCTTGTCATGCGCCTCACATCTGCACCGGCATTAGCATTAGCGTTAGCGCACTCTCTCTCTCTGTGGAGATTTACACACAGCTTTCTACATAATTGAAGATTTTTTTCCTGGCGTGGGACACTCTGCTGCGTCAGGATGTTGGAGTGACGGATGATTCTGCGAGTGGGAGGGGCCGCTTGACTGTCACTACGTCAAAATTTGAAATGTCTATTATGGGTTTGAGACTAGAGCGTGACCAGAGAGAGAATAGAGAGAGACTTGACAGACCAGAGAGAGACCAAAGAAAGACTAGAGAGAGAGACCAAACAGAGACTTGAGAGAGACCAGAGAGAGAGACCAGAGAGAGAGACCAGAGAAAGAGACCAGAGAGAGAGAACTGAAAGAGGAAGGAAATCACATCATTGTCAACATTTTCAAACATATTTTTTACAACTTATTTTTGATATACAATGCTATATGTGTCAATTTTACGCAGCAAAGTCGGACACAACATCACTACATTTCCCTCTCCTGTTTGCGTTAGAGCATCAACCCTGGCTCTTTGACCAAATCACAAATGTAAATCTAGGCTCGGAGCGGTTTGAGATTCTGTGCGGGTGCCTCTGCAGTGGGTGTCTCCTTACATAACGGGACGACAGCAGGTGAAGGCGAGAGGAGAGGCTGATTGTCATGCATGGGACGTCCCGGTACTTTCCCCCGCGTGGGTCCATTGGGGAGAGCCAGGCCTGAGGTAATGGATCGGAGAGGTCCCAAGAGAGACTTTAGGGGCCTCGCGGATATATATGTACCACGGTCAAGGGCGCACGTTTAAGAACATTACAATGTATGAGATTGCAGTTAGTGAGAAGGGAGTGGAGGCATAGAGAGAGACTCGAGAGAGACAAGTGAGAGAGCAGAGAGAGATTAGAGAGGGACCAGAAAGAGACTAGAAAGAGCAGAGAGACTAGTGATAGAGAGCAGAGGGAAATTAGGAGAGACCAGTGAGTGATTGGAGAGAGCAGAGAGACAAGAGAGAGACTAGTGAGAGAGAGAAGAAAGAGATTAGAGAAACCATAGACAGACTAGAAAGAGCAGAGAGAGTCCATGCAGTGACAAGAGATTGGCCTCTCTCTTATCTTTCTCTCGCCTCTCTCTGGTCTATCTCTGGTCTTGTTCACTCGCCTCTCTCTAGTATCTCTCTGGTCTCTCTCTCTGCTTCCCACTCAATGGGCCTGTATGTTAAGCCACATGTCAGTCAGACTGTTGCATACACTGGTGTCGAGCACAAACGCACAAGGTAGAAAATACACCAATTTTTCCCTCTTCTACTGTGACACAGAAAGGTCAAACCTCAACGCAGTGACAAGTCGTGACCTTTGGATCCACTGCTGCGGGGAATGTTAATCTGGGAAAAACAATTGTGTGAGAGTGAAACGGAACCAGAGAAATGGCGAAAAGCGGCTGTTTGTGTTTTGTTTTGTGAGAAATACGGCACGGTGGCTGAGTGGATCGCACTCTCGCCTCTGAGCAAGAAAGTCCTGGGTTCGAATCCCAGTCGGAACAGGGTTTTTCTGAGTGGAATTTACATGTTCTCCTTGTGCTTGCGTAGGTTTCCTCCGGGTACTCTGGTTTCCCCGACCAATAAAAACATGCACACTAGGTTAAATCCTCCAGCTCCAGTAGTCCTGACCAAACCAAGCATCAACATCTGGAGATGGGTTCCCGGGCGCTGTACTACGGCGACCATTGCTCCTGACGTAAGCCTTAGCGGCATCAGGATGGGGCAAATGCAGAGGATGAATTGCCCTAAGGGGATCAATAAAGTGCACCTTTACCTTTACGTATTTCAACGAGAAATACCAGTTCCCTCAACTGTTCTTTCATTTGATCTAAAGGCTATAGTTAAAGCTGGGGTACCTAAGTTTGTTTTGGTGTTGTGAAGAGACAAGAGAGAGCCCAGAAAGAGACCATAGGGGGCTAGGGAGAGACCAGAGAGAAACAGTGCGAAACCGGAGACAGAGGCTGGAGAAAGACCAAAGACAGACCAGAGAATAACAAGAGACCAAAGAGAGACAAGAGATAGAGATAGCAAGTTTTAAACAGAGGGGGGAGGGTAGATGTGCTTGTGGCAGATGTAAGTGTACAGTTTTGAGGTGACGTCACTTGATCAACGCAAGGATCACCAGAAGACCCTTGAGATAAATATCATATAATATCAATATCATTAATTATTAATGATAACATAGAGTTAAAGGTAAATTGAGCAAATTGGCTATTTCTGGCAATTTATGTAAGTGTGTAAAAAACTGGTAGCCCTTCGCATTAATCAGTGTCCGAGAAGTACCTCTTGGTTTCAAAAAGTTTGGTGCCCCCGATATAAACTGTGCAGCCATTTGTTTTGCACTGTTCCTGCGCCTGTTTTTGTTTGATCTTGTAGCTAATGGCGTCTTTTGCATACCTCCTGCACATGTAAATCGTTCATGTGTGGTCTCATATATTTACCACTTATTGTTTGTGCTGAATACAATTTAATAATAACTATGTTTCCATCAAGAACTGAGCATCACAGTTGAAATTACTTATGAAATAATGAGTCCATAGAACTATCACATAAACCTATGCCAAGAAACACATGTAATGAGCTCAAACAGCTTGGTTTGCTAATGTTTTTGTTCTGAAGAGGAGAAAGTAGCTAGCGTAAATGGGACCGCTTTGGTTTCCCAGGCAACTCCAGTGAGATTGCCATCACGGGGTTGGGTGTGGGAGAGCAACATTCTCTTCAAAACTCCGCAGGGGAACAGGCGAGTGTACCAGCAACTGTGGCTGCGTGGGTCCAGCGTAACCGCAAACGTAATACACTAGGCTTTACTGAGATAAAATGAGATTTTGAGGGAAATCAGTGTATTGTACATAGAAAAAATAGCAGCACTTCTGATTTACCAATGATTCCACAGCCTACATTTCCCAAAATGCATTATGCCCCCACATCTGCTCCTCATATGCTTCCTCTCCCGAGTCATTAGCTCTATTTCGGTGCGTTTTATTGGCCAAAAAGTGGCACTTCCTGAAGCCAGTAGCCTTGTGCCACAGCTTGACGCATATTGCACAGTTCATAAATGTCCTGACTTCTCTGCTACCAGTCGCTAACACCTTTTATATTGTTTTTATATTGTTATTTTATTCAAACCAAACATGCTCCTGTTTCCCCTTCTACTCTCTCTCTGTCTTTCATATGACTGGTTACAGAAGGACAATGCTAACCCGCTAGCACAATGAAGCCTAAAAAGGAAGGATGAAGTTTGGCTCCAGCTCACTCTGGCTTCTATTGAAAAGTAAACGCCTCTAGTGATATAGTTTTTTTTAAATCCAGATAAGATTCCAAGCAACTGACCAATCAGGGGCCTTCTGTCGCCAAATTCTGTAAACTACAGATTTCTTGAGCCCAAAATGGTGAGTGTGACAAGAACCTCTGAGTTAGAGGAGTTTACTTTACCAATAGGAGCAAGCGCAAGTTAGCATTGTCCATCTATATACAGCGTATGTTAGCATTGTCCATCTGTATACAGTCTATGTTAGAATTGCCCATTTATATACAGTCTATGTTAGCATTGTCCTTCTGTATACAGTCTATGGTTGTTACACATTTTGCCCAACGCATCTCTCAAGCGCTGAACCTCCATCTGGGGTGATGTATTCCTGATGTAATTCCCTGTTCAAGGCTTCTCCTTGATGAGTGGTAGAAGGACAGGAGCAGAGAGGAATAAAGCTCTGTCATTGTCGTACCTGGGAGGTCACATCCAAGGATCTCGACTCTCATCCCGATCCCGGCCGGAGACCACCTCTCTGGGTACAAGCGCACGAGCTGAGCCACCACCTCATCAAAGTGCCGGAGCTCAGGAGTATCGTAGTGCAGGTTCCCCTCAAAGATCTGTGGGCGAGAGAGCGGAAACAATAGCCTTATTCTACTCTTCTCTATTTGTGTAGTTATTCCACTATGGTTTTACCACAAATGGCAAATAAACTGAATCTGCGCTACTCTTCACAGTTTCAATGCAAGTGCAAGATCATTACAGATCATCATCTACTCTACTCTACCCAACCCTACCTTACTCTACTCTTCTCTCCTCTAACCTGTCAGGCCCTGTCACTTATTAAAACAACTTTCTAACCAATAAACATAAAAAGACATGATGAACTTTTTAAATTTAATAGCTGAAACGGTTAGCTTTGCCTACTAGCTTAGCCCATTAGCGTTATTTGTTAGCATACCTTGGGCATGCTTGTCTTGCTATCGATGACAAAGTTCCAGTCCTTGCCGGTCACACTGTAGGCCACTTTGTACTTGCGGACGAAAGCTCGGTTGTCTCCAGTGGCTCCGCTCTCGGTGTCTGTTCCTCTGGCGCCCTGAGTGATCACGCCACGCACGGTTTTCGGCACACCAAGGTCCACCTAAATGTCAGAAGAATATAAAAAATATAGTTTTAATGTTTCCTGATGTTTTTACAGTGTACTTAAAGCATTGCTCTAGGTTGCTTCTGCATGAATGGGGCTTTATGTATGTATACATTTGCTTCGTCTTACTTAGTCAAGCTCCTTAGCTTAGCACGTTGCCCTGTACCTTGGGCATGCAAAAATCTAGGCACAAAATAATCCATATGGTCCTACAGTGGTTCTCCTCAATATGTGAAGCCAAATATTGTCAAATAAACCTATTTTAAAATTTAGTACCATATAGTTTTAAAATGTTTGATCCCAGTAACCCCATATTACCGCTGCTGCCCCAGTTACATGTATTGAATTTAGATAGAGAATCTCACCTGGAGCCACTCCTCTCCAGCAATGGGTTGCACTGAGGCGGGGAACCAGCCCGAGCGACTGGCCACCAGGCGGGCAGTGGCCGGGCTCCAGACCATGTCCCGGGACGACGAGGCCGAGATCTGAGAGTCCGGGAGTAGACCAGAGAGCATGCCCTGCAGCTCGGAGCACGGAGCGTCTGGAGAGAGAGAGGGGAGTCTGTGAATTTAATTTCCCTGACATTAAATGAGACACAAGAAGAGCTGGGGTTTGTTCTATGAAGCTTTTTATTAACAGCATTAAAGTCTGAGCAAGGTCTTGTCTAGTCCCAATAGCACTTGCTGGGACCTTATATCGGCCTGCACACTTATCAAACACATAAACATTGCAAAACATGGCTGTGAAATTAACCTATGGATGCAACGTAGGCATTTTAGATAGATAGATAGACCTTTATTGTCCCCTGAGGGAAATTCATTTCCACTGACACTGTCACATACATAGAATGCAGGAACAAGGACAACATTATGTTGTTAAGAGCAGTGAACAGCAGTGTTAAGACAATTGTGCAGCACGCTAACAACAAAAATCAAAAGCTCACAAGTGACATAAAGATCCATAAACGTGTAAACTTTGGTCCAACTGGTGTCCAACAGGGAAAATACAGGTGTGACTGAGTGTGACTGTGGGACTACAGATGGAAATTAGCAACAAAAATATTTACAGTTACTGCTATTCACACTCTATAGGGTAAAAGAAAAACACACTTTTGAGTATGTAACCATGTTGCAACCATACATGTATGTATGTATACTGTATACTGATGGACAATGCTAACTTGCTAGCTCATCTATCTACGGTCTAATTTATGGATTTAGAAAAATGAATGGATTTGATTGCATATAAAGAAATTGTCAAAGGGCTTCCACACGGGATCACTGTTGAGACGATTTTAATTAGAAATGTACATTTACAGAAAAGAATATTGCATTTAAACAGCAATAATAGAACATAACATTAGTTTTATGAACTATTCATAAAGGCATTGTGCTAATTCTGCTTTTACGTTGACGGCATTCAAGCCTTTTCCCTATGTATGTACTTAGCATTATCAGTGAAGTGGAGACGGGGGATGTGCGTTCAATTAAAAGCTCCATTAGTGGGACGGAGAGACACGTCCTGTTTTGCATTCACTCAAATATTAAAGGCGTTTTTTTTTATAACACGGTGGATAAGAGTCATTGCGTTTGTCTGATGGATTGGGTCATGGCTGAAAACATGCAAAAATACATGAATGTGATCTACAGCCTGAGTCCTGGAGCTACAGCCTCAGACCTGGATCTAGAGCTTCAAACCTGGATCTACTGCCTCAATCCTGGATCTACAGCCTCAGTCCTGAATTTTCTGCCTCAGTTGTGGATCTACAGTACAGCCTCAGACCTGGGTCTACTGCCTCAGTCCTGGATCTACAGCCTCAGACCTGGATCTACAGCCCGTCCGTCTGTGGGAAGAGATCCCTCTCTTACTTTTTTCTCAATGGGTTTTTGAGTGGTTCTTTGCCAATGCAGGAGTTTATCAAATAGTTCCATTCTTGTGGGTTGAAAGTTAGAAAACCCAGCTTTAAGTCTTGATATAGGGTTAGGGTTAGAATTTCGTTCCAGAAATTTTGCTTGTACCTTGTTCTGATACGGATTACTAGAATTGACACAGAAGAATTTATCACATCTGCTTCTTCCATGACTTTGCTGCATGGATTTTAATATATCCTAATATAGTCCTTCAAACTCTTTTAAGTCGTAAAGCCGTTGGCAAGAACAAATATGAGAAAGAAAATTAGTCTGTTTGTAACATGAGTGGGAGGAGCAAGCAGCAGCAGCAGCAACAGCAGCAAGAGCAGCAGCAGCAGGAGCTCTCAGACTGAAGTGAAGAAGTGAGTGAGTCTTTAAGCGCACCACTTTTCTTCTGTAGGATTAGCACTTAATGTTAACGGAAAATGTTCATGTTTTTGACCTTTTAAATACAGATTAACAAGATCAAAGACATGAGGGAAACTTCAGCTTGCCTTAGCAATTGTCTTAGCTGCACGTCTACCCTTGTTATAGGGTGAAGCTAACGCAGTTGGAACAAATGTTCATATAATGAAATTGGCTCCAGCTTGTGTTCAAATCGGTCTCCTCCTTATTAATAACCCAATCCTAATATAGGCTCTATGAGAAAACCACATTTAAGACTTTCACAGACCTGTTATAGTTTATGTATTTGTAAATACAGGTAAAATAAAATATTATTTTAATACTATTATTATACTATATTGCATATGTGTGATATGACTGATCTCTGTGACTGTCTTAAGCCCTCTACTCTACTCTATTCTACTGGTCCTGTTTTACCAGTACCCGCAGAACCCTCAAGCTCCCAGGCCTCGGGTAGAGGACCCGAGCTTAGAGAGGGATAACCGCCCGCGGAGGGCCAAAGGTGAGTGGACAATTTTTTTTTTTTATATATATATATATATATGTGTATATATAAGGCATTGTACTTCACATATGTTGACTAATAAAAAGAGTTATGAGGATCTTAATACTATATTTTTCCACAAAAAGCTCTTGCGTTTACATGTACAGTAGTCTTGTTTGTTGCTTCTATTTTTAGCCGAAACCTGAAAACCCCCTTTTGCCTTTGATACGGCCTCGTCCCGCGTCACATACATTATTTACTTCTCCGGTTTGTGACATAACACCATGAAAATTTTATCTGCAAAACTCTTAAACCGTCAGCATCACTAACGTCTGCTCAAATCTCCAGCTGCACCTTCCACATGTTACCGTCAGTGAGAGACGAACAGACTCCTCTCTCACTGGTGCAAGATATAGTGCTGTAGATTGATTGTCTCTCATTACATTCAGTGATATTGTAAGTCGATTTAGTTGGGCGAACCAGAGCACTGGAGATGTGGGGAGAACATTCAAAGTCCACACAGAAAGAGAGAGAGGGCCAAGTGAGAGACCAGAGAGAGAGAGAGAGAGACCAGACAGAGAGAGAGACCCGAGAGAGACATCAGAGACTAGACAGGGATCAGAGAGAGCGAGACCAGAGAGTGAAACTAGAGAGAGAGAGACCAGAGAGCGAGAGAGACCAGAGAAGGACCAGAAAGAGAGTTCCAGTTTCCTTCATGAGACCATTCACCTGTGATCTGGCAGCCGTACAGCTCGAAGCGCAGGGCAATCCCGTTCTTCCAAGTCTGTGGTCGGATCCGCACGAATCGGGCCAAGACCGGCTGAGGCACACGGTTCAACACCACCTCAGCTGGGTCTGTGTTTGCGTGGAAGATCTGCAGAGAGCAAGACACAGTATCAAATGTGAGAAGTGTTATAGGTCTGCTCCTGATCTAGAATCTGCTTGGTGCATTTTCTCAGTCCTGGATCTACAGCCTAAGTCCTGGATCTACAGCCTCAGTCCCTGGATATACAGCCTCAGCCCAGGATATACAGCCTCAGCCCAGGATCTACAGCCTCAGTCCTGGGTTTACAGCCTCAGTCCTAGGTCTACAGCCTCAGTCTCCCTATAGACTAATGGCTCTTAGGTGTTTGCTACAGTTTGATTCCCTGATTTGTTGTTGGGGAACCCACAAATTTATAAAGTCCTCCGAGATGACTGCAATTGTGACTTAGGACCAAACACAAATTAATCAAATTGAATTTAAATCTATGTTAAATCTGATGCGCTTTAAACTTGATTCAAATCCTCAAGACAAAAACAATATCAGTAAACAAGAAAGCAAAGATTTGTGGGTGAATTGAGTAAGTAATTCGAGGCCTTGTTTCTTGTTCCCCCTGGATCTCCAAATGCTTGTTTCTCTTATCTCCCCCATCTCCCCCATCATCACCCTCCCGCAGAGACCGCCATGGCCCATAGACCAGTCACAGATCAGGTGTCGCTGCCCATCTGTCTGCGTGTTTTAGGGTCAAAAGTTTAGCAGCTACACGTTCGTGGACAAGCCCAACGCTGAGGGCGGAGAGGGGGGTAAGAGGAGGAAGCAAAGGGATGCACCAGGAGACATGATTGGCCCATCCATCATTCGCAACAGGAAGTGGCTCCAGGTGGTCAGGATGTTGGAGAAACTGAGTCCAAACGGAACGTAATAAAGGCGACAATAGACCACACAAGAAAGCGGAGGGATCATATGGACGGGTCAGCAATTTTGCTTCAAAGGATTAAAATACTGCCTTTTTTGCATATTTTCCACCTCGATGTTGCAATGAATACGACTTGACAGAACAAAAATTCAGTCTGGTGATTTATGATCCTAAAACAGCACAGTCTGTTCTGACTGAGTATTGGTGATTTCTATCACTTTTAAAGTGTTGAAAATATTGAAAATGTTACAAACAAACAAGACCTGAGACTTATTATTTGACTGAGAGCTGATTGGCTGAGTGATGGTGGGCCTCTCGTTTCTGTCTGAAAAAGCTAAAGATGTGACAGAGGCCAGAAACACATGAAAACTAGTGATAAATGCAAACTGTTTTTAGAGCATGGAGTAAAAATTGTTGTGCTTTGAAGTTACCTACCCCATGCGTGCTCAATATTCGTTCTCATGTCATAAACGTTCTTTTCCCTTCAGAAAGTGAACTGTAAATGCAAATAATGTGGGTCTAAAATGAGCCACTATCTTCAATCTTAATCTTAAACATTACAACTATTGTGCACATGTCGGGAAGAGCCTTGCAAGTCACTATGTGCCACTTTGGGCTGGTGGCTGATGTGACAAAGGAACACATGACGGATAGGAACAAGTTAGTTAAATGGGAGACCAAAGAGAGGACCCAGAGAGAGACAATAAAGAGAGACCAGAGACCAGAAAAAGAGACCAGAGAAAGAGATACCAGAAAGAGAGACCAGAGTAAGAGACCAGAGAGCACGAGAGACACAGTAGAAAAACCAGAGAGAGAGAAAGAGACACGTAAGAGAGACCAGAGAGAGACCTCAGAGAGATCAGAAACACTTAGAGCTGCTTGGCTTTGACTCTTCTGTCTGTAAAAACTGATCTAGAGATGTGGCTTTAGATAAAATTAAGACAAGTAATTCATCTGTGTCTGAACTTTTTTGTTTTTGCTGATGGGCGGCTGCGTGGGACCAAACAGGTCAAAGGTTAAATTGAAGCAGGGTGGCCAAGTTGCTTCCTGCTTTGGGTTGAGGTCCCTAAACGATCAAAGTCTCTGAATGATGGACACATGAGAGGCCACTTCTACAGGGACGATGTTTTCTAAATATATTCCAAAATAAGGTAAATTCTTGAAATAGCAGCTGTATGTGTTAAGGCTGTAAAACCCTCACACACATTTTTTATACTTTTCTAACCACCTGAACTCGCGAATGCTGAAGTGAGAGAAACCAGAGAGAGACAGGGACATTGGGCCTCATTCACGAATAACTTCGTAAGAAACTACTCAACTTTCTTCTCAAGTTGTCCTTAAGTAGATTTCTAAGAAATCCCTACGTGGGATTCATCAACGCACTCGTAAGCCGCTGAATTGTTCGCAGCTGTTCTCTCAGATTGATGAATCCCATTTCCTCGTAAGTACAGCGCGCGTGCCAGGTGCTTCATTAGCATAGGTACTTAGCATAAGTAACCGCCCATTAATGCCCATATAAGGGGATGCAGGGCCGTGTGCAGACGGCTGAGGAAACAGCAACAGGCCTAAAGCAGGCCTTTTTTCTTCTTTTACCAGACTGAGAATAAAGTTATAAAATGTTGACTTAAAAGTCGAAATATTATGATAATAAAGTCGAACTAGCAAAATTATGAGATTAATCTAAGAATATGATGAGATTAATCTCAAAATGTTATGAGCTTAATTTAAAAATATATTATGTATTATTTTAAAGATGAATCTCAAAATGTTTTGAGATTAATCTCAAAATATTTTGGACCCTGGGAGGAGATCCAGCGCGGAACAGCGCTGAGACCAATGCAGACCCGAGGAGAGACTGGAGTGACCAGCACACAGAAACCAGCGCGGACCTATAGGAGAGACCGCATAGACTGGAGTGACCTGACTGGAGAGACCGGTGCGCAGAGACCAGCGCGGACCGAAGATAGACCGCATAGACCAGACTTGAGAAACCAGCGCGGACCCGTATGGATCCAGGAGCATGCAGCACGGACCCGTATGGAGAGAGACCAGTGCAGACCCGTATATGGGAGAGACCAGTGCAGACCCGTATAGATCCATGGGAGAGATCAGCGCAGAGACTCAGCGCGGACCCAGTAACCTCCTGCAGCAGCAGTATATATGCCGTTGTTCTGTGGCCCGTGGATAAAGAAATGCCCCCTATAAATAGGAAGGGGTCACTAATACACGGCAAGATTTCCAATGTATTTGATAAAGCGTTGGCACATTTCATTTCAAAATGAATTAAAAAGTAGGCCAGATCTGCAGTGAAAAAGGCGGTATATAAATAAAGATTACTAATAAAGATTACTACAAATAAATAAATACATACATCGATATGACGGACATATCACTGGAATGTTGTATTTTTTTATTCAACTTCACCAAAGAGGACAACCCCGGCGTGTGAACATGTCGGCACTGAATGCGTACAAGTGCTCCTGAGGACTCGTAGGATTTGTACTTGCCCAAGAGAAATTCTGGTTACGAGAAATATTCGTGAATGCCACTTTCTTCGTAAAAACCGCGTAAGTAGGATTTACGTACAAATCTGTTCCTAAGAACCGTTCGTGAATGAGGCCCAATGTCTCTATCTCCAGAGGGATATCTCTGGTCCTTATCTCTCTGGATCTGAGAAAGAGATAAGATTTGCAGGGTCAAAACAAGCCATCTCAAATCTAAAACATTTAAAAGTTATAAAAGCCTTGACGAAAAATGACAACGATTTCCTGTCCACTTTCTGTATCTTACCCCATTTCCATTACATAAGAAGTATACATAAGTACACGTGTATTGGCTTTTTAAATGTGCTCTCAGCCCAAAATCTGTTTACATTGCACTTTATGAATCAATATGGCGGCACCACCTACTTTTTCCACTTGTCCCAAATCTCCCCAAACGTTCTTTCAAGTCCATAATAGCAGATATAAAGTGTGTAATGACAGACGCGACTCAGGTTTATCATTAGCAAACTCTCTTCCTCTGGTTCTTGTTTACGTTGCTTTCATGCAGCCACCTCCTGCTTCCTGCCTAAATCCCCATTCTGAAGTTTGAAGTGCTATCTCTCCACCTCCGCAAAGGTCCTTACTCCAGATTAGGACCGACCACAAGCCCAGATAATCTCACAGAGGAAGTGGGTTTGAGGGAGGAGAGCGGGAATACGCCTGCTTTTACAGCTGTTTGGTCATGGTGGTTCAGAGCTGGTTTAGAACTGGTTCAGATCTGGGGAAGGCCTGATTCAGACCTAGTTTAGATCTGGTGTAGACAGAGTCCAGTCCTGGTTTAGATCTGGTGTAGACAGAGTCCAGTCCTGGTTTAGATCTGGTGTAGACAGAGTCCAGTCCTGGTTTAGATCAGGTGTAGACCTAGTTCAGTCCAGTTTTAGTCCTGTTTTAGTTCTGGTTCAGTCCTTGTTTGGACCTAGTTTGGTATAGTCCTGATTTAGTTCTTGTTTAGTCCTTGTTTAGTCCTGGTTCAGTCCTGGTTTTGTCCTGGTTTAGGAGCGACAGTGGCTCAGTTGGTAGAGCATTGGCCTTTGCCCACCGCAAGAAATTCTCCACCGACTCACGGATGTCTGCTGTTGTTGTGTTCTTGGGCAAGACACTTGACCTCTGGGACGGCTACGACTGTAGATTGCCAAACTGCCGTTGTGTCCTTGGGCAAGACACTCCACCCACATTGCACCACAGTTTCCGTTGAAACTTAGGTACCGCAGCTTTAAAACCAAAACATCGCCTCTAAAATAGTCCTGTGATAGTTCAGACTAGTGTAATTTCTGGTTTGTGATTTCGCCAGTATCTTTGTGAGCAGGCCTAGCTCTGTGCAGCCTCCCGCTTGACTTTGTCTCTTGGTGACATAAGACCAGCCGGACGCCCTCTCAAACACGCCAAATTAAACTTTGATACAAAGAGCTGCGTACATGAGTTTACTATTACCACGACACTGAGCCCAGAGAGTTAGCAGAGAGTAGGAAATGCATGTTGTGTGTTCAAAAAGAAAGGAATTATTTAGATCTGAAAGTCAACAACCGCCAAAATAAGGCGTTGCTACTGCTACTGCTACCACTACTGCTCCTACTACTACCACTACTGGTGCTACTAGAGCTTCTGCTGCTACTACTACAACTACTACTACTACAATTACTAGTACTACTAGTACTCCTACTACTGCCAATAATACTGCTGCTACTACTACCACTACTGCTACTGCTAGCACCTCTACTTCTACTGCTCCTAATACTACCACTACTACTGGTATTAATACAACTACTGCGACTGCTACTTCTACCACTACTACTACCACTAATACTACTACTGATACTATTACGACTTTATACTGACTCCTACTAATGCTACTATTTATACGATATACTACTGCTACTACTACTGCTACCACTGCTGAAACTGCTAACTACTGCTGCTACCTCTACTTCTACTACTACTTTCTATAATACCACATTTTGCCTCAAACACGTCTGTATCTTGCCACATATTTTTATAGCGCCAATATGTTTCCAAAGCAGTGTTCCCAGCGCTCCTACAGTCTCATCTTTCTGCTGCTTTTCCAAACGAGTGGGAGTTTTTGCCGGTAGCTGTTAGCAATAGCCTCTGTGCGTGGGTGAACAGCTCCGGCCCAATGCTCATCCCCTGTGGTATCCCCAACACGAGCTGTCTGGAACATGGGCCGATCTCAGGAATGAGATTTTATAATCAGGTTGGCAGTAAAAAAAAATGCTGATAAAGCTGATTATTTGTGAATAAAGAGATTTTTTTTGGGGATTATTTATGAGTATATTTTTGTTTGTCTCTGGACTAGTGAGTGTGTATGTGTGCATACTATAACTATTACTACTACTGCTCCCACTACCATTACCATTACTACGACTACTGTTACTAGTACTATTACTACTACTACAACCACTACTGCTACTATTAATACTACTATTACTATTACTACTATATTCTCATGTCTAGAGTGTAATCTAGTCCTCTGACCTCATTCTCTTCATGAAAAAGTAAGAACTCTGGGGTCTGTGTTCCGTCTGGACGTCCCACATAGAGATGTTTATAGGAGGAGACAGAGCCCGAGCAGAGGGGGGAGGGGGGAGGAGGGGGCGATGGAGGGAGCGAGGAAGGTAGGGAGATTAGACAGCCTAGCACTGGAGATAAAAACGTGGTGTTTGATGCTTCTGTCTGCGGAAGAGTGTAAAGTAAGTAAGTAAGAAAGTCGTTTTTATTAATATAGCGCATTTTACAGACCAAGGTCACACAATAGCCCAATTTCCATCAGCCTTACTTGGTCATCCTCTACTCGGCTCCACTCTTCCTGGTTGTGTTTCCATTTCACTTTAGTATCTATCACCATATCCTAGCAACCTACCCATAATAAGCCAGAGGTTTCCAGCACCACTCTAGCCACTGTAAGTTAGAACACTTTAGTACCAGCTCGGCCCGGATGGAACCGGGGCCAAGGGAGACTAATGAAGGACCTGGTACTGGTTAAACAGGGCCAAGGTAGAATAGAGTAGGGCTGGTGGAAACAGGTCCTACGGTAAGCAAGTCATCTTTGTTTAAATATCACAGGTGTAAAGCAGTTCTCTCCCTTTTAAAACACAAGTATTGCCCTTGAATCAGTTTTGGTCATCTCTCAAGTGAAAAGATGTTCTTTGCTATCACATGTCTGTGTTTGCTGCTTCCCTCTGGTGGCATCAGAGAGAGTTACAGGCGGAAAGCATTTATTACATGGTAGCAGGAATAAAATTAATAAAATGACAATATAAAGCAAGAAATTAACCAAATATTCACACTATTGCAAAATAATATTTATTATTGACTTGCTAGATTTTTTACACTACATTTTCTTTAACTTATATAACAGTGAAAGTGAAAGAGGGAGAGAGGGGGCAGGCGGGTCAGTCGAGTGGAACTGTTTACTTTTTAATGATACTCACAGAGACACAACATGAAAACCTGAATTATTGAATGTGATGACATGTAAAGGGGCGGAGTCTATGGCTGAGTGTCGCCGGGCAGATTAGAGACAAGTCTGCTTCCACTGCCGAGTTTGTGACTGCAGTGAGTTGGGTTCAAACCACAGACTGAATATAGATGGACAATGCTAACATAGAGTGTTTATAGATTAACAATGCTAACATGCAACCTCAATGAAGCCCACTAGGGAAGTCATGGAAAACGTTTTTTTTCCAACTTGCTCTGACTTCTATTGACATTTGACGTACTTTGATGTGTATTTTTGTATGTTGGTGTTTTATTTATCCATGTTTTTCATTGAATTTTAATCTGTAGCACCTTGAGGTTTGGTGGAAATGTAAGATGCATTTTAAAATAAAATGTATTACTATTATTATTATTATTAAATATTGAATGGCTCCTTACATTGAAAAGCAGATATAATTTGCATAAATATGGCAATCGAGAACAACTATAGACAATAAGGCAAAACAATACTCTAGCCAGTAAACTTGACTTTTCTGCCACTGGGTTTCAGAGGTTCTGTTAGTGGACATTTATCAAAATTCATGGACATTGGTCTCTCCCTATGGACCATTACATACAGTATGTGTTCTATATTTTTGAACTGTTTGATTGTCTGATCTGTGTTGGTGATTTCAACGGTTTTGTTGAGTCCTCTGAGATGACTACTGTTGTGATTTAGGACTATAGAAGAATAAATTGAATTGAATAAACTAAAAAATGTATAGAAACATGATGTATCCTCTACATAATTACTTACACATGAGCAAATACTAGAACTAGCACTAGAAATTGTATAGTAGCAGTTATTGAAACTAAGTAGTAGCAAAATGTATGGAAATAAAATAGAAGTAGTAGCAGTAGTAGTAGTAGTAGTAGTATAGTAGTAGTAGCAGCAGTAGTAATAGTAGTAGTACTAGCCGCAGTATTAGTAGTAGTTATCTAAGTATTAGTGGGTTTTTTTGTCACCCTGACTCCAGCTCCTGCACTGCTCTGTTCTTTTATTTTCAGAATAATTATTCAAATGAATCTCGCAACATTAGGAGACAGAGCCGTAATAACCGCAGCGTCGGCTTTTCACACCAAGACTTTTTTTTTTTATTATTCAACACTTTGTCAAGAAAGAAAATTACGCTTTAAAAGCTCTCTTTTCAGCAATCCGTTGTTAATGAGTCACATATGTGAGATTAACCAGAGGATTGATGTGTGAAAAAATCTGCGGGAATGAGCTGAGAAGCACGAGAAAGACCTGGTGAGATGTGAGAATTATCTTGAAAGTCAATTAATATTAATAGAAACAGGAATGGAAAACTAGATTTTAATTTTTTTCTCTTGTTTTGAATCTGTTTTCACATTTCTAACCATATACTGTATATTTTTTGTATTGTTATCACTTTCTCTCTCTCTTTCTCTGGTTTCTCTCTCTCTTTCTCTGGTCTCTCCCTCTGTGCACCCTCTGGCCTCTCTATCTGGCCTCTCTCTCTGGTCCCTCTTTCTGGTGTTTCTCTCTCACTGGTCTCTCTTTCTGAATTTCTCAGACCTACAACCAACAGGTTTGACATCTTTAGTCTCTCTCACTTCAGCAATCATGAGTTCAGGTGGTTAGAATATAAAGTGTTTGTGAGGGTTTTACAGCTTTCAAAGCTTTCACTTTTTGCTTCTTATTTTTAGAACATATCACCCTTTGCAATTGCATTCAGACTGCGACAAGCAGATAAATAGTTTCCAAAATAGCCCTAACCTAATCCTCAAGTCCATCATGGTCCCATCACTATCCCAGCAGGGCTTTAGAGCAGACCAGTCGGGTCTGTGGGACGGGACCTCCTGATGGGACAGAGCTTTGACCACTTAGAGACCGATCAAGCCTGGATTATAATAGACTACAGCAGGATTATCAGTCACGGAAGATTCGAATTAAAAGCGAATCAAGAAAACAATGTAATCTGAGACAAGAGAAAGCCTTATTATTCAATAGGTAAAGTATACGGCTATTGTTGCTATTACTGCTACTACTACTACTTCTACTGCTGCTTCTGCTACTACTGCTTCTACTACATATACAACAACTACTGCTACAGCTATTACTACAAATTTCAATATGTGATTTTTTATTTCTATTACATAATGTTTTGCCAATGTGGTAAAAATAATAATACAAATAATAATTCTACAAACATTTCCACTCAACCTATTCAATATTCAGCAAATCCATCGCAAGTTTAAAACCGGATAATACAAGATTTTTACAGTGTACATATAAATTCAGTGAGGAATTTGATGTGAAAAAATACTGCTCAATATTCAAGTTTCAAAACTATTTTTATTTTTTTTCCTCCAAAACATCTTATAAAAGACTGTGCTGACATTGCAAGTATAATTCATGTGCTGCTCGAACTCTCACAATATCCTTCACTCGATTTCACAATTTTTGCCTAAATTTCGATTTATTGCCCAGCTGTTTAGAATAAATGTATGCATAGTTACAGCGCTGTCAAAGCTAAAGCTGTGACTCAGCACCCAAACAACACATTCTCTCACTTTCTAATTTCATTTTTCCCCCTAGCAACCGGCAAGGCAACGCACTCTCCTCTCGCGGCGAAGCGTCTGCAGATTAGCGTCAGATTACACCCCGGCCCCAGACCCAACAAGCTCCAGTCCAGTAAAGCCAGGGGGAGTGGGTTGGAGGTGTGGGAAACTCCGGAATGACTGGGAAATGAAGATATGTTGTAAGGAAAATCTAGGGTTTTGTTTGATCCTATCCTGCTTCATGTTGTAAAATCAATGTATATGTGAGAATTTACTTGAAACCTGGTTTAGACGTGGTGTAGATCTGGTTTAGACATGGTTTAGACCTGGTGTAGATCTGGTTTAGACATGGTTTAGACCTGGTGTAGATCTGGTTTAGATCTGGTTTAGATCTGCTTTGGACCTGGTTTAGACTTGGTTTGGACCTAGTTTAGACCCATTTTAGATCATGTTTAGATCTGATTTGGACATGGTTTAGATAGATCTGGTTTAGACCTGGTTTAGATCTGGTTGATACTCAATCGACAGCAAAACCAAGTAGACTGTTTAGTGTTCACTTCCTTGATAATCCTGCATACCCCCCACTGTTTGGACCAATCACAGGAGGGTGTAGTGGGGTGAGAGAGCCGGGAGGGATTAACTTTCCCTCCTCTCTCCCCCACTCCTCTAATGTCTCTTTCCACAATGACCTTAACCCAGATGGGGACAGCTCAAAAATCCCCTCCAGACAGGTCCTCACTGTACACAGTGATATATTGAAGGTTTAGCAAAGGTTTAGCCCCGGTTTATTCCTGATTTAGACCTGCTTTAGACCTGATAGACACCTGCTTTAGACCTGGTAGACACCTGCTTTAGACCTGGTAGACACCTGCTTTAGACCTGGTAGACGTCTGCTTCAGACATGATTTAGACCTGGTTTAGACTTGGTTTAGACCTGGTTAAGATCTGGTAGGGACCTGGTTGAGACCTGGTTTAGACCTGGTTCAGACCTGATTTAGACCTGGTTTTGCTTTCATTTGCTCCATCTAAGTCCTTCACTGTTGCATTACACAAAACCAGTTTTGTCCCGTTTTATTCCACTCTTTGTAGGACATGGTTTTGGTCTGTTACTGGGACAGTTGGTCTGAATCTGGTAGGACAGGTTTGAGGAAGACTCAAAACACAAACTGTCAGATTAATGTTTATGGTGTGTCAGTCAGAGTTCAAACACGTCTGTACTTTAGACATTTTTCTATATTTGGTAAGTACAATATGAAGGGGAAAGCTATGCAGGGAATAAAAATCTGATTGGTCAACCCTTGAACGTCTCATTCAAGATTTGACCAATCAGAGTCAGAAAGATTCACAAAGACACTATCACAATAAAAAGCAGATTTGGTGAGAAGGAAATGAGTATGGTACAAACGGTTACTGAGCTATGATAGTTTACTTTTCAATGTAAGAGCACTTCCCAGTGGGCTTTATTGAGCTAGCTTGTTAGCATTGTCCATTGACAGTCTATGCATTGTCCAGCAATATACAGTCTATGTTAGCATTGTCCAGCAATGTACAGTCTATGCATGGCACTGCCTGTATACTCCATCTATTGTCCATATTGTCCATTCAAAGACATTATAACTGCTATTTACTAATTTATTTAAAACCACTTTGTTCCTGACCAATTTCATACAACATTCCCAGACTCCGCGGTGAATCCGGTGAGCCCAAACCGCACAGACCTGCTCCGTAACTTTAGCGTTTGTGTACTGGTGTGAGAGAGATGATGCATTGCTCAGATAACCGGAGCACACACTGGCCTGCATTGTCTCGCTCTCACCTCCTTTTCCTCATGACTCAAGGTCACGCCTATTCAACTTTATCAAGGAGGAAGAGTCCTGAAGGTGAGGAATCTGCTGATAAAGCTGCAGGATGGACCAGAGATACAGCAGATTGGGCAAAAATGTGTAAATAAGGCTTTGCGCAATCACACCGCACTGCTAGCAACAACATTTTATGGCACTTAAATGAAGTTGCTCTACCAACACTTTTCTAGCACAGTGAATACAATTAACTGGACTTCTACACAGCCTGAACCTCTAAACCAGGGGTCTCAAATCAATTTACCTTATGAATCTGGGGGAAGCTGGGCTGCATTTAGAATTTTTATCGCCTGTGTTTATGTGTCCAAAATCAATGAACATGCAGAGATTCTCTTCTTATTCTTTAACATTAACAGTAAATCACGTGATCGTTTGGGCTCAAAACAGAGACACAAACAGGAAAACCAAGAATCAAGCCTTTTTGGAAAGTTTTATAGTCCATTGTTTGTAACTGTGACTTTTTATAATTATATTTGAGAGCACGGATGTAGAGCCTACATGTGTGGTCTAAGAAATATGAGACTTGGTTTAGTAGTTTTGTGTTGTGTGTATCTTAATTATTATTGTATGTATTTTTGTCATTATTTAAGCAGTAATCGAAACGCAGGATTCCAAGCGGCCACCTTGTGTAGCTGAAAGTATATCTTGCGTCGGTACCTTGTGATTTTTGCCATGGCGATAAACCATCCAGTCCTCGCCGTTGGTGCTGACTTCGAGTTTGAACGACGTGACGAAGTAGGACTTCTGCGTCTCCTTGGAAACGGCCCCCTGCGTGGCGATTCCGGTCAGGACTTTGAGGAAGTGAAGGTCCACCTGCAGAGAGAGACATGAAAGAGTCTCAGCATTAACACATTGACATTGACACATCATTTAAAATCGGACTGTTGTAGTGGGAGCAGCCTCTGCAGTCAGAGCTCTAACATGAGCTTTGGGTAATAACCCTGTAGGTCCAGGCCGAGCTGGTACTAAAGTCTTGTAACTCACAGTGTTTGGCTGGCTCCAGAGTGCTGCCGGAAGCCATGATTACCAATGAACTTCCCCAGATACATGGGGGTTATGGGTAGGTTGCTGGTCTACGGTACCAGATAATAGAGTAGGGTAGAGTAGAGAAGAGTAGAGCTGGTGGAAACAGCCCTATAATCAATATTCAGGAACAAAGTACAAACAATGTTGTGGATTCTGCCTAGCAACAGTCTGGATGTACAGACCAGACAGATTACGGATTACAGTTCTTCCTAAAGCCTTACGTTGTCTGTAGACTGGATTATCAACATGTGGAATAACAGCTGGAGTTTAGTGCCTTTATGTCCCATGGAGCACGCTAACCATGTGAGTACTGACCATGAAATGCAGCTGGTCTGAAATTTACTGTCGATACCATAATTTGTACAGTGGTCTTCACCAACCAACAGCGCCGCTAGTATAAAATGGACCACGGCAGTAACTGAGAAGTAAACTTTAGTAAACTTCTCTCTCTCTGGCCTCTCTCTCTGTGGTCTTTTTCTGTGGACTCTCTAGGGTCTTCCAGAGAAGCCTTTCAAAGCTTCAACCGCGCTCTGACCTACAACCAACAGGTTTGATACCAGGTTTGTGTGGTGAGGAGTTTTAAAGTATTAAAACATAGAGTATATACAGATGGACAATGCTAACCTGCCAGCTCAATTAAGCCCAATAGCGAAGCGCTCTTGGGAAAAGTTATGTCCATCTATACACAGTCTACGGCAGTAATCTTAGCCTCTGCAGTTACAGACAGGATTATTGAACCATCCAGATGTTAAGGCAGACATGACAGCTGTAGGAGCCGGTGGGGGGCCTTGAGGGGGGCCGACACGATTGGCCCCCCACCTCTGAGAGCCATGAGGCCATCTACTGTTTAGACATCTGTGTTTCTGCAGCAACAGCCCAAGATCAATGACTGTGATGTCGCACTCCATTCCCACAGACACTGTTCATCCATCACTCTGAGATCCTCCTCATCCTGGTGGTTCAGAGGGGAGAGAGGGAAGAGAGAGAGGGTAGAGGAGAGGGAGAGGAGAAGGAGAGAGGGGGAGGAAGAGAAGAGCAGAGGGAGAGAGGGGAGAGGGAGAGAGAGGGAGGAAAAGGAGAGCAGAGGTAGAGAGGAGAGAAGAGAGAAGGAAAGGGAGAGGAGAGGGGTGATGAAGAGGAGAGCAGAGGGAGAGAGGAGAAGAGAGAGAGACTGGAAACAATATAGCTCCTGTGTATTCTTTCACCTCTTTCATCATCACCTCTCACACCCTCTGTTGTAGCAGCAGCAGTACAGTATTAGCAGGAGTAGTAGTTGTAGTAATAGTAGTAGTAGTAGTAGTAGTAGTGGTAGTAGCAGCAGCAGCAGCAGTAGTCTATAATTTTGCTTATTTGGTGCTACTTCTTCTTTCCGACCCAGATTACAGTTCCATTACAGAGATTAGAGCAGATTACTATTTCAAACACATATTAACAATGTATTGATATGATTTAAACAGACATTGATGCAGCAGCAGCAGCAGCAGCAGCGGAGGAAAAGCTTCCTGCTGTTTGTGAACCATACGCAGATTGCACAGCAGTAGGAGTAGTAGTAACAGTAGCAGTAGTGATCCCAGCAATAGTAGCAGCAGTAACAGTAGTAGTAGTAGTAGTTGTAGAATTAGTAGCAGTAGCAGTAGCAGTAGTAGCAGGGAGGAGAGGGTTATTGCTGTTTTTCATAATTATGCAATTTTGGTGCATAGACAAACACTAGCGTTTTAAATTATGTTTGGTCTTTTTTTTATGAGCGCTAAATGAGAGTCTGATGTTTTTGACCACAAACATCGGGGCAAATAAAACCAAAAGGGGAAGCAGAAATACTGTAATTTCTGGACTATAAACCGCTACTTTTGTCTAGTTCTTTGAAGTCTTTGAAGATCTTATATAGCAATGCGGCTAAAAGGTGTATGAGAGAGACCAGAGACAGAGAGAGAGATCAGAGGGAGAGGCCTAAGAGAAAGACCAGAGAGAGAGACGAGAGACAGAGACCAGAGAGAGAGATCAGAGGAAGAGGCCAGAGAAAGAGGCCAGAGAGAAAGAGGCCAGAGAGATACACCAGAGAGAAAGGCTAGAGAGAGAGACAAGAGAGAGAAACCAAAGAGAGAGAAAGAGACCAGAAAGAAAGAGATCAGAGAGAGACCCGAGAGAGAGACCATAGAGATCGAGGCCATGAACACTTCCCCATTGTGCTTTATTGAATTCCACACCTGTATAAACTCCTTGTTGCTGTCCTCTGACGGCGTCCAGGCGTTGTCGTCGTTGTTAAGGCGAGCCTGCCGCGGCAACCAGCGATTATCGTAAAACGTAGTAGAGGCAGAAATCTGGTCATCGCTGATTTTACCCGACTCCATCCCCAACGCCATACTGCAGTGGAACGCTGAGGGGGGAAGGATACTGCAGTTTAGAAGTAAGTAATCTTTATTTAGATACCCCCTTTCACAGACAGACTAATTGGGCATTTGTCTCTCAATTCACACAGAAATGGGAGTGAGGTTGCCAGGACAGGAGGCGTATGCCAGACCTATTGTGTATGTTTTTAGTGGTAGGGGTAACCGGAGCACCTGGAGGAAACATACGCAGACACGGGGAGAACATGCAAATCACTCAGAGAGGCCCTGTTCCGAACTGGATTCGAACCCAGGATCTTCTTGCTGAGAAGCATGAGTGCTATCCACTCAGCTACTGTGCCGCCCGTAGAAGTAGAAGTAGAAGAAATAGTATCAGTTGTAGCATTAGTAGCGAAAGAAGCAGCAGCAGTAGTGGCAGCAGTAGCAGTAGTAGCAGCAGTACAAGTAGAAGTAGTAGCAGTAGTATTAGCAGCAGTAGCAGTAGCAATAGCAGTACTAGTAGTAGCAGCAGCATTAGTATTAGTAGCAGCAGTAGCAGTAGCAGTAGTAGCAGCAGTAGCAGCAGTAGCAGCAGTAGCAATAGCAGTAGAAGCAGCAGTAGCAGTAGTTGCAGTAGTAGCAGTAGTAACAGCAGCAGCAGCAGTAGCAGTAGTAGTAGTAGCAGTCGTCCTGCTTCACTCACAGTCGCTGACTTCTTTCTGGCTCATATTGTATCGAGCAGAGAATCCGTCTTTGGCGACGGCCATGTCTGTGTGGAAGGACAGCGACAGCAGAGCGGACGACGAGCGAATCTCCGGTGGGATCTTTGTGCCGCAGTATCGACCAATTAGAGGAGAGACTGAAACACAAAACCGACTAATCAGAAGAAAGACTGGAACACAGTATTGACCAATCAGAGGAGAGACTGAAACACAAACAGGAAGTGAAGAAGCCAGCTAACATTGAGCATTCAGGGAGTCTAAGTTTATGGTTCTGGTTCAGTCCTGGTTCAGTACTGCTTTATTAGTCTCTATTTAGTCTCTGCTTTAGAAGTCTCTACTTTAGTCCTGCTTTAGTTTCTGCTTCAGTCTCTGCTTAAGTTCTGGTTCAGTCCTGCTTTTGTCCTGCTTTAGTCCTGGTTCAGTCCTGCTTCAGTCCTGCTTTAGTCTTTGCTTCAGTCCTGCTTCAGTCCTGCTTCAGTCCTGCTTTAGTCCTGCTTTAGTCCTGGGTCAGTCCTGCTTTAGTCCCTGCTTCTGTCCTGGGGAAAACTTGGTTCAGACCTGGGTCAGTCTTGGTTCATTTGAAACTTGACATTTCAAAGCAAAGAAAATGCAGTGAGACTAATCAGTGTTTGTGCGTCTTGCATTCTGTAAATTGCAGTTTGTGACCGAAGATTTTTCAAAATTGAATGCGGAGAATTTCCAAACCACACGAGCCGCAGTGACCTTTGTGCCGACATTAGCTGGTAAATTAATATCTTTAAATGAAACAGGTTCTTTCTGCAGCAAGAACCTAATGCTCAGAACGCAAAGTGATTTTGAGCAACGAATGGGGAAAAGAATTAATGACCAGAGAGACACCAGAGACTACAAAGAGACCAGAGACTAGAGAAAGAAGAGAGACTAGAAAGATACTAGAGACTAGAGAGACACCAGAGAGGTACAAGAGAGTGACCAGAGAGACGAGCTAGAGCAGTGTTTTTCAACCAGTGTGTCGCGGCACACTAGTGTGCCGAATGATATTGTTTGGTGTGCCGTGAGAAATTCACATACTTTTTTCACATACTGTCTAAAAATAAATGCAACCAGCGTTGGCGAGTGCTGACTTGTCTTGAACTATAGAGTAACCACGTAATACTTTTTAATATCAGTAGGTGGAATAATATAGCTAAGTACTTTGAAATGTAAGAATTGGACGTAACAACCAAATGTAACAAGTAGACAGAACCATAGACTCGTGTTCAGGACCATCTCCTGTATCTCCCCCGTATAGTAGTTGAGGTAGTTGAAGCGCAGGCAAGCTGCCCGCAGCCTGTTGCCTGCAGCCTGTTGCCCGCAGCCTGTTGCCCCCCTTTAAAAATTTCCCCACTGTGGGACAAATAAAGGAACTCTTATCTTGTGTCTCTCCCATGTCTCTTGCCGAAGCGCAACCAAAACTGCTGAATTTAAAGCTCGGATGCCTAAATCTTCCCCATGCATTAAAAATGCATATTATTTGCGCACAAAGGTAAAATGTTGTGAACAAATCAAACAGAACACACAGCAGGCCATTTGTTAAATTATCATTTTTCACACATAAGAGCCATCTGAGTCATTATTTGACTTTTTGGGCAGAGAGTGGATTTTTTTATGTTTTTTTTCCACACAGTTAGTGCCACTTTATTCCCAAACTCTTGTTAACATATTGAGAAATATTAAACCAAGCTTAATGTCAAGGCCTGGATTCAAGCACTTAGATGTGAATGACTTTATATTGTAAATGTAGGCCACAGAGTGTTTATTTTTGTATTCTCTCCTGGTGGTGTGCCGCGAGATTTTTTCAATGAAAAAAGTGTGCCTCGGCTCAAAAAAGGTTGAAAAACACTGGGCTAGAGAGATCAGAGAGAGACCCAAGAAACTAGAGAGACCAGAGAGACTAGAGAGAGACCAGAGACCAACCAGGGAGATACCAGAGACAGAGACACTAAGAGACTGAAGCAGAGACTATAGACTAAAGCAAACACTGAAGCAGAAACTAAGACCCTACACGGAGACACTGCGGAGATGCTGCAAAGCAATTTGCAAAAACGACCAGGTACTGTTTTCGATGTGGGAAGCGTCTACACCAGTGTTTTTCAACCTTTTTTGAGCCAAGGCACACTTTTTTCACTGAAAAAATCTTGCGGCACACCTCCAGGAGAAAATGTAAAAATGTATACAGTACTAATGTAAAAAAATATATACTGTACATACTCTGTGTGATATATAAAGTATATCTTATCTTATAATGTATACAGTATACTATACTCTGTAGCCTATATTCACAATATACAGTTATTCTCATCAAAATGCTTAAGTCCAGGCCTTGAAATTAAGCTTTATTTAATATTTCTCGATACAATTAACAAGAGTTTGGGAATAAAGTGGCACTAACTGTGTGGAAAAAAACTAAGAAAATCCACTCTCTGCCCAAATAGTCAAATAATAACTCACACAAAGAACATGCATTGTTAGTGCATGGGAAACATTTTGGTATCCGAGCTTTAAATTCAGGAGTTTTGGATGAGGGACACGGGAGGTCCTGAACGCGAGTCCATGGTTCTGTCCGGTCCGCATGTCTGTGGTTCTGTCCACTCGACTACGGTCTGCGCTCGGTACCCAGTTCAGAAGTGCGTTCGCGAGAGCTGTTGTACAAAAATCGTACATTTCATAGTTAAACCACTACAACGCGGCCACAGCTACCCCGGGGCAGAGCGGAGGATGTTAATCCTGTTCAGAAACGGCATAATTCATTTTCAAAAACGTCTCTATCACTTTCACTTCTCACTCGCCACACAAGCTCTTGTCTCGCTCCCTCCCACATTTGTTGGTCGCATCCAATTTTACCTTTCTCGCCACAATGCTGACCTGTTACAGCCAGTGGTCGCATCCAATTTTTCAGTTTCAAAGTACTTAGCTATCTGCTGCCATCTACTGATTTGAAAAAGTATTACATGGTTACTCACAGTTCAAAACAAGTCACCGCTCGTCAACAGCGAATGCAGCTATTTTTAGACAAAGTAGACAAATTTCTCACGGCACACCAGACAATATCATACGGCACACTAGTGTGCCGCGGCACAGTGGTTGAAAAACACTGGTCTACACAACGCCGGAAAACGATGCAGTTCTAGCGCCCGGCCAATAGGGGGCCGTTTTTCAACGCTTGCTTTTTCTTTGTGTAAACGAAAGACCGATACCCAACTTTAACGTTTTACTGTTGCAGCGTCCTCATGTTAACGGCACATCAAGCAGAGACTATAGACAAAAGCAGCTCACAAAGACTCTCTGTGGAGGATTAAAGTATCCTCTCGAGTATCCGTCTTCATCCCACCCCCAAACCCCTCCGTCTGGTCGGCTCTTTTTGCCTGCAGCTCTCAGTCACTCAAAACTGGGTTACTCTTTATTCTCCTAATTCTCACATAAAACGGGATAAATTGTTTCCGAGCCATCAAAGCCCCTTCCAAATTCTCAACTATAATTGGAATTTTAAATCCTGTTTGGAGTGAGAGAGGAATAATTAGGGCAATATCCGCTGTCTGTGAAGGACTTTGGAGAGTCTCTGTAGAGCATATTTCAAGTTGTTTTGGTTTTTGCAAATTTAAATTACTGTATGTCGTTTCTGAGTGGTGATGTCCAGTTTCCTGGTTTTGTCCCGTTTTAGTTCTGTTTGTTCTCAGTTTATACCTGGTTTATTCCTGGTTGAGTCCTGGTTTGGTCCTGATTTAGACCTGGTTTATTCCTGGTTCAAATATGTTGTCTCTGAGTGGTGAAGTGGTGAAGTCTTGTTTCCTAAAGAGACTTCCTCTTGTCAACACTTCCTGATTGGTGAAGACAGGGCTCTTAGCTCTGTCATTTGCACCTCCAGAACAAGCACACTAAAGGGCAAAATCAGAACTGAATCAGAGACTAAACTAGGTCTAAACCAGAACTGAACCAGGTCTAAACCAGACCTGAACCAGGTCTGAACCAGAACTGAATCAATATTTTTTTAATATAGTGTCAAATAGGACAAGCCTTGAATTTAAAAAGCCTGGTTTTAATCTAGTAAAGTCCTCTGATAACGTCGGTCTGTTTTGGACCTAGTTAAGTCCTGGTTTAGTCCTGGTTTGGTCCATGGTTTGGTCTTGGTTTAGTCCTGGTCCAGTGCATGTGTTGTCTTGTTTGTTCTCAGACCTCCTCCCATAGGTTTAAAATTCAAACACAGATCCGCAATCAGGGACTTTCACTCAAGCCTTTAGGGAGGAAGGAACTGGAGCGATAAGGAAAGGACGATAAAGGGAGCTAGGACACTTCTGTAGGAGGTAGGAGACATCTTCGGGGGCTAGGAAACGTCTTTAGGAGCTAGGAGATCTGCCGAAAGAAGTCTGCTACCTCCTGAAGACGTGTTCTACCTCCTAAGTGTCCGAGTTCCTACAGACGTGTCCTGGCTCCTACAGAAATGTCCTTGCTCCTAAATAAGTGTCCTAGCTCTTAAGAAGTGTCCTAGCTCCTACAGAAGTCTCCTAGCTCCTACATAAGTGTCCTAGCTCCGAAAGAAGTGTGTGTTGAGATTTCCTCTTCATAAACAAACTTGGAGAAGCCGGATCCGTTCAAAAGGCCAAATGTCTGCGCAGGAAATCTCACTGTTCTGTGGGTGAGAGCGAGAGCGAGTCTGCTCCCAGGTAATTATCTCGGATCTCGTCTGATTAAAAAGACTTGGACGTCTGGGACAACAGGCTGAACAGGATCTAACTGTTGTGTGTGTGGAAGTCTGAGACAAAAGTGGACCAAAGCTAATCAAAGAGGACCAAAGCAGACCAAAGTGGACCAAAGGAGACTTGGATGATATACTGTTTTATGGGCATCTAACAGAAGCTAATGTAAGGATAGCTCAGAGTTAAAGCTTCGTTACCTGAGCTGGATATACATAGCAGGAGTAGTAGTAGCAGTAGTAGCAGTAATAGTAGTTGTAGTATTAGACATGTCTGAAGTGACATATCTCAAAATGTGAAAGTTACAAACATTTTGTTCATGATTGAGACCCTCTAGAACCCTCTAGAAATCTCTAGAATCCTCTAGAAACCTCACCTTGGGGCAGTCCGTCCCACACGTCCAGCCAGTCGTACTTGCAGTCGCCCTCCCCCACCTGCAGGGGGTCGTTCTCCAGGTCGAAGGTGAGGAAAGTGAGGGTGATGTCCATGAGGGGAGAGGCCAGGATCATGTAGGAGCACTCCAGGTTGTGGGGGTACTTGTCCGGGAATCCGGGGGACTCGATCATTCCGGAGGCACTGCTGAAGTTCCGGAAGCAGAACTCCGACCCTGGAAAACACACATAGCAGTCAGCAAATCGCAGAGGATTTCAAGATGTTACAACCAGCCAATCACAAAGAAGTATATTACATAACTGGCTATACAAACAGCAGAGGATGTTGTTGAATATTATACAAATCAGGCTCATGGTTCAACAAATGTATTCTTGTATCACCTAGGGCTGGGCAATAAATCGAATTTAGGCAAGTAATCGGATTTTGAAAAAATTGAATGTGAAAAAATGCTAACATTTTGAAATCGAATGAAGGATATTGTGAGAGTTCCAGCCGCACATGAATTATACTTCCAATATCAGCACAGTCTGTCCAAGACTTTTATAACACGTATTTGGGGAAACAAGTTAAAACAATTGTTTTGAAACTTGAAATTGAGCGGAATGATCAACAATTATTTTTAAGGGCAAAGTCTGTCTTCGGCGACTTTAATGAAAATCGATTTAAAATTGAAAATGTCCAAAGCAGGAAATAAAATTGAGATTTCACTTTTTTTGCCATATCGCCCAGCCCTAGTATCACCCTAAATCACAACAAAAGTCATCTCAGAGGACTTAGCAAAACCATTGAAATTGCCAACACAGATGAGATATTCAAACAGTTCAAACACAGAGAATGTAGAACATTTAGATATTGTTCCATAGGGAGAGACCTATGTCCATTGGTGTGTCTCTAATTGCTCTAGAGAGGTGGCTACTGCAGTTACAAGTACTACTGAAACTACTACTACTGCTGCTATTGCTACTACTAAAACTACTGCTACTGCTCGTACTTCTGCTACTACTACTATTACTACTACTGCTACTATTGCTGGGTTGCACCTGCCGTCAGGCAGCAGCGCGAAAGTCCTCCGAGGGACAGGAAGTAAATCTCTCATTAAGAACAATGTAAAAATTCACTCATTACGAGTCAAAATGCTCTTTTTCTGTGGCGTGTACAGTTGTGGCAACTGCTCAAATCAAGTGGGGAACTTATTGAGTCTCTATTTTGCTAAAATGTATTTCACTAACGGGTGTTGATTTATAGGAAAATGCCTAAAAAGGAAAGGAATAAATGCGTTAGCATTAACATTAGCTTGGGTAGCATCCGCGGCCGCAGACACAGCCGCTGTCTTTACTTTGTAGACTTTCATAGATACAATGCAGTTGTAGCAACCAAGGCAACAGAGAGAAAGAACTGTTGAATACATTTTTAATGCCAAAGGTCGTCTCAAACCAACATGTACATGCATAACAAAGCTAAAAGCAGGCTCTACAATCTTAAGTCTTCTCACATATAACCAAGTCACTGTGTTATAAGAGTCATTGTTCATCGTTATTCCCACGACTGTGAGGACCAGGGTAATGTCTGAAGTTGTATTCGAACTCTGTGCCCCTAGGACGCCTGCGTTCATTTCAGCCAAGCCCCGGCAATCCAAGATGGCGACGTATTCAAATTAATGGTTTGTGCTAAGTGGGGCATGTGCCGGCACGCTCACTGACATATTAGCGGAACTCGCCATATAACTCGCTATATTTGGGCATCGTCTGGTCCTCCCGGTTCTGAGCAGTGGATGATCTCCCATGATGCGTTGCGCCAAATACGCGTGTGTGGCTCTCATGCACGTGCAGAGAGGGGCTCTGCCGCGCTCTGACCAATCAGAGCTGATGATCAGAGCATAGCTAGAGCTGGAGTTTGTGGCACTAAAGTGCCGAAGAATTTAAGGATGACAAGGAACACAAAATCCGACCTTTATGAAAGCTGTAGGTTCTCTGTCATTCAAACTCTACAAGGCATGCACTGTTTTGAAAGAACCTACTCAGCAATTACTACTGCTTCTACTACTGCTGCTGCTGCTGCTGCTGCTGCTGCTGCTCCTGCTCCTGCTGCTGTTGTTGCTGCTGCTATTACGTGTTTGACTCCTGGTGACTTTCAGAGGTTTGGTGTAAATATGGAATAAAAGTGTTTTGTGGGAGATAAACCGTGTCTGTAATCGCTCCAGAAGAGGTTGTTCTCACAGTCGTGCATCACTGACACACACACACACGGACAACGCACAAATGCCCAAGACGCAGAGGAGAAGGCGAGGATCTGAAGGAGCTAATGGAGCTTTGGTTAAGTTCACTGATTTTGGAACAAACAACAACAGCATGAGCTGAAGCCGCTCAAGTGCAAACAATACGAGTTTGATTCATTCAAAGGACAGCTTCAATTAAAGCTCGGGTACGTAAATTTCACACCACAACCTCGCTCTAAAACACTCACTTCTATCACTAGTTTTTTTATATTGTTTGCCTCTGTCACTGCTTTTTCAGACAGACAGATAACAAGGACTAAACATGGACCAAGCCAGGCCTAAACTAGACTAAACCAGATTAAACCAGGTTAAACCAGGTCTAAACCAGGACTAAACCAGGACTAAACCAGGATTAAACTAGGACTAAACTATAGGACAAAACCAGTTCTGGACCATGCAGGTCAAAGCCAAAAGATAATGTTTTCTATAAAATGAAGAAAGCATATGGTCTGATACACACACATACACACACACACACACACACACTTTTACACCGCTCATAATGAGGACTGGTGCCAACAGGAATGCACCTTGTCTGAGCCTATATCACTGACTCTGCACTGTGGCTGGCGGTAATAATCCAGATTATTTCACACATTAAATATGTTTGTGAGAAGTTAAATCAGATGCGTTCCTCTATGGCGGCCTGAAAAGGTGGTCACCGACAGTAAGACAAAGGCCGAACAAAGCATGTGTGTCGCTGCCGCGGATCATATGAAGACATTTGACAGAGTAAATATAGCGCAAGGCCAAGGCAACTAAACTTAGAGCTGTGAGGAGACCGGAGACCTCCCACTCTGGCATCTACAAACACACAATGCTGGATTTCACTGGCTTCAAATGGATCAGGACTGTACCTTTTCAATAACTGCATATATTTTAAACTGTTTCCACCAGCCCTACTCTACTTGACCGTGCTCGACTTGGCTCGGCTCTACCTGGTTGCGTTTAATGGCAATCAAAATAATTCTGCATTTGAGATCATTTGTTTTTAAATTTCCACAAAATAAAAAAAGTGCATTTCTTTTCGAGTTTGAACATTTTAGTAGGGAGGTATGAGGTAGGAGGAGGTAAATCCTGAGTGTGATGTCATTATTATACAACCTGGAATCAAGTTTATAATCTTAGTTTGGTAACAAAAATGACCTAAGAAATGTCAATATTTTAAAGAAAGAGTTTGAGAATTGAACCAAAAAGTCAAGAATTTTTCAAAAAGTAAATAAAGAAATGATTTTAAAAATTACCAAAAAAATTTACCAAGGAATTTGAATAAAAAGCTTAAAAATATCAAAGGAATTCCAAAAGATGACAAAAAAAATAGCCAATTACAAAAAGTGAATAATTCTTAAATATAATAATTCTGAGTAAGTTTCAGTGAAGTATATTTTTTTCGCTTATAATGTGATTGAAGACAAGCCTCCACCAATAGAAAAAAGTGCCCAAAGCAACACTTTTTGACCTTCATTTGTGCCAAAATGCCGGATGGGCTTAAAGTATTCTACACATATTAAGTCATATATGTTCAATACTCGTTAATGTAAGTATTCATTAACTTAAAAAAGTCCAATGTGATGCAACGTTAGCATAACCCAATCTATGCTATATCTCTGGAAGGTTGTTTTTTAATGGATCATCAGAGAAAAGCACAACATAGACAATTCCAAGAACAAGATTACAATAAATTCTGTTTTCTTACCATTAATTTCCATCTAAAATGTAACTTTTGAGAGTAGTTTTTTTTGCTTTTCTGTACTATTACTCGCTTCCCAGTTTTGTCCTTGTGTTGCGCAGCCTGTTGCTCCATTTGCATGCGAGCGTTGTCTTTGCCTCGGAATATATTAAAACTCGAAAAAATGCGTGTGATGTTAAAAGCGCGTCTCAACCTCTGGTGCCGCCTCCCACACGCCAATGCATCAAAAAGCAGGCGGCCGTTTGTTCTACACAAAAACAGCAGCTCAAAAATGGAGGCATTACCATTCTACTGCTGAAGGGTCGCGGATAACTTCCTAACATAGGGAGTTATGTGTAAGAAATAGCCAAATAACATTGGGGGAAAAAAAGACAAAACTAGGGCAAAAACAGGTCCAAACCAAGTCTTAATCAGGTCTACACCCGGACTAAACCAGGTTTGGACAAGGTCCTAATATATGTTTGCTTTAAAGGAGAACTATCACACATTATTTTTTGTCATTTAAAATCCTTATGATTTTATGATGTTAGAGCAGCGACTCTACTCCAAGCTCCTCCCACGTGTGACTGAGCTCCCAGCATCACTGCCAAGGAAACTAATTTAGCTCATTTGAATCCGCAATCTTTTCCTCTTGACCTGTTTTTTTTTTTCAACCTGTGTTTAAATGCCAACAGCAGGAAAGGTTGGTGTGTAGTTTGGACCCGTGTTGGCGGGGGAACGACAAGGACTGTCTGACTTGAGTAGTTTTACAATCTTCTTCCCCTCAACCACATGTACGCAAAAAACATTCTGGTTTTGGCAAAGAGACTAGGTCGCAAAGCGGGTTAAATTCCCATTTATTTTGACCCTCCAGCCTGTGTTGCTCTGAATGCGAAGGAGAGGTGCCGTGGGGTTTTTGGGGCAAAATTATTTTATTTTTTCACTGCGGGAATGAGCATTTTGATTTTATTATAAACACCATTTGGAGAGGGAGGGGTTCTTGTTTTCATCTTGCTCACTGACTGGGCACTAATAAGCATTCACTCATGCATAAGCACACACTACTGCAGCGGCACGAGGCGAAACCAAAATACGTCTTTCACCACGAGGAGTACCACCACTACTGCTACTGCGTGTGGGCGTAGTACTCCCCTCTGAGCTCGGATTAGTCTGAGTGGGACTGAAGTGGGAAGTGGAGCAGTGGAGGAATGAATGGAGGTTCTGGTTCGAATAGCAGCTGTAAATATGTACACAGAAAGTTGTCTGTATAGTAGAAGGTATAACCATGTGTAGCCTGTAGTCTACTTATAAGATAATATTATATTATAGTCAATAATATTCAATTCAATTCAATGTATTCTTGTATAGCCCTGAATCACAAGAGTAGTTATCTCGAAGGACTTCGTCAACACAGATCAGGGAATCAAACCGTTCAAACACAAGAAATAAAACAGAACCCACATTGGTATTGGTCCATAAAGGGGAGGTGACCAATGTCCTATACAGTAAGTGTTGATAAATGTCCATAAATGTTGATGGTCCTGGATCATCATCATTGTTCTTTTAATTTATAATAGAAATGGGAGACATGGTGAAGTTTACATTTCTATTATAGTAGTAGTATTTCTTTCATAGTAGTAGCAGCAAAAGTCGCAGAAGCAGTAGAATTAGTTGTACAGAAGTAATTGCAGTAGTTGTAGAATAGTAGTAGCTTTAGTAGCAGCAGTCGCAGTAGTAGTAGCAGCAGAAGCAGTGGTTGTACTTGTAGTCCTCTCCTGTTGTTTACCTCCACAGTATTCCCTGTATTCTCTGAGCCGTGTCTTCAGGCTGCACTGGGTCAGGGGTGTGAGGAGGGGAGGAGGAGAGGAAGCGTCTGGGGAGTGTGCAAGCGGGTTGCCGGGTAGACTCCGCGCAAACAGGGGGGTGAGGTGGGGGTGATGAGGGGGAGGTGGAGGGGCAGAAGGCTGAGATGATGCCCCTGTCACTGCCTTCATGTCTCTATTGTCCAACCCAGCAGCAGTGTGCCAAGTCTGGTCAGTCAGCTTCCAGCCTCAAGCTACTAGTACTTCTAGTATACTACAACTAATCCTACAACTACTAATACTACTACAATTAATACTACTACTACTACCACTACTGCAACTAATACTACTTCTATTACCATTACTACCACTAATACTTCTTCTACTACCACTACTGCAACTGCTATTACTACTACTATACTACTACAATTACTATCACTACTAATACAACTCGTGCCACTGCTACTACTGCTCCTCACATCATCCCCAGTGTACAACCGGGTGGAGAGAGTATCATACTAACATTGATTTAAAACCCTCTGGTTTTAAAACAATGTTACTAAAACACAGCACCAAAATATAATAGGGTTTAGTCCCATGCCGCTGATGAGAAAGGCCCTAACTTTGCCTTGTATTGACGCTCTCAAACTCATGTGTCAAACATGAGAGTTCAAATATCAAATTGTATTTTTCTCTCCCTTTTCTCTCTCTCTGGTCTCTCTCTATAATTTCTCTCTCTGGTCTCTCTCTCTGGTCTCTTGCTTTTTGGTGTAATAAGCCAAAGACTATTAAAACTAATGTGTCAAACGTCACATGGCAAATACCATATTGTATTTTTCTTCCAAACTGTGTTTTTTTTCTCCGCTCTGCTGCTTTTTGACACAAGCCTGGCACCCTCTTGCATCTCCGTCTGCCTGTCTACTGCACCTGCCCTCTGTACGCGGAGGGAACACATCAAAACAACCTGGAAGAGATACGCTTACAGCAGACGTGGCGAGCAAAACAGGCCAAAGAACCCCCAGCTCTCCTCTTCCTTCCACTGAGAGACACGGGCTGGTGTGTCAAAACGACCTAGTCTTTTTACAGGGATCTGACCAAATATAGCGGTAATATAGACACAATAAAAGTTGTTTCTCGGCTGTGGTTCAGGGGTAGAAGGTTCTAAAACTACACACAAGGGACTAACGAGCCGTGGAGCTATGTTAGGGCAAGCTCTGCTCTGAGTTTGGTCTGTTGCAAGCTCTGCTCTTTACCTTATAAAGTTGTAAAATATATGTTTGAAAATGTTTATATTGCTCAATGTCTCTCTCTGGCCTCTCTCTGGTCCCCACTTCTGGTCTCTGACTGGTCTCTCTGGTCTGTCTGGTCTGTCTTTGGTTTCTCTGGTCTGTCTCTCCTTTCTTTCTGGTTTGTTTTATTTTGACTTTACAGTAACTTCCTTGTGGTGAAAAGCCATTATACATGTTTACCTTCTACCACCAGCACCACCTTTTTATTTGACAGAATCTGAGAAATGTGCTAATTGTGCGAATTATAGACTTACACATACAGTATATATTTCATAGACTTACACATATGTACTAAACACATTTTTCACAGGGACCTTAATAAAAATAGCTAGAGCTAGAAGGTATCAAACTCCTTCAAAACTCAATAGAATTTGGTTTTTAGCCGTTGCAACCAAAATATATAGCAAAAATTCTACCCCAAAAACCCACCACTGTTACCCTCACCCCCCTCCCCCTCCCCCGCCCCCTGTTATGATCTTGGCCTACTTTTGCCCCACACGCCGTTACCCCTTCACTCAGCCTGGAGAGCGTGACGTTGTTACCAGGAGCCACAGGGGCAGACTGCAGACTCCAGCCCCAGCACAGGCAGCCAATCCCGGGCACGCAGCGGAGGTGGTGGCCCTCAGAGCACCGCGGGCAAACCAGGACTGAGGCGAGACCTGGTTCAGAGCTGCTTTAGACCAGTTAGCCAAAATATTAGCCCTCATATTAGTTTGAAAATTAGCCCAAATATTAGTCTGAATATTATGAGTTTGAGATGGTGGCAGCCTGTTAATGGTCAGAAATATAGTTGTTAAGGCTTAATCCCTGTTTCCTCCAGCCCTAGTCTACTCTACTCTATCTGGTTGTGTTTTCATTACAATTCAGTATCTGGTAGCATATTCTAGAAACCTACCCACAAAAAACTAATCTCCGGGATAATTCCTTGGTGACCAGGGCTTCCAGCAGCTCTCTGGCCAATCACTGTCAGTTTAGTACCACTTTGGACGAAAAATACTTTTAACAAAGTTAGTTTGGTGAATTTCTCCAGACAATTGTAAGATTAGACCTCACTCAGTTTCTACAGTATTACAGTCTGCAGTATTAGTGCATTCGTCATCTCTTATTACATGTTTCATGTGTAAACAATTTCAAGTTCTAAAACATGAGCGAGCCAAAGTAAATATTCTCAAGATCCCACTCAAGAGCCATAGTGTATATTGTGTGTTGATATTTGACATAAGACAATTCTTAAGACATAAGAAATGGTAGAAATGCACCAAATACTTACAAATAAATCAAAAATATCTTATGACATAGCTCTACTCACGCATGCCGATTACAATTCCTGGACATATAGCAGCTCGTAGTGGTCGGCACGTGGCCACGGCTCGCGGGCATTGACACACAGACACACACAAACACACACGCACACAAAAAAACACATTCAGAGCTAAAACAGCTTCTGATTGGACAGTTTTAGAAGCAGCCAATTGGACGAGGAGATGTTTGTTTCCTGTGAAGCGGATCTCTTAATGAGCAATGAAAGATGAGGTCATCATAGAGGCATCAGACAGGACACACTTCCAAATGTTTTTAGAGTGTGTGGACGTGATGGACAGGCAGCTGTAAAGGAGACATACCGCACGTTGACAAATTCAAGTCACGGTATAAAAAAGAAATTCCATATTGTTTTACTACTGTCTCTTTAAAGAACAACTACAATAACCCATAATATAGTCGCATAGTTTTAGCAGTATTAGTAGTATACTGATCTCCAGCTAATACTAATCTAGCTTTTTCCATCTGTGTGTATGTTAGTGTTGTTTACGTTTATCAGATATTTCACTTACAATACAAAGTTCCCAAAAAAATATTCTCAGGATGTGTAGAAGTGTAGAAACCAAAGATATCCAAAACATTAGTTCATATTTGCTGTGTGTGTTTGAGCGTCTTTGTGAGTCTATCTCAGATGCTGACGGTGACATGTTTCCATACATTCTCCGCGTTCATGGTTTATATGTTGTTATTTTGGTCTCGCGGCGCAGACACTTTGAAGTCTTTATTTGCATTCTTGCTTTAACGCACAGAGCGCCATTAAAGCAGCATTTCTGGACTCCGTTTCCGTTATGTCCCTGAACGCAACACGCTGGAAATGTGTGGCCAATATACTTTTGGACATCCAGCTTTATAACGACTAGAGAGAGAGACCAAAGAGAGAGACAAGAGAGAGAGACCAGTGAGGAAGGGAGATCAGAGAGAGAGCAGAGAGAGATCAGAAAGAGAGAGACCAGAGAAAGACCAGCGAGAGAGACCGGAAATAAATCAGAGAGAGAGACCAGTAAGAGATCAGAGAGAGACTGGAGAGAGAGCCCAGAAAGAGATCAGAGAGAGACTGGAGAGGCGGCCCAGAAATAGATCAGAAAAAGACTAGAAAGAGATCAGAGAGAGAAATTAGAGAGACCAGAGAGAGACCAAAGAGTGAGACCATCTCTCACCAGGCATAGACCAGAGAGAGATCAGAGAGGGAGATCAGTGAGAGATCGGAGAGACCAGAGAGGAAGAGCAGAGAGAAAGACCAGAGAGAATTTGCAGTTTTTATCCCTATAACCCAGTAGTCGTCCCATAAAGCCCTGAGCACCTGTGCAGTCAGCAGGAGCCTGGAGCTGCTGTGATTATGAGTGTGGACTTTGACCCTGTTTCCCCCTCAGGAAGACGGGGGAAGGGCCCTCAAGATGGATGCCGTGCCACCGGGTCGGCCCCTTTACGGAAAAATAATTAGTTTTCATCCTCGGCGTATCCTGCGGAACGTCGATATACCCACTCCTCAGGATTTAGAGCCCGAGGGAGGCTTATGTAATCAAGAAGAATGGAGCAAAACAACAAAGACGTGAGAGTTTAAGATATTTGTAAGACGTTTGTAATTATGAAGGAATTTTCCTTCTACCAAAACGATGGACATATTCATTAAATTCAATGTATAGTCCTAAATCACAGAAGCAGTCGGGTTAGGGTTTGTAAAACGTCTGTCTATTCGCAAACATCAGATCAAAGAAACAGTTCGAACATTTGTCATGGCTCCTATGTGTCATGGGTCATGTTAATAAATGTATAGTACACCTGGATGTATTTATAAATAGTAGTAATTGTACACACACAGAATGCAATATATTATTTCAGATTTTGACCTCAAGGACAGAAAACATCCTGGATCTACAGCCTCAGTTCTGGATCTACAGCCTCAGTCCTGGATCTACAGTCCTGGATCTACAGCCTAAGTCCTGTGGCTTTCCATCTGTGATGTTAGATCCATCTATGTACAGTCTATGCTACCTTCAAATATGAAAAAGACATACACATTTTGACAGTGCTTGTGTGGTTCTTTTGCGATTTACGACCTCGGTTAGACAGTGACTAAAATTGCAGACTCAGTAATTCACATTCAAGAACAGAAAGTGCAAAAGTCACTATAATTAATAATGGTTAAGTCTCAAAATTATTACAAATGTGTCTATGTTTATGGTTGTGACTTAGAAACGTGATAACTTTCGCTGTTGGAGGGAGGAGGTTGTAGCGGTGTGCAGAGATCTGTATCAGAATGGGGACTCGCCCTTTCCAAACACACAAATACATACACACGTAATAGAAAACCTCTGGGGTGTTCTCATTTAAAATAACAACAACAGCAGCTGGTCATGTGGAAATGCTACATATAAAATCAACTGATTAAAAGACAAAATAGAGTGATCAAATGAATGTTGTGTGGTTGTATACACAAATTGTGTGGTTTAATACACAAAGAGGCCAGATTAACATGCATTTCTCACATAGTCTGAATACATCACACAATTATAAAGAATAAGCAAAAATGTGTTATCAAAAGCAGGAATGTTATATGTTTTGAAAAACTTTGAAAAACCCAATTTAGGACCAAGTTGCGGTAGTAAAAAGAAAAAAGTTCTCCCCAAACAGCGTGTGCATTTCGGAATAGCTCAAAACGTTCTCAAGGCAACGTTTTGTCTCCTTGTTCAGCGCTAACGTTTTGGAATTATTTATTGCAATATTTTGAATCCAAATGCTTCCTTTTCCCGTCAGCATTGCCAGATTTTTGCCTCAGGACATGGCAGAGGTTTTAAATAGGCTTCACTGTAAAAACAACTGTTGTTTATTTGATTTTTGAAGACGTTTGTGAGCAGAGGGTGAAGTGGTGATGAGAGGCTCAGCCCACACACAACATATACACTCTTCTTATCCATACATGCGTTCATTTGCATACAAACTATGAAAATATAGCACAAACTGGAGAGAGAAAGACTAGAGAGAAAGACTAGAGAGAGAGAGAGACCAGAAAGAGACCAGAGAAAGACCAGAGAGACCAGAGAGAGACAACAACGAGACCACATACTGTATTGTAACTTGTAACTGACTTTTGACACTTTTTCATCTGTTCTCCTCCACAATTTTAAACTATAGGCTCTTTGGAACATTGTGATGTCACATGAACACAAGCTAAGACCATTTCTATTTGTTCAAAAGAATCTCAAAATATACTGATTTTAGCCTTAGCACAAGTTAATTTATACACACATACTTTTGAGAGGGACCTTTATCACTACAGGCAGTCTAATAGACATTTGACAAGACAAGACTCAAGATAAATAATTTCAGCTACAGATTTGAGACTTTGACGTGTGACGCATTCATTATCATATATATTTCTACAGTGCTGCTTTCCTCCCACACACACACGCGCACACACACACAGTCGTGTACGGAGCAAATCTACCGACAAGCTGCAGCAGAGCACACCCACACTTCCACATTTGACACATTCTCTGAAAAAAATCCGGTTATAAAAAGCTCTTGTTGGAACCAAGCAGCCTGCTTCCATCTAAAGACCGCTCCAACATGGCCGTCAGAGAGCCAAGACATCGGCGAAAACTTGGAAATGTCCGTTTTCCAATCAAAATATGTGACAAACTAAATACAGTTTAAGTGAATTATGAGCAGAAAACAAGGCCAAATGGAATAAATAAAATACTTGTAGTGACTGGATTGAACCATTTCTACTGCGTTTAGCATGGGGCCTACTGACTGAGACAAGGAGAGCAGGTGCATTTAAGAGCACAGGGAAAGCCATGTATATATTAGGACTGTATTTGTTTGTGTGTGTGCACGTACGTTGGTGTACTTGTGCGTGTATCTGTGTGTATGAATGAGAGCATGAGAGTTGTGGGTGTCTGTGTGAGTGTGTATATGTCTAAGTGTGTGTATCTGTCTGTGTTTGTGTATCTGTGTGTATGAATGAGAGCATGCGCTTGCGGGTGTATGTATGTATGAATGTGTATATATCTAAGTGTGTGTATCTGTCTGTCTGTGTGTATCTCTCTCTGTGTGTGTATGATTGCCTTCTGAAGCACCAGAGTGAGAAATTGCCACAGTTTCAGGGACAATCAGTCGCCGAGGTCCATAAACATAAATCCGGTGGACTAGCTCAAGGCTAATGCTAGCGCCGCCGCCGGCTAACTCCAACTGCCCCATAAAACTCACAGAAAATAACACTGCAAAAGACTATTCCACCTTCACCTACGATTACTTCAGTCATCGTATTGTGTTTTTGACAGATCAGAACAATATTAAAGCTGGGGTACGCAACATTTAAACCACAATAAATCTATGTTATAAAATCTATATAACTTGTCCCTTGCTCTCAAACAGTTTGCGTCTATATAGTTTTCATGCATTTTCTTTAGATCAGATTTTTTCAGACATATAAAGAGAGAAACACCCTCATAAGCCAATCAGCTCTCAGCCTAAGAAGTCAAATAGTGACTCACAGGGCTCAACAAGTACGAAAGATAACATATCAAGAGATTTGTTCACAAAATTTTACTTTTCCAAGACTCTTTTTCTGTGTAGGTACCCCAGCTTTGATATGAAATCATAGAAATATAGAAATATTTACTAAATGAAAGGAAAGAAGTGTAAAGACCAAAAACTTATCATATAGACTTAACAAAAGCAGCTCTGTGGCTCATGGCTATTGCTATGTGACTCAAGGCTAATGCTATTGCTAACTCCAGCCCTGTCTAAAACAAATATGGCCCCCAGCTGCAAAGTGAACTCATCCCGATTCAGCCTTGAGAAAAATAGCGTTCACTTTACTCACGCAGCCATAAATCTCTGCTTGATTTTGTCCCTTTTGGCCACAGCAGGGCTTCGTACATCACAGCAGACATAAATTACACATATTGTCTTTTTTGCAGTGAAATATGTTACACAACAAAAAGTGTGATGACTGTTTTATTACAGATTTGACTCCACACTCAAAGAAGGCCAGGCCAAGTACATTTTGAAAGAGTTTAGATTTACTGATGAAAGCAATAAGTTGGCTTTGTTTTCAAATAATGTTTAATTACTAAGTATACAGTCCTAGTTACAATTGCTAACATGATAAGTTGCTAACTGGCTAACCAAGCCATCAAAATCAACTTTATCATTGTAAAAAAGAAAGAAAGGAAAAATCAAGTATTCAGTTTAAAGAGCGACTAAACACCTGTGCCCAGCCTTACTCCGCCCACATGAAGATTTGAAAATGTTCTCTAAAAAGGGCGTTGCCTGGAGGACTAAGGGACAAGAAGGGGGGCTTAGAGTTGGGCGTGGTCTGGGCTGTGATTGACAGCTCACTTGTCACACAAAAAAAAACAGACAGTTGTCATTGCTGCTTAAAGCAATAGTTACAGACCAGAAAGTCTCATTCCACCCTTGTTTACACACTAAGATCATTGTAAAGCTACACACCTGAACCTAATCACACTCAATAATCTCAGAATCACTCATGTAATTTAATTTTAATCCACTAGATGGCGCCAGAATACTCCAAACTGCAGCTGGGGCGTGTGTGAGAGTTGGATGGGTTCACATCACTGGCTCTGACAGACTGACGTCACACAAAACAACTGATGTCATAGAGAACTTCAGAGTCAATGGAGAGGCCAGAACCAAATTCAAATGTAGTACAACCAAAAAGGTTGAGAGGGCACCACACAGCGTTTTTTGGCTCAAAAGTGATATTTTATCTAATTTGAACTAAAATGTCAAAAAAATGACCAGGATATGTAGACAGCACTACAATAAACATACTTATGCAGTTTATGAGTTAAAAAAAGTTGATTTGGTGTTTAGTCGCTCTTTAATATCTTGACTACGAGATAACAATTTCCAAAAACACAGACAAATATCACTTCACAGCAGCCAAACTTTACTAGTCGAATCCAAACAGGCCTCCTTCGTGAACAGCCGTGGGAGTCAATGCGTCGGCCACTTCCTACAGCCTTTGCTAATGGCCTGAAAACTTGCGATCAGTCAAGCTATCGCGCTAGCACCATTCACGCAGCAACGGCGCCTGCTCCGCGTAAACAAACTGCATTTTTATAGTTCAGTCAGATCCGCCTTAAAACTCGACTGGAATGCGGCTTAAATTGGCAGCTTGTGGGCACTTCCTTTGGTTTGTACACAACATGGGAAAAGATAGAAGCAACATACATTCACTTCTGAAATCTATTACATTCCTGTTTTTTATACTTTTTCTGAAAGTTTTTTTGTATTGCCAAATGTTGTAAACAAGTCAGACCACAACATCCTGTCTTCATCCGGTCAGAAAACATGTCATCTTTTGTGTAAGAAAAAGCCGTGTCACTATCTGACGATTTGGGCTGAGTGAGAGTGGTCCTCTCTTTTTCGGTTTTCTAGTGAAGTTACAAAGTTCTTACACGATTTGTCACCAGATACAAAACATGTGCAAAGACAGAAATATGTATATTTATATAGCCCTAAATCATAACAGTAGTTATCTCTGAGGACAGATCAGAGAATCAACTTCAAGAACAGATCAGAAAATCAAACACAGGAAATGCAACAATGACAAACGCATTGAGCCATTGGTACATAAGGAGCAGATGACCACTGTCCATAAATGTTACCAAATGTAGATAAATTTAACATTTTTCAAACAGCGGTAATGATCTCATATTCTACCGGTTTTGTAGATCTCGTAGCGCAGAGAGAAGCCCGCCCCCTGGTGAGCATAGTCCGACACAAAGCGGATCTGTAGAGCCGGTCCGGACGAGATGATAGGAGGAGGTGCGATGTTACTGCAGTGTCGGCCCAGAACGTCTGCGTTTTCTGAAGTCCCGTCTCGGATTTCTATAAAGTCGTATCTGTAAATGAAAGAATAGATCGGTTACAGAGGCTTTAAAATAGGCAATATGAGTTATAAGCTGGAGTGTCTCAGTTGGCAGAGCATTGGCCTTTGAGCCTGGAGAATGGAAACCACGAGAGCTTCTCCACCTACTCCCACCGATGTCTGATATTGTTGTGTCCTTGGGCAAGATACTTAACCCCGCTATGCCTGAAGCCCCCGCTGAAAGATCCAGCAGGTGGTGAGTCCACAGGAGGACTCACCTGCAGGAGGATCAGTGAGGGGGTGGTGCTCTGTGAAAAGGGTGACGCTCTGACTGCCACCCCCCTACCCAGAAATGGATTAAGGGGTAGAAAATGGATGCATGGATGGATAGATATAAGCTTTTAACCATTGCTTTCCCATAGAAACTGACCTGGGTTGGTTTTTTCCCCTTTCTCCTCTCTACTCCCTGCCCCTCTCCTCCCTTCTCTCCTCCTTTCCTCCTCTCTCTCCTCCCCATCTCTCTCCTCAGGACACAGCCACCGTCCAAGTGAAACATTTGGGAAGTCAGCAAAAACAAATGCGATGGACGCCATTTTGGCTCCGAGTCAAAGCCAGCTTGTGTACCTGCTGCTTCACCGGCTGTCGCATTTAATATACTGAATATACTGTCAAATATACTGTCAAAATAGCCGGATTAAAGCTGGGGGACCTAATTTACAAACTGCAACAAGTAAAACTAGGTAATACATCCAGGTCACTAGTTACATTCACGCTCTCAAAACAGCAAACGGCAAAACTTTGTCCATGAGAGCTTCCCTATTGGGCTTCATTGAGCTAGCCGGTTAGCATTGTGAAAATGAATTGATTTGATTGCGTATAAGCAACTGGACAAAGAAGTACCACAGGGTTTGTACCAGATGGACAATGCTAACCCTCCTTTATTGGCGGGGGACACTCGCTAGCTTGCATTAGCAGCCATCTTAGCATTATGTCTGCCCTTATTAGATATATAGATAATAGACAATTTTTTGATCCCCATAGGAGAAGTGTAGATGTTGTGCGGCAGAAACACATCTATACCTAAAAACAAATACATTCTAAATTCTAAAAGTATCTAGCAATAATTACGAAGAAAGTTATTAACCGTAATTACGGTGCAAAGCTTATGCCCATCTAAGGAAATTGGTTAGCTTATGTTAAGATAATAGGCACACAGATGCTTACATTTAGACACTGTGAACAATACTCCTTTAATGGGAAAATAACAGCGCAGTAGAAATACAGAACATGCAGCATCTGTCACATACTTTTAAGATGGACATGGACGTAGACAAACAGAGACATTGACAATGAACCAGCATCAAGGGGAGAGGAAAACAGGTACTTATAGACACAGAGAAACACAGGTGATACACATTAGGGATGTATGTTAGTGCATACTTTGTATTAGCAGTACTTTGTTGGACTCTGTATTAACCCTGTATTAGTAACTTGGTATATGATGTACAATAAATGCTTTCGGAACACCTCGGAAAGAACCTGGACTAAAACAGGGGAGAAATTGTTTTCCTCGATACTTATGTTTGCCCTCTTCCAAATAAAAGCTAACACTATGGCGTCATCACACTCTGTCAATTCCTAATACACACTCTATGGTCTGTACTAGGGTTTAATCCCGAGACACGGGATTCCCGGGAAATCTGATCAAAACTATTTCCCGATTCCCGGGAAATGTTATGACGGGAACCGGGAAATTAAAGTTAAAAAAAAAATCCAGTGCGCTCCAATTATAGAGCACGTTTATTGTTGTTCAAAGTTGAAACATATTTCATTTACAATCAACATGTCTACAGCTGAGAGGATGGCTCATAAATTGTGTTTTTGACAACAAATATGGGTCTTAATCGCGCTAAACCACGACTTGTAATGAGGCCAGCCTCAGGGTACGGGGCACATGAGAGCCCAGAATTTGGCTACGTCCAATTCTATCAGAAAGCTCCTTTCTTTTTTTCCATCTGCTAAGGGCAGCAACAGGTTTGGCTAACATACATATAACACATTTTAAGATCATATAAAATGCATTTAGGGTAATGTTCTGCTTCCAGTGACGATAGGAATGATAAGGAAGAGAGGAGAAGGGTAAGAAGGTTGATATTAGAAATTGGATGCGCCCGAGAGCCGGCTGCAGCGAACACACGGAGGAGTTTATGGAGGTGGCACCCGTTTTGTTTTACGCTTTAAAACTCTTTGGGCTTATTTCCAAATGGGGGATTACATATCTGCACTCAAACTATTATCTGGACTTAAACATGAAACTGGTCTGAACTGAAGTGGTCTGTGCTGTTCATTAATAACTAAGGTAAGACCCATAACACAATTGGAAATGTGCCTTTTACGAACTTTTGCGTTTTGTTTGAGCAAACAATGCGGGCCATGGAAAACATTCTGCTGTAGCCAAACTAATTGTGAATAAGCCGCTCTGTAGGTTCTGTTGATTTATATGATATATGTTCATCTGATTGGGCTGAAGTCAGTGCCTCCAAACCACACCGCACGTCACTGGTCGACAAGTGGATTGTGCAGACATTTAGAATCTCATAATAGTGAAATTCCTGAAGAAAGCCCATCAACAAAACGTCTGAAAACGCTATGGCTACTTTAGAAAAGCTAGCAAGTCGCTTGGTGAAACACTAGTGGAGACGGCAGCTTTTGTTGGATTATATATTTGAGTGATATCATACATTACTTACGGCGTCGTCTTTTCCCGGGATTTGATATGGCTCATTTTCGGGAAAAATATTAAACCCTAGTCTGTACCCACACCAACATTAAAAATAGAAGCTTTCCAAAATGGAGTATTATATATAGACTATTGAAGTTATAAATGAATGAAGTCATGTAGAAGTAACCGACAGAGGAGATTAGGTCAAACAAACGTGTGTGAGTTTGAACTGGAGCCTCTAGTCTTTCGGCTAATTGACCCCAACCGATAAAAGCAAATTCCAGGGTGTCAGTTCTCAGCGAGGAGGAAGCCGACAGAGACGTCCACCTGGTCCACTGTTGCACAAGCTAACAACACCGGCTATTTTTAAACCCTGCTTCAGCACCAGCCAGGCATATGTATACTGCTTTTGTCACCAAAGGCAAGAAATAAAGCAAAAATACATGTATGTATGCAGGCTAGCTTTTCCGGTCTCTAAATACTTGTATATGAATGTATTCTAGCTTTTCAAGTCTCAAAGAAACAACAAGATAAATCAACGAGAATGAGGTCCAAACATGTAAAAAAAAAAAAATAAAAAAAAAGCTTTCTTCTCATAAACAATATATGCGGTTTGCCTCCAGTCTCGTATAATTGAATCGTAGAATTGTACACAAAACAGACGATATTTTTTCTTATGAAAGGCCTGTGAGTCATTATTTGACACTTTGGGATGGGAGCTGATTGGCTGAGTGAGGGTGTTCCTCTTTTTGTCACTTTTCTGTCTCTGTGATAGAGGTCAACAAATACATGGAAACTAGTGATGGAAGCAAACGGGATTGTTACACGGATATGATTACATATACCGAAAGTTATGAACCCCAGCTTTAATCTGCTGCCAAATATTGCATAGATTTCACAACTTTAAGCAAAACAGGCACTAAAAGGAGTATTTATGACTTGTCCATGGTTCAACGCACACACACACGCACACCCACACACACACACACACGCTTGCATATTTACCCCATAATATCTAGCAACCCCACTCCCATCTGGTCAAAACAGCAGTTGTCTTAATTACACATCACATAAGTAGGCGTGGCAATGTTGACACGAGTATCTCTAAGTAATAATTTGATTTTAATGGTGTTTTTCTTGCTTCTCTGCTCATAAAAGTCTCGCCTACTTCTCTGTCTGTGTAAATATGTGTGTTGTGTGTAATTTTTTGTATAATTTATCGGCTGCTGCTGCCTTCTCTGCGGGTTATGACACTACATGAGTTGAGATGTGAAAAGCTGTCAGACGCAACAGGGACGTTATTGTTCTTAGCTTGATTGTAGACTGTATACAGATGGACAATGCTAACACCCTAGATCACTGAAGTCCAATATAAAACTGGACGAGGTATAGATCCAACTCGCTCTGGCTTCAATTGACTTCCATTGAAAAGTAAACTCCTCTAGCTCGATAACCATTTGTGGCATACTCACCATTTTGGGCTTAAACAATCACAGCCTCAATCCTGGATCTACAGCCTCAGTCCTGGATCCGTTTGTGGGAGTGGAACCATCTCTCATTGTGGGCCTTTGAGGTTTCTCTCTTTTTTTCCTTAAACAGCTTCTTTAAAAAAAAAATATAATCCAATTTGAACATGCTTTCCATTCTCCCAGTTCTATCGTCCCAAACATTGACTCCACACTCTGAAATTTTAATATTTGTTCATATATTTTGAGCAGTGTGGCATCAGAGATACTCATCTCCGCAGCTCCAGGGAGAAACTGAAGTTCTGCCCAAAGGTGTGAAGCACAATTAGCCGTGTGTGTGTTTGATGGATGTGAGTGAGAGCGCGGACAAGCCTGGACTGGGGCTGGGTTACAGCTCCCCCGGGGGATCGAGTTTCCTCACCCCCTGCCTCACCCCATAGTCTCCCCCACAGGGCTCTATCCTCAAAAGGGACAAGAAGATTCTACTTCTCTGCTCTGCTCTAATTCTATTCATTCTATTATATTTATTTTTGCATCACCCTAAATCACAACAGCAGTCTTCTCGGAGGATTTTACAAAGTTGTCGATTCACCAACTACCGATCAGAGAATCAAAAAGTTCAAACACAGGAAATGTAATGATAAAACACACATCCTACCAGCACCTTTTTAGTCTCTATTGGTCCTGGTTCTATTCAGGGCGAGCTGGTACTAAAGTGTTCTAACTGACAGAGATTGGGTGCTGCTGGAAGCCATGGTTACCAAGGAATTTCCACAAATACTGGTTTGTTGTGGGTAGGTTTCAAGGATACGGAACCAGATACTAAAGCGTAATGGAAACGCAACCAGGTAGAGTAGAGTAGAGTAAGGCAAAGTAGGGCTGCTGGAATTGTTTTCGCATGTATGTTAGATCAGCATTGAAAACTCAGCCAATCATTTCTCAGATCAAAACAGTCTCAAAACATTTGCTTACACACTGAGAGCAAGGGACCCCAGCCTTAATATCCTATCTATCTATCTATTTCCAAGTCCAATTGCATCACAATGCTACAACTTTGAGCAAAACACAGAAACCAATGCAAAAAGCAGTAGTTTTGTGCTCGCGTATGAAAACATATAACTGATCATAATAGTGATAAATAGAAACACAAGAAGATGATAAAAAAATTGACAAGACTATATGTTAGTACGTTTGAAACCTAGCTGTACTGACGTTTGTTCCTGCTCTAACGCGGGGGTCTATCCTCACATGGGACAGGGGGAAGAGGGGGGAGAGGGGGAGGTACAGAGGGGTGAGGCGGTGCCCGTAATGGCTCCAGACCGGTCCCAGGAGAGTCCAAGCAGAGCGGCAGACGAGGGCGGGGTCAGGAGGAGAACACTCGGGCTAATGGAACCTCAGGAGACCGTGGTACAAGTGTGAGAGAGCAAATATCGACTATGTTTATGATGCTGGATACAAACCAGAGACGAGACCCAACTGCAACGACCTGGGACTCACATGTCCCCACATGGGGGGGGGGGTCTGAGATGGAACCAATCCTGAACTCGCTCTCTCTTTATGGAGTCTCTCTGTAGTCTCTCTCTCTATGTATGGTCTCTCTCTCTTAGGTCTCCCTCTCTCTCTGGTTTTGGTGACATACGCTGACAAACAAGACGTTCGGCTTTGTGACCGTTTTTTAACTATAGACTCAGTTTAGGGGTTGTCCATGCCATAATATCCATACGGCGGGACTATTGTAACTCACTGTATAATGGCCTTGACCAGTCCTCAATTCACAGACTCCAGCTGGTAACGCAGCACCTTGGATGCTGACTGGCACCAGTACTGTCGCTTTTAGAATTCAGCTTAAAAAACTCACTTAAAATTGATTTGCTTTAGTATTTAAAATCACTGCACAACTGACCAGCTTCGTTTGTACTGTCCCAGGTCTAGACTAAAGACCAGAGGAGACCGAGCCTTTGCTGTCGCAGGGCCCAAACTCTGGAACGCTCTCCCTTTTTGTGTCAGAGCTGCCCAGTCTTTAGCTTTAAATTGCAGCTAAAGACACATTTCTTGACTCTTAGGAAAGCTGTGATGTCACACTTCTCATATTTACAAAACCTCTCACTCGTCTATTGCCTTAAACTTCCACTTGATTGACTTCCCTTGCTCTCGTCTCTTAGAACACTCGCTTTTGAACGTGGCCAATCCTCTCCCGCGCTCTGTAAGCCACAACGCGTTCGAGTACCACGTCTAAAACTCGCTTCTGGGAAAATCTGAGCAAACAAAGTCTCTGTTCGACGGTGAGGATAAAAGGCGCGTCTTAATGAGTTTTTAATTGATTTTGGAGTGGGCTCTGTGTTAGCGCGCCGCGGCGTGGATTAGCGCAGCTTCAGAAGAGGGTATTGACCCGCGGAGACATTCCCTGGGCACGTATGAATACATGCATGAGTCCTGGTGTGGAGCGCTAACGTTAGCATGCTAAAGCCACTATAATCATTTTCAAAGTCAAAGGTGTTTGACCTAGAACACGCCGGAGGGACTACTTTCTCTTAAAAGCAAAAAAATCATAGAGGCATAGAAATGTAATTTCTATCCATTCTCTCTGTCTGGTCTCTCTCTCTCTCTGGTCTCTCTCTGGTCTCTCTCTCTGGTATCTCTGTCTGGCCTCTCCCTCTCTGGTTTCTCTCTGGTCTCTCTCTCTGGTATCTCTGTCTGGCCTCTCCCTCTCTGGTCTCTCTCTGGTCTCTCTCTCTGGTTCCTCTTGTGAAAACTACTACATGAAAACCACTGATTGAAGCTTTTGAGAGTGAGAGACTACATAGTGACATAATTTTGACAGTTTAAGCTATTGTGATTTTAAAGTTATGTACCCCAGCTTTAACTTGCCATATTTTCCCAGTATATACAGCATGAAAGCAGCCAAACTTGCATAAACAGCAGGGCATCGTCAGTCGCCTTCTTCCCTCTTGACAATTCCAAAGGCGCAGTCCCTAATGAGCCATAAGTGCTTTTGAAATATTAACTGGGAGCTGGGAGGCGAAATCCTTTAGATGTACCACAGCCGCCATCTCCAATCCGTCACTAGAGCAAGATGACGTCCACCGAGCTGTACTTACACAGGAGAACACCCCGCGACCACAGAAACGTCTAGACCTGGAGTTTGCATCGATCCCAAGCTGCAGACGATCAATGCAGATGTGTTTAAGGCTAATGGAAGCCGATTCATGCACACATTTACAGGTGCAAGCTAAAGATACAGCTGTGATAACTATAGACTGTATACAGATGGACAATGCTAACATAGACTGTATACAGATGGACAATGCTAACATAGACTGTATACAGATGGACAATGCTAACCTGCTAGCTCAACAAAGCACAATGGGGAAGTGGAGGGAAGTTTTGCTCTAACTCGCTCTGGCTCCTATTGACTATTATGTAAAAGTAAACTCCTCTAGCTCAGTGACAGTAACCGTTTTTGTGTCAAACTCACCATTTTGAGCTTCTCTCTCTTTGGTCTTTCTGTCTGGTCTCTCTCTCTCAGGTCTCTCTTTCTGGTCTCTCTCTTATCTCTCTGTCCTCTATCTAGTCTCTCTCTCTGGTCTCTCCCTCTGGTCTCTCTTTCTGGTCCCTCTCTCTGGTCCCTCTCTCTGTTCTCTCTTTCTGGTCTCTCTCTGGTCTCTCTCTCTCTTTCTGGTCTCTTCTGTCTCTCTGTCTGGTCTCTCTCTATGGTCCCTCTCTCTAGTCTCTCTCTCTGGTTTGGTCTGGTCTGTTTGTGACTGGGTTCTTGTTTATCACATTGATGCTCTATTATGTTCTCACACAGCTTTACCCATATTCCCATAAATATTGTTACATTTCTCTTTCCTCCGGGTCTTTCGTCTCTGTCATGTTTTCTTTGCTCTCATTATATAAACAGGATTCTTTATTACAGCGCTTGCTCTGGGCTCGTCCTGATCACATCGATTACACATTAGGAGTATTGATCCACGCTGCCCCCGGTGGTAGAGGTGAGGTCACTGCGCTTATGTCCGAGCAACGAACAGAGACATGTGAAGAGAAGACACTAATGATCTTTGAGCAGAACGGGACCTGAGGACCTGATTTTAGCCACATCAAGGCTGGTATCACAGTTGACACGTCCCCCCGTCCCTTCTGTCTAAGATTGTGTCTGTTTAAATGTTTTCATCACACACAGTCAGCATGAATACAGACAATATGACCAGAAAAAAATTATAAAAATAGATAATTGAAATGTCATGTTATCATGTTATTACTTTTATATTACTTTTAAATATGCATAAAAATAAAAAGACAAAAAATATAAATATAATAATTCATTTGAAAATAAAAAGTAAATTCATTTAAATAAATAGAATAAATATTTTAATTTAATTTAAAAAAAAATATTTTTTTAAGCCAAGAACAAGAGACATGGATTGGATTACAGTTGGATTACAGTAATATCACCCTCTGGTCTCTCTCTATAGTCTCTATGGCTACTCTGTTGACTTTCTCAGACCTCTCTTGAGTCTATCTCGGCTCTCTCTCTCGCTCTGATAATAACGCATCAGTTTTAGACAGACACTCAAAGACGCTTCACGTGTCATTATTCTTTCACTCCATACACTTCTGTAGCCACAGCTGCCCTGGGGCACATTGACAGAAGCGAGGTATCCAGTATGTGCCATCAGCCCCTCAGACCACCACCAACCATACACAGACACACACACCAGACTAATTCTGGGCAATGTGGGTGAAGTGTCTTGCCTTCACCCACAAAACCTCATTAAATTTTGGCACTGACCCACTGTGGCACCTGGTGTTCCCAGAGGTCTCCCATCACAGTAACCAGACCCTGCCCTGAGCAGCTTCAGAGGTCTGACGGGATCTGGCTTTCGCATGCAAGCATTGCCACTGATCTCTCTCACTGGCCTCTCTCTGGTCTTTCTCTCTGACCTCTCGCTGGTCTCTCTCTTGTCTCTTGCTGGTCTCTCTCTCTGGTTTCTCTTTTGATGTTTGAAAGTGAGGTACCCCAGCTTTAAACCCACTCACACCACCATTATGACTGACTACAATAGTATCAGAGTTTGAGGATGTAATACACATTCTTCCACTCTTCCATCAATCTAACGACTTATTTCGGCTGCAGAGGACGACAGTTGGAGGCGAAATAGTAAAAGTCTGAAATCCTCCTTGAGAACGACAGAGGACAGAGAGAGAGGCTGAGCAGGCACTTTCACAGCTGTTAGAAGAGGAGCCCAGGGGAATGTGGAGAGCAGGGAACCAGCCCAGAATGACAAAGAGGAGAGGATCAGAGCAGATACTGGACATGATTTAGTGTTGGAGTGAAGGATCTGACTGTGTGTTTGATGTGAATGTGTGAAATGAATACATGAATGAAAAATGCATGACAATAGAATATTTTTATTTATTTTTTTCCATATTGTTAAAGATTTGTTTTTATTTGTCCATCCATCCATCCATCTTCTTCCCCTTAATCCATTTCTGGGTCGGGGGGGTGGCAGTCAGAGCTGAACCCAGTACACAGAGCACCAGCCCCTCACTGATCCTCCTGCAGGTGGTGAGTCCACAGGAGCCTTGATCTTTCAGCAGGGGCTACAGGCAAAGTGGGGTTAAGTGTCTTGCCTAAGGATACAACGACAGCAGTCATCATTGGGAGTCCTGAAGTAGGTCTCATGGTGGGCTCGAACCCACGACCTTCCAGCTGTAAGGCCAATGCTCTACCAACTGAGCCACTGTCGCTCTTCTCTTATCTCTTTTTTTATTTGTAAGAAATAAAATAAAAAATATTTAAACATTTTCATATTTATATTTTTTTAATATTCATTTTCTAATTTTTATTTATCAATCTATATAAAAAAAACATATAATTTGTTTTAATATTTCAACTTGAATAACAATTTACTCTTCAATAAATAGAATACATAAGCATGCAATAGTGTTAGAAACCTGTAGCCAAAATCAGGGATATCGACGACAGAGCAACCACGAAGCCAATTATAATAAAGACAGCTCTCTAATATCATCTCCATGATTAGGCTTATGCTACATTTCTTAACGTTGATGCCGTAAAGCTGTTATAATGATATTTCCAGCATAAACAAGAGAGACCAGAGAGAGACCAGAGATAAAAGACACATTTTAGAAGTGAGTAGTGATTTCAGTTCATACTTAAGGCCAAAGTTGAAGAATGTTATCAGAAATTGAAAAAAGCTGTTCATTTATATAACACAAACCCTGCATTGATTGATTTAAGTTGTGTATCAATCCATTTATGCATTTTTTCTGTTTGTATAATCGGTCTGTTTTAAAGTTTCTCCTTGTTGAGCTGCACCCAGAAAATTTGAATATGTAATTTCCCAAACTTTTGCTGACGGAGAAACTGGCTCTAGACACCCACGCTTTGTGACTTTCTACACCCAGGAAGGAGTGCATCAGGCTGGGTGCGTGGGCGAGGGTCAGGGGGGTGCCACGGTTCACGGTTCCTTCCCTAGGGCGCTCGTAAAGAATGAAACTGGCTTCACCAATAAAAAAAGTGCAGCAGAGGCAGTGTCTGTGCTCTGCTTGTGGCCTGAGGCTCACAAGTTTTAAACAAGACAGATTTGTAAAAGGAGAGTCCTGCAGTGGAAGCAGACTGGAACAATAAAAGACTGTACACAGATAGACAATTGCTAATATAGACTGTATACAGATGGACAATGCTAACTTAGAATGTGTATAGATGGAAAATGCTAAACTAGACTGTATACAGATGGAAAATGCTAACATAGACTGTATACAGATGGACAATGCTAATATAGAATGTATATAGATAGATGAAAAATGCTAACACAGACAGTATATAAATGGATAATGCCAATCTGCTATAATAAAACCCATTATGGCCTCTATTGACAAGCATTATTTTCAACTATTGAGCAAAAAGGCCTGCACAACACTACTGAATCATTCCAATACCGCTGATTTAGAAAACAACTTTTTAAATGACAAGGGGAAATCACTAGATTAGAACATTGTCAAACGTTCCAAAGATAATATCAATTATAATCAAGAAGAGTGTGACACAAACAGTTATTGAGCTCAAGGAGTTTACTTTTACATGTAAGTCAATAGGAGACAAAACTTAAGCCATGAGCACTTCCCTAGCTTCATTGAGCTAGCAGGTTTGCATTGTCCATCTGTATACAGTCTCTGTACTAAGCCCTGGCCCTCAGTTTGAGAACCACACGGCTAATCACTAGGTTACAATTAACTTTCACATGTGAGTTTTGTTCTTGGCTTCGCTCAGATAAACCTCTCTTTGTTCCTCGGTTGTGAAACTTGCGAAGACGTTGTTCCTTTCGGCTCCAAAACAAAACATATGAACGTCATTATTCTGCGGAGAGGGGGAAACAAGAGCACAGCTGGCTTCTATTTAGACGCTTCTCCAAAATATTTACCCGTTCGTCCTGGCCGTTCAAGCGCTCAGGAATCTGTCCCGAGTTTGCAAAATCTGCTGTTGGCATTTAGGCACCAGATAGTCGCGGATTGTGGGAATGTCAAACGATTTTAACCAAGATAAAAATGAATTTCCCAGAAGAATTAACTTTGGTCCGGCTTTTGTTCCTCTCATTTAAACTTGGCTCCGTCTTCATCAATGGAATAATGCACAAACTTAAGAAAGCTACTCATTGATGCTCTGTTTAAGTGGGCCAGGGCCCACTTCGCGATTAGATCCAGGCTTTGGCACGTTTGCTCAAAGTGTGCTCAAGCACGATTCAGACTGCGGCCACGGCCCGCTTCCAAAGCCCGGATGAGGGGGGTCAGTGTGGCGAGTGGGGGATGAGGTGTGGTGGGGACTTGATATTGTGCGTCACATTACGTCTTCCGTTGTGACAGGAATTTTTTCCCACACGCCTCTCCTGCACTTTTGCATTCTCCGTGTTAAACCTTTTATATAAGCCCCGGACCGTGGTCGAGGGGCGCAGGGGGGTGTGTCGCTGCAAGGCCAAAGAAAAGCGTTTCCTACGGGAATAACTCTCTCTGTTCTGACCCTCGCTCTCACAGTGATTGCAATAATACTTCAGACATTCAAGGATCAGTCTTTATTTAATCGCCAGAACACACCAACATACACTTATTTTTGCCTGCCTGCTCTGCTCGTACGGCACACTTTTAATTCTTTCATTCTTATTCATTCATTTCTCAGCGCTCTTACGCTCGTTACTAAAGAGAGAGTGTGTGTGTGCACTCGTGTCCGCGGCGAGCACACACACACACGCACACGCACACACATGTTACCCAGTGAACTGCTGCACTTTGCATCAGAGAAATGTGGACAAGTGTGAGATGTGTCTTTCAACGCAATCCGTACTTGAGCTGTTAGCTAACAGGAAGAGAAACGGAAAATCAACCAGGACAACGAGGTCGTCGCTGGAGTTAGTATTAGCGCCACCAGCTGGACCGAGTGTGACGACGATCCGGGCCACTTGGCCCAGTTCACCTGAAAAAACCTATGTGACCGTGCCTTAAGTCTCATACAACTCGTGAGGGTGGTATCATGGGCTGTTAAATCGGGGGTACGTAACTTTGTCGTTTCATAGATAGCCCGTGTTGTTTGTTCCAAAAGGAAGAGTCTTGCAAACAAACCAGACCACTGGTTGTCATGATCTGATTATAAAACATGTTATCTTTTGTGTAAGAAAGAGCCCTGTGAGTCACTATTAGACTCTTTGGGGCTGAGATAAACATGTGAGAAAGGCAGAAATACATGAATATTGGGGATAGAAGCTAACGGTTCTGAGAGCAAGGACAAAATAATAAATCTAATTTCCATCATAGCAACGTTTTTAGGCAAAGCAAGGCATGGCAAGATTACTTGTATAGCACAGTTCATACACACAGCAACTCAAAGCACCTAACGAAAAAAAAAGCAGCATTACAAGGCATAACGATGATAAATAGTCACAGTGCATTAAATAGAATGAAGAAATACAGGCCTTGAATCTGCAATCAAATTATTTGTGTAACCATGAACTCAGTGTTTTAGATGGACTACGCATACTACGACCATTTTCATTGACGTTGCAAACGGGTTAATTTCACAAAAGTTTCCTGCATGTGCGCCAAGTGAACTTTGCGAAGGCCCAGCACACTCTTGAGACACTTTCCATTGCACTTTATCTCTCTTCTCTCTCTCTCTCTCTCTCTCTGGTCTCTCTCTCTCACTCCCTGGTCTATCTCTCGCTCTCTGGTTATCTCTCTCTGGCCACTCAGTCTCTGGTCTCTTTGGCCTCTCTCTCTGGTCTCTCTCTCTCTTGCCTCTCTCTCTCTGGTCTCTTTGGCCTCTCTCTTCGGCCTCCCTGTTTTCCATCACAGCCCAACCTTTCAAGTAAGTAAGCAAGTAATATTTATTTATATAGCGCCTTTCTCAGACCAGAGTCACGAAGCGCTTTACAATTGTTATTTTTGGGCATTTGTCCCTCACTCCACTCAGAGATGGGAGTGGGTCTCTGTGTTCACATCAAAAACAGGTTTATTCTGTGCACAGAACGCATCCCTGAGTGTTAACTCTATGGCGATCCTCATTGACTTTACAAACTGGTTCATTGCACTAAATTCCATTTGCATCGAGTGTGGTAGGTGAAAGATTGCATATATCAAGCACACTTGCGGAGGGCCTTTCTACAGAGGTCTCTCTCTCTCTCTCTGGCCTCCAACTCTGGCCTTCTCCATGGAAGTAGTATTTGCTGCATGCCTTTGTGTGTATATGTGTATGTGTATTCATCAAACTTAAATTTCCCCACTGCGGGACGAATAAAGGACCTTCTTCTCTTTCTGGCCTCTCTCTCTCTGGTCTCTTCCTCTTGCTGGTCCCTTTGGCCTCTCTCTCTCTGGCCCTTCTCTGGTCTCTCTCTGACCTCTCTCTAGTCTCTCTCTCTCTGGCCTCTCACTCTCTGCCCTCTCTTGTCTCTTTTCCTTCATAGACCTTCATTCAGCTTTTCCACCAAACATTTATAAATCATTCACACATTCAAACCCCTTCAACTTCTTCCTGCTCCTCTCCTTGACCCAGTCTTTCTAAATAACCCGTCATCTCCTGCCCCGCCAACGTGCCCTTGAGCAAGGAAGGCGCCGCGCTTAATTGCACCACAAAGCGTCCGCAATAAAAAGGGTCTGGTGGCCACTCTGGGCTTCCATACGCCGGCCGCAAATTTGTAAAAGAGAGAAAGCTATTGTTGGGTAGAAGGAGTAATTATTGTCAAAAGGAGGCGACCGCAGCACACTTAGAGGAAGCAGAGAATGTGGTAATAGGACAAGACTGGGTTAGATCTCGTCTTTAGGAGAAGACTTCATACCTGTTTTAAATTAGCCTTGTTCATTCAATTTCTCTCTAGTCCCTCTCTGGTCTTTCTCTGGCCTCTCTCTTTTGTCTCCTTGTGGTCTCTCTCTGGTCTCTCTCTTTGGCTTCTCTCTGGTCTCTACATTGGTAATTCTATAGGCTCTCTATTTGGCTTCTCTCTCTCTGTTCTCTCTCTAGTCGCTCTATTTGGCTTCTCTCTGTCTAGTTTCTCTCTGGTCTCTCTCTTGGTTTTGCTCTGTCTGGTCTCTCCCTGGCCTCTCTTGTCTCTTTGGCTTCTCTCTCTCTAGTTTCTCTCTGGTCTCTCTCTTTGGCTTCTCTCTATCTGAGCTCTTTCTGGTTTCTCTCTGGTCTCCCTCGGGTCTCTCCCTCATGGTCTCTCTCTTGTCTCTATCTTTGGCTTCTCTCTGTCTGATCTCTCTCTGGTCTCTCTCTACACTGGGTCCCCTACACAAAAAACAGTCTTTACAACCGTTCAACCGTTCTAATCAGAAACATCACAGCAGCCAGGCCTAAAGGCTGGGTCCCTGTATCCCTTACTTGCAGTCCAGCCGCTCAATCTCGAAGTGTGGGTTGAAGTTGAGGGCTATGCGTTGCGTGGGCTCGGGAGCTGTGACGACCCAGTGACAGCTCTGGTGAGGCGGGTACTCCAGCGGGTACCCGGGCGACGTGATGTACCCGGCCTCAGAGGCATCCAGCACACCCCCACACTCTGGAGCTGAGGACAGAGACACATATCATGTTTAAAATGGAGTTTGGTTTTCTTCTAAGAGCAGGACTAAAGTGGACTTAAGTAGATTCACAAATGTTTTTAAATTTGCATTGTTCATTTTATGTCTGTCTGGTCTCTTTCTGGCCTCTCTCTTTGGTCTCTCTCGTTTCGTTCTCTCATTTCTCTCTGTCACTGGCCTCTCTCTCTCTGGTCTTTCTCTCTCATCTCTCTATGGTCTCTTTATTGCCTCTCTCTGTGATGCTTCTCGAATCTTTCTTTTGTTTCTCTCTGTCTGTGGCCTCTCTCTCTCCCAGGACTCTCTTTCTCATCTCTCTATGGTCTCTCTAAAGTATCTGTATCTGGTGTCTCTTTGGTCTCTCTCTCTCTCTCTCTTGTTTCTCTCTCTGGTCACATCTCTTGTCTCTCTCTTGTCTCTCTTTGTACATTCAACAGGGGTGTGAATGTCAATAACAAGCTAACAAACACCCAGCAAAGAACATTACAAGAGGTAAATAATGTATTCTGTTGTATTAGCAATGTTAGCAATACATACTACTTATATACACAATGGTGATAAACTAGCAATGTAGCCACAGCTGCCCTAGGACAGATTGACTGAGGCAAGACAGCCAGTATGTGCCATTGGCTTCTCTCACCACCAACCATTCACACACTCATCAGACACCTTCTAGAAAATATTGGTGAATGAAGTGTCTTGCCTCAGGACGAAACAAGTTTGTCACCTGCCACCTGCTGTTCCCAGAGGTCAACCATCACAGTACTAACCAGGAACTGCACTGCTTAGCTTCTGTGGTTCAATGAGCATTTTTTTAATTCTCCCACTATTCTACCACTACATCCTTTTACCCTTTTACTTAAACAAAAATCAACATAAAATACAGAATTTTGTAAATTATTACTCCACAGAGCTGTGCACAGATGCGAGACTCACAGTCTGATTGTGCATCTATAAAACAAAGAAAGACCATTTTGTGCCGGAAATTGTGCAATAACTTTCACCCGTGCGTGTCGTGAAGAGCAGCTATTAAACCAAAAGCTCTGCTGCGTTCACTCTCACTAGCTCATTGGAGGGCTGTTTCTCCCCCTCTCTCTCCCCCTCTTTCTCCCCCTCTCTCTCCCCCTCTTTCTTCCCCTCTCTCTCCCCTTCTTTATTTTTCTGTGAATGTAATTGTTGTTCAGGCGATCTGCAAAACACGGGACATATTTGTTGATGTTATCTGGCACTCAGCTGCAGCAGGAGGAGGCCAGGCTTCTGCACTGTTAAAAGTTCTGTTCAAAGTGAGTGAGAGAAAGTCCTAAAAACATGCATTATTTTAAAGCTAGAAAGCCCGGCCCTGGCCCAAGGGGGTGGCGCCCCAGCTCGGCCCGGCCCGACATGGTTTCTGAATTGTCAGGCCCGAAACGCATATCAAGCCAGACTTTTCTTTTTTTTTTTTTATGAATAATTAAAAGTGCCCGAGCCCGGCCCGTGTCCGAGGTAATTATACAGGGCTCTTTCTTGATTTCACGTTTTATTTTATTTTTTCATAATTAAAAACAAAAACTACAAATGAAAAGAAAGATACAAAAATAATTAATCATGTCACACACATGAAACTTTTACTTTTTCTAGCTAGACCCCAGCAGGTGGATTGCATCAGGGTTTAGCAGCCTAATGTGTTACAGGAGGAAGACTCAAGCCACAAAACTACTGATTGTAATTACTGTATTAGCTCTTTATACAGTACCTTGTTTATTGCTAGGAGTTAGACATAAAAGATTAAAAAAAGAGGACCACCCTCCCCCATCCAATCAGCTCTCAGCCCAAAGGGTTTCTAATTAGATAAAGGCAGTGTGTCGTGGTCTGATTTGTTCACAACGTTTTAAGTTTTTTACACAGCACAGGGGAGGAGCACAGGGACTGGACTCCTGCTGGTGCCCAGAGTCAGGACTAAACATGGGGAGGCTGCATTTCAGATTCATGCTGCCAAAATTTGGAACAATCTTCCTGAAGATGTGAGACAGGCCTCCTGTCTGACAATGTTTAAAACCAGGTTTAAAACAGTTTTTATGTACTGTGATTATTTACGATTTTAATGCTATCCTATTTTGTTCAGCACTTTGAGTTGCCTTGTGTATGAATTGTGCTATACAAAAAAACTTGCCTTGGCTTGCCTTACCCTTTCTGTCGTGACAATCAACAAGAATCATTTGTGCGATAGCTTTAAGTCTATCTCTCTCTGATCGCTCTGTTCTCTCTCTGGCCAGTCTCTAATTCCTGGTCTCTCTAGACTCTCTCTGGTTTCTCTGCGGTCTCTCTAGTCTCTGGTCTCTCTCTGGTCTCTGTTTGGTCTTTCTCAATAAAGTGGAGCACAGTTACAGGTTCAAGTAAATACTTGCAATAGTTATTCAGCTGATCATGGGTACATTTCTGAACCCTTTGTGGAGCTAAAGGAGTAGTAAGAGCACACAGGGAGCACAAAAAAATATACAAAATAAGAAGTAGCTACAATTCTTAACTATCTGTAAATGCTGTAAATGCTTCAATAATAGTCTTTCAAATATATATATAATATATGTAGTGTGGAGTTATATTCTGTACATAGAGGGCAGGATAATAAGTAGAAAAAGTAAAGTGACATTGTTCAGTGACATTCTGAAGTTGCAGTGGTGCACATTGCACATGATTTTAGTATTTACTTATTTACAGATGAATGACATTTACAGGCTCAGCAGTTCTCATTGTACAGTCTGACAGCAGCAGGAAGGAAAGACCTATGGAACCTCTCCTTCACACAGCAAGGGTGAATTAGTCTGTCACTGAAACTGCTCTCAAGAGCAGAGAGAGTGGGGATGTGGAAGAGGAGAGTTGAGGCACAAGCTGATATTCAAGTGAAGCTGTTTATGTCAAAAATGCGACATTCACTGGATATTGAGACTTTGGTCTGAGCTGTGACGAGAGAACCTCGTAGTAACAAACCCAAGACAAGTTTAAGTAAGTAGGTAAGTGATCTTTATCTATATTGTGCCTTTCACAGACCAGAGTCACAAACACTTTACAATTGTGGCCGTTTGTCTCTCACTCCCACAAAAATGGGAGTGAGGTCATTACATGTACAATGTTTTTAGTGGTAGGGGGAACGTATGCAGACACGGGGAAAACAAACAAACTCCACTCAAAAAGACCTTTCTGAACCTAGGACTTTCTTGCTGAGAAGCGAGAGTTCTATCTACCTAGCCACCATGCCGCTCACTGTCAACAAAAACCCTATTTTTTTTACAGTGCATTCCCCACAAAGCAGTTGCTGTGAGTGCTTATCTGCTGCTAGCATGCTAACGCTACCTCCAGGGACAAAGCCGTGGTCTCTCTGCCCGACAATGGGTCGTGTTATTGTGGGAGCGGAAGATTGGCAAACATTATTATTCTTTACAGCATGCTCTCAGTGCAGAGGGCACTGTGTGAGTGTGTGTGTGTCTGTATGTGGGAGGAGTTTAATATGACTTTAATATGAGAGAGGGGAGATGGGAAAGTCTGGTTCTACTACTATAACTGCTTCTACTGCTATTACTCCCACTAAAAACAATAGATAAGTGTGGATTGGTCTAAAACTCACAAATCAATGGATCAATGTATTCCAAATATGGTCGTAACTATGGTCAAAAGTCAGGCATATGCGACAATGTATTTTTCAGGTAAATTTTTAAGGTTTTAAATCAAACATTTTCACTAATTTTACCTCAATCACACAAATAAACCTGTCTCTATTACCGGTCCATTAGCTTCCTGCTCTTTCTCCTCTTAAATGCCTTGATATTTGGCTTTATTCCTCTGTAGGCGTCAATAGGGCGGCCGCGGCAGGAGAAAGGATGGCTGGACTTGACATTTGCGGCTCTGATTGTGTTGAAACGGCGACGCTTCAGATCAGTGCGACATTTGAAGGAACCCAGGTGCCCACGTGTACAAAGGACTCCATAAGGCAAGTGAGAGGTCTGTCTGCCAACAAAGATTTAAGACAAGGAGAGATATGGACACCGACGAGTGGAAAAGTGACCAAGAAAAACTATTTTAAAGACATATTTTGTATTTTGGCTTAAACAAAATCTTATATTTTATTTATCTTTGCATTTTATGTATTGAAATGTACATAGAAAATAAATACCATCTCTTCCTCTCCTGTCACTCTCTAGTCTCACTCTTCTCTCTCTCTGGCCTCTCTCCAGTCCCTCTCTGCTCTCTCTCCTGTCTTTCTCTCTGGTCCCTCTCATCTCTCTCTCTCTCTCTAGTCTCTCTCTGCTTTCTCTCCTGTCCCTATCTGCTCTCTCTGGTCTCTCACTAGTCTCTCTCCTGTCTCTCTCTGCTTTCTCTCCTGTCTCTTTCTCTAGTCTCTCTCTGGTCTCTCTCCTGTCTCTCTGTAATAACCAGGAGGTAACAGTAGCGGTAAGTTTGCGTCCAGAGCAGCAGTCCTGAAGCCACTGGGACTGAACTCAGAGAAATGCTGCTGCTACAGTTTGTCAGAGAAGCGAAGGACTCTCACTGGGAAAGAACAGATTCTTCATTCCTTCATAGAAACACAAAGATAAAATCACATGTTTTATTTGGCAAATTTTATAAAGACGTAGCTCCCACTGAGGCCCTGTTTAGACGCAGACTCTGCCGAGACGCTACGGAGACGCTGCCGAGATGCTGCAAAGCAATTTGCAAAAATGACCAGGCTCCATAATCAAAGTGCACAGCGTCTACTCGATGACGGACAACAGTGTAGTTCGAGTGCCCGGCCAGTAGTGGGCAGTGGAACTTTACAACACGACACACGCGAGCACCAACAGTATATTCACTTCCTCAACAACATCCTCCTCTGGCCACCAACATCATTCTGTATTTAACAGCAGCAGTGAAAATGGAAACTGAAACTACAGCTTTGCACGGTTTTGTTTGGAGAAACGAAGAGGTAGATTTCTCCTCCGTGCAGCGCTTGAAGCACACATAGCATTAATAGACCTGCCGCCATTGTTGTTTACAATTGTTCACCGCTACTGTGCATGTCCAAATGTACATGGGGAAAGTGGAGGTCATTAACAGCCAGAGAATTCTATTTTGTTCCACTCCCCCCCGAGACACCATCTCCATGTGAACAAAAGGCCAATACGATACTCAACTATCTTTTTCTGTTGCAGCATGTGGACGACCTCTGAGACTAACGCCTCTGGTTTTGCCTTCTGGATTGTCTCTCTCCACTCTGCTTTCTCTGGTCTCTCTCTCTCTTTGCCCCCCCCCCCCCCCCCCCCCCCCCCCCCTCTCTCTTTCTCTCTCTCTACTTTCTCTGGTCTATCTGATCTTTCCCATCATTTCTTGTCTCTGTGCCGCTCCTTCAACCACTGTTCGGATCTCAAAACAACACATACAATATTATAGAGACATAAATCTTCTCTAGAGCCGTGATAACAGATTCATTTGGTAAATACATAAGTCTGGTTTCCATCACCAGTTTTGACAATATAACTCCTCCTTAAATGCATCTGCAGCCTCAAACATGTACGAGTCCCAAACACCCAGACGTGAGCTGAGAAAGGGAAATGGAAATGAAACGCGGTGGATCTCACAGAGTAAATTGTCAAACTGGCATTTCCCATTGACATTTGGCTAACATTTAGGCAGATGGGTTTGGTGCAGGACTCGCAGAGGAAGGATAAGAGATGACTTTTTCAAAAACTGACAAAAGTTACATGAGTAGAGAACGAGCCATTTCTTGAAGTCCACACTTTTGAGGCACACTAGTTGTAATATGCATTATTTAAAGCTGGGGTACATAACTTTCAAAGCACTAAGAATTGAGCTATGAAATAATCTCTGTCACTAGTTCTTCGCTCTCAACGCAGTTTCCATGTTTGATGAGACAGGGAGAACAAGGATGTTGATTGTCTCATTGCGTAGGTATTGTTTAGAGCTTAACAGTTGTAGCAGTAGCAACAGTATATGTGTTATTTAAAAGCCTGTATTGTAGTATATATACTTTATCTCTCTGTGGATTCTCCGTAAATAAGTTCAACTAGATCCAAATCTTGCCCCTGATGTGTGGCCCGCTCTTGTAACTCAATTATACAACAATACTATTCTGGACAATGACTTTTTTTGGTTTAATGTATTTAAGTCGAGGCTTCTGTTTTTTGTTTTCTCTTTGAGAGGCTCCAAATGGTGGCTTAAGTCAGGGAATCCTTTTATGCTCCCGGTCGGCCTATTCTTCCATGTCCCTAACCCCTGGCTGTCTAACGGGATAGAGGCCGCGGTGCTGATCAGCTAATGCACGAATGCCGCGGCCTTGCTAGCACTGATCAATGCATTTGAATGGATCAATTGGGTTAGCAGATGGCGGCTAGCAGCAGGAGGGGCCGCGGACAATCCTGTTTCTACCTGACAACAGTATCTGGTGTCAGCTTTTGGGGTTTGGGGTTTCCACAGTGTTGAGTTTCAACCAAAACAAAGGAAAAAAAATGACCAGTGGAAACTCTCTGGTCAAAGGGATAGTAACAGTAGTGTGCAAAAATACTCATTCATACTATTGCTACAATTCTCTGATCTGTTCTGGTAGTAGCGGCTCTGGCCTCACTCTCTGGTCTCTCTCTCTGTCTCTCTCCTGTCTCTCCAGCCTCGCACTCTGGTCTCGCTCTATTTAAGCTAAAAATCTTCTTCCATTTTTTACAACATTGAGTCCAATCTGCTAAACATAAGCAAATAAGTTCTGAGCGAGACCAGAGAAAGAGAAAAAGACCAAAGAGAGACCAGAGATTTCAAGCATATTAAACTTCTCCCTAATACTTTTTGGAATCCCTGCTTCCATATTGGTCGAAACGTCACTATAAATGCTTTTTCCTGGTCGCTCTCAGAGACTTGGCCTGTAGTAAGTTAGAACAGCAGGAGCAGCAGTGATGTGTTTCCTCTGGTCTCTTGGGATAGTTTCTCTCCTGCTGCTGCGAATGCTGATATACCTACGTCATACAAGAGTAAAGGCTGTAGTGTTTACTATAAGTTAAAAGTACTACTGAATATGTAGTAAAAGTGCTGTGGCAAGTGGAATACTGTATATGTAGTAGTGGTAGTAGCAGCAAAGGTACCATAAAGATAATTATCAACAGTTCTAAACTAGTATTTCAAGATGCAAATTAGGCAGTTGAAACAGTAGAAGTGGTAGCAGTAGTAGTAGCAGTAACAGTAGCAGTAGTAGTAGTAGTAGTAGCAGCATCTTTCTGGACAAACAAAAGTAGTATCAGCAATGCAGGGTTATTGTCAAATTAGTGTTACTGATTGCAGTAGAAGCAGCAATAGTAGAAGCAGCAGCAGCAGTAACAGCAGTAGCACTAAGCTAACAGATTGAAGCAGACATTAAATTGACTAAATGAATATGCAGATGAAGTGGGGTTAAACCGGAACAAGATTAAGAAATGCAAATGAGCCACATGAATATGCTGATGAGGAGGTGATTAACATAAGTGCTGTTGAACTGTGCGCCAACCAGTTAAACTGTTGGATTTAAGACATGGGAGGAAGTCATGTCCAAGTATGGGCAATGCCTGCATGTATACTGAGACAAGAGAGAGAGAGGAAGGGGGAGAGAGAGAAAGAGAGAGAGAGAGGCCTGAGAGAGACCAGAGATAGAGACTTGAGGGAGTAACCAGAGAGAGAGAAGAGAGTGAGACCAGAAAAAGAGACCAGAGAAAGACCAGAGAGAGACAAGAGAATGGGAGCAGAGAGACCGGAGAGACACCAGAGAGAGAAACCAGAGAGGGAGAGACAACATAAGATCCAATGAAAACCTACATTAATTTGCAAAAAATATCGTTTTTTTCCTTTACATTCCCTGCATTTGTTCCTCTTTGAAGTTTTAATCCTTCATTCCATGTATTTATTGCCTCAAATAAAAACAAATGTAATAAAAACATATCAAAGGCTGTGTGTGTGCCGGAGGGTGATTACCACTGATAATAATGAGGATAAAATGTTATTGGAAAAATGTGAATTCTGATAAGTAACATTCAATACAAACTATTACCAGTCTCATGCCAGGAACTGGAGGAAGGCTTTCCTTTGTACTGCAACAGAAGCAGCAGCAGTAGTAGTCGTAGTAGCAGTAGTAGTAGTAGCAGTAGTAGTAGTATAGACTCTTTATAAGACAATAAAGTAAAATCCATGATGGTAGTGGGTGAGTATATAGATGCCAAAACAGTGTCTTTAACGGCTCCATGCAGCCACAACAAACTGCTTTTATGATTGTACAGTGAACCAAGGACACAAACTAGTCTAGCAGCTCTCCAAGGACTAAAGCAGAGAATACAGATTACACATAATTACAGTTTAAGTTTTTTCAAATGATCAATTACTACTACTTCTACTACACAGCCAATCAGCTCTTAGCCCAAGGCGTGAAATAGTGACTCACAGGGATCTTCCATACACAAAGATTAAGACAGAATGTTGTGGTCAAGGAAAAACAACACGCAATAATCATGAAACAGAAAAGTGAAGAACCCCAGCTTTAATCTACTTTCTAAAACCTGTGCTGCGTGGTCAGAGTGGAGTTCATAGCTCCGCCCACTTATGCTGCCCAGACAAATGTGACACAGATGTTCTCGTCACCCCTCCCCTGTTTGCATGTTCTCCCTCTTCTCTTCAGCCAGAGACACAGAGACGGATGCCAGAGTGTAGCGTGTGTGGAGAGACACACACAGACATACACACTTTACTATTGTCAACATAGAATACATACAATAGCTGTCTCCATGCTCTTTTCTGCATGACTAAAGTGCTAAAAAGCTCTTTAATACCTGTCTGTTATGGTATAAGGCAAGGCAAGTTTGTTTGTATGGCACAGTTCATAGACAGGGCAACTCAAAGTGATAAACAAAACAAGAAAAGAAAGAATAAAATCACTCAAGGAATTTAAATATATAGATAAACCCAAAAACTGCTGCTTCTACTATACAACTGCTACTTTTGCTGCTGCTGCTGCAACTACTACTGTTACTGCTGCTACGACTACCACTACTTTCACTACGACTGCTGCAACCAATTTCTAGCTGTAAGAGACAGGCTATAAAACCAAACTGTTTCTAGCTTGTGAAAAGCCGACACAGGTGCAAACAACATGCCTACCTTTCCCACCGCCGACACAAACGTCTACTTAACTCCTTAATACAAAGTCTGTCAATAACGGTGCTTAAAAGATCAAAAAATAAATAATAAATACAATTCCAAGCTAAAATTGTATATATTTCTTCATGAGACTAAAACGCAGAGTGTGTGGATTCCAGTAAGAAATAAACAAAAGAGAAACATAATCCAAAACTCTTCCATTTGCAACAATAGGAAAAAGAATCACATTTTCCAATATTTAGACCTTGTTCTTTTGTACGTGAAAGCAGCACCTGGCAACAAGCAACGAAAAAGAACAAATTGTAAAACACACAAATGGAGACAATAATAACAACAATGACAACAATAATAATAATGCTCGAAATAATAATAATAATGCTCAAAAATAAAGTCTCTTTCTGATTCCCTCTGGTCTCTGTCTCTCTCAGGTCTCTTGTCTTTCTCTAGTCTCTCTCTGGTCTCACTTTCAGGTCTCTCTCTAGTCTCTCGCTATCTTTTTCTGGTCTCTCTCTGTAGTGTCTCTCGCTGGTTTCTCTAGTCTCTCTCGCTGGTCTCTCTCTCTCTCTTGTGTCTCTTTGGTCTCTCTCTCTGGTATCTCTCTCTCTTGTGTCTCCCTGGTCTCGCTCTAGTCTCTTTCTCAACACACACAATCCACTTTTAAAGTGCTGGAGTGTTTTGGAAGCAAACAGATCCAAGTGTTTATGGGAAACTCATGACGAGAGGCGATCGGTGGTCCCTGCTTACTCAGCCTTCAGGCACGCACCCTCGCCTGTATGAAGATTTCACTGTGTGTGGAAGGGCCATAAATCAGGGCAACTCAAAGCATACAATTGTGTACATACAAAGCCATAGTCGTCTCCGGCAAAATAAGAGTCCTGGATCTACAGCCTGTCCGTCCGTGGGAGAGGATCACGTTCTTAATGTGGGCCTCCCTAAGGTTTCTCACATTACTGACCAAAACAATTGTCATTTAGTGTAGTAGTTCTACATGGGTTTTGCCAAGTTTTACTGCACTCTTCTAGTCAATGTGTTAATTTTCCCCCTATAACATGTCATCAGTTGCCATGAATTTTCTTATTAACCTTCTTTTTTTTTTAAATAGAAAGATAAAAGAGTAAATGCAATACAATACATGCATACACACTATATATAAATACACACAACAAGTCCTGTATCCGCGCCTTGTATTTGCGCCTTCTCCTCGCACGGTCTTTCCCATGTCGCCCAAACCCCTCGCGGCTGCTGTCCCTCCCCACACGCGCACGAAGGGAGGGTTGTCGTAAAAGCCACGCGGAATCCTCCACTGTTGCCTCACGTGTGTAATAATAGCTGTATTTTGGATCGTATACGCGCGCAATGGTTTGAGTATTGCTTTTACGCACGGCTCAGTTTATGGGAAATGGCATACATCACAGCTCACCATTGATTGTCGATGCTTCTCAAGGTTTAAACGTTTCACTAGTGGCGAATGAGCAGTGTATGTAATTAAATATGACTGGGAATAACAATTACACGCGATATGTGTGACAGAAAAAGCCACTTCTTTGGGTCAATGGACTGACGGCGCGCGTAATAGTATTCTGGTAAAACAGCGTGATTCCAGGGCATATGGTACAAGCTGGAGCGGTGTTAGGAACGAGAATAAAAATAAGTCATAGTGTTAAGAAAGCATACTTTGATAATAGTGAAAAAAGTCTAAATTAAGTACAAATGATTGGATCAAAGATAGAACTTGTAAGCGAAATCATTCAAATACGCGTTTGCAGAATCAGTGCTGGATCTACAGCCTCAGTCCTGGATCTACAGACTTTCCGTCCGTGGGAGTGGATCCTCTATCAATATGAGGTTTCTCAGATCTTCCCACCGGGTTTTTGAGTGGTTCCTTCCCGATGCAGGGGGGTCTGAAGACTGATGATCCAGGACATTTATTAACATTTCTGGACAGTCGTCATCCCTCTCCCTATGGACCAATTTCTCCTATGTTTTTGTTGTTATTCCATTGATATATGTCCCTGATCTGTTTTTGGCGACAACTTTGTAAACCCGACTGCAGTTGTGATGTAGGGCAATTCTCAAATACAGCTAATTGAAAACAGTTATGTGTCCACTTGTGTGCAGGCCATGGCACAATTCTAATGTCTAAATCTTGTCACTTCTGTCCGTAGTGTTCTGGTTGAGTTGACTAACGCGCGCTCTGGCTCCATACGGCCGCGTAAACAGAATGAATGAGACGTGAACGACTTGACAGAGACGCTTAGCTGCGCGTAATTTGGACATGTCTATTACCACGTACTGGTTTGTGCCGAAGTATTGTTCTGTGAACCAGCGTGGAACGAAAGTCAAATATAAAAGTATGGGCATCATGTTTGACTCACCATCTTCGGCACCGGTTCTGCAGACAAGATGCAACAGCAGAAATCCCAGGAAAGATGAAACTAAATCCATGTTTGGGAAGAATGGAGGGATTGTAAACAGTTCCCACGTGTTTTATGCACAGAAATCCCCCATGCACACAGTATGAAGACAATCGAATGATAAAAAACAACAGCACTCCTTATGTGAGGCCAGAATTCACTCGCTGTTTAAATGATATTCCAATTGTGTTTGGCGAATCAAAGTGAAGACATTGGAGCGACAGGAGAAGCTTTGCTCATGTTGAAATAAGCAACCCCAAAGTGATATGTGTAAGGAGTTCCAGAGGAGTTTAAGCCAGAATCCGTTATGTCCAGTCCGTTTTACGCACGCGGAATCCAAAGCCAAAATGTGCATCAAAAGTCATGGAGAGGCGGCTATTATGAGAAGGGGAGAAGCGAGGGTAATAGGGTCCACTGCTGCGCGGTCATGTCAGGGCTCTTCTCCCGTGGATCCTGGAGTGTGGAGCGGGAGAGGAGTGTGTGTGGAACCGGGAGAGAGGCAAGAGGGTTTTAGGGGGAGAGGAGCGATCGCGTTACAGCATTGGCTCTCACACTCCGCCCCCAAAGAGAGAGAGAGAGAGAGCTGAGGAGGTAGACTCAGGGGGGGAGAGGGGGTGTAGGCGCACATCCAGGCTGATCCACAGCTGATGCAGGAAGCAGATCAGGCCGCCTGTCACGGTGCGAAGGCCGGGCGAAGATATCTACAAGTGCCAGACCTCTTATAGGAAAGGCAAGTTTATGTGTATAGCACTGTTCATACATAATACGGCATCGGTTTTATAACGGTTTATTGGACGCTCAAAGATGCTTCACATGGCATTAGTCTTTCACTCCACACACAAAGGTAAAGGTGGACTTTATTAATCCCTGTAGGGCAATTGATCCTCTGCATTTGACCCATCCTGATGCCACTAAGTAAGAGCGGGGTCTAAGGCTTACGAGCAGTGGTCGCAGTAGTACACCGCCCGGGAACCCATCTCCATGATGTTGGTGCTCGGGTTGGGCAGGACTACCAGTGTAGGAGGATTTACTTTATGTGTATGTTTATAGTGACAGGGGAATCCGGAGCACCCGGAGGAAATCTACGCAGACACAGGGAGAACATGCAAACTCCACTCAGAAACACCCTGTTCTGACTGGGATTCGAACCCAGGACCATCTTGCTGAGAAGCGAGAGTGCTGTCCACTCAGCCCACGTGCTGATATTCCAAATTATACCACCATACCCGCAGCTGCCCTGCGGCAGATTGACAGGAGCGAAGCAATCAGTATCACCAATATTCACACACACACTACTCATTCTAGACAATGTAGATGTGTCTTGCCAAAGGATACAATAACAGCTTACAGAATCAGTCCAGTGGTCTCCCATCACAGCATTAACAAGGCCCTGCCCTGTTTAGCTTGAGAGGTCTGACAGGATCTGACTCTCATGTGAAATTATAGCCACATGAGGCAACTCAACGTGCCTTAAAGAAGGAGGAAATATTGAAGTAAATAGAAAAAACATGGATTGGAACATTGTCATGAGAAGCCTGTCTCACAATTTCAGGAAGACTTTTCCAGATTTTAGCTGCATAAATCTGAAATGTTGCCACCTGATGTTTAGTCTTGACTGTGCACCAGCAGGAGGCCAGTCCCTGTGCTCCTCAGAGTCTGAGTTGGTTCATATGACACTAACTTGTCACAGATGTACTTTGGTGCAAAGCCATGGAGAGACTTGTAACAAGCAGAGCTTTAAACTTTATTCTCTGAGATTGTATTTCAGGGCCAGGTAGGGTTGGTGGAAACAGCGCTAAAGTTTGACTGGATGCTCCTAAAGTCCTGAATGGATTCAGTTGCTGAGTTGGATCACTGCGACTAATGCGTTTGTCCTCCGGATCCAGGGGCCAAACGACTGACCACAACAGAGTTTGAAATGGCCTGAGGCAAAGCTCTGAACAATGAACAGTTAAAGGAGGAGTCAGCTCCAATTTTTATTACAGGGAGGCTTTGTTAGAGATTAGAAAAGAGATACAGAACAATAGACTAAAGTGGAAAAGAGAAAGTAAGAGAAGGGAGGATATTCTTAAGTGGTCTACCTATTTCCTCTCTTTCTGGTATCTTTCACTATGGCCTCTCTTTCTGGTCTTTCTCTCTCTGCACTCTATGTCTAGTCTCTCTCTTTGGTCTCTCTCTGGTTTCTTTCTGGTCTCTCTTTTTGGTCTCGCTCTCTCTGATTTCTCTCTGGTCTCTCTGTCTAGCCTCTTTCTCTGGTCTCTCCCTCTGTTCTCTTTCTCTCTGGTCTCTCCCTCTGGTCTTTCTCTTTCTGTTTTAACTGAACTTTCCACTTTCACATGCTTTAATTCTCCCACTTGTTACTATGAAACAACCACAACTTCCACCTCAATCAAAGAGAAAGCAGCCACTCCGCCCATCCCAGCGGCAAGCTCCGATCCTGGGCATAAGTACAGAGCACACCAGCCTCTAATGACACGGTGTGGAGCTAAAAATGGCCTCGCAGATCTAATACAGTCTGTGAGGCGGCCATATTTATTTGGGACAATGCACAACGCACATGGGAAGCTATAGACAACCTGCTCCCTGCACCTGCGTCTGTGGAGCGGGAATAATGAGGAAAGCAGCTGGACGAGGCCGGAAAAATGCACACAGGGAAGTTTGGACATACAGGCGGAGGCTCCATGTATGGCTTTAAAGAAGCAGCTGAGATTAGAGCTAATGTACAGATGTATACATACAACTATTTAATTCTTGCACTAGAATATACATTATTTTATACTTGCTTCTTCATTATGCAAAAGTTAGAGATATTCTTTACTATTATTTTAAGTATAGAGTTCTTGTTCTCTTATCCTGTCCTGTGTGATCCTCATTCTTACTGTTCTCTAACTGGTGATGCAAAACTGAAACTTCCCCTGTGGGACGGGTAAAGGATCTCTTCACCTTATTTTAATAAATACAAGAAAGAGAGGAGAAGAGAACAAATGGTAGATGGTACATACAGAGGTTAACGTAATGTTATGGATCGTAGCAGCAGTAGTATTCCCAGTAGTAGTAACAGTAGTTAGTTGCAGCAGTAGTAGCAGCAGCAGTAACTGTAGTTCCAATAGCAGCAGCAGCAGTAGTAGTAGTAGTGGTAGTAGTAGTCGCAGTATTAGTACAAAAACACATTTTAATTTAGGGCACACATCTACCAGTTTCCATGTTGAAACCAGGCCTCGCCCTTCAGTGATCTCGAAGTATAAACACAGACATGGCTTCTAATGTGTGAACAAATTTAGCCTCTGCCACAATAGTAAACAGTTAATCTGTTTGAAATTACTGTAGATTACAGTAGCTCAGATGGGCGACAGTAGCTCAGTTGGTAGAGCATTAGCCTTTGAGCCAGAGGGTCGTGGGTTCGAGCCTGACTTTCACCATTGACTCCCACCGTCTGCTGTTGTGTCCTTGGCAAGACACTTAACCTCTGGGAACACCAGCGACAGTGGGGCGGCTGCGGCTGTAAAGTGCCAAACTGCCGTTGTGTCCTTAGGCAAGACACTTTACCCCCATTGCCCAGAATGAGTCTGGTGTGTGTGTCAATGGTTGGTGGTTGGTGGTGGTCGAAGGGGCCGATGGTACATACTAGCTGATTGCCTCGCTTCTGTCAGTGTGCCCCAGGGCAGCTGTGGCTACAGTAGTAGTTTATCACCAACGTGTATGGAGTGAAAGAATAATGTCATGTAAAGCGTCTTTGAGTGTCCAAAAAAGCGCTATATAAAACCGATGCATTTTAATGATTAGTTTGAGTCCAATAGCACAAGTATAGGATAACACATTAATATACACGCATGTATGTGAGACAGTACAAAGCTGCTATTGCGAGTATACACAAGTTATATTACATTAAAGTGCACATTTCTGATTATTAGAAATGTGTAGAAATGAGTGTTTTTGTCTCCGTTATGACGATTGTACAATTGTAAAGTGAAGTCAGGGGGAAAAACACAAGTTTGAAAAGCGGACATAAAGCAGACGCAGTCATCGTCAGTATGTGTAATTACAGCGGGCACAGTGAGAGCTGGGTGGTCCGCTGAGAGGAGGGGGGAGGAGGAGGAGGATAGGGGAGGAGGGGTTTCACGATTAACTATGACAGGAATTTATCAAAGTTTGCCAAGAAACTGCTCCTCAACGTGTGTGTGTGTTGAACTGAGTAGGGCCTACTGTGGCTGTGGCCTCTGTACAATTGTAATATTTGAAATCTAGTGTTAATGATTTAATATTTTGGACGTTTGAAGACAAAAATGCCATTGGTCCTGGAGGTGATAGTGGAGATAGTCAGAGCAATGGTGCCATGAATTAAATGCATTCTGATGAGGATTGTGCTGATCATTATGAATATAAGAGAGATAAAAACTAATGGTGCAGTAGTAGCATTAGTAGTAATAGTAGCAGTAGTGGTAGCATATCTTAAAACAGGTGTGTTTTGAGGTTTTCATATATTTAATCGTTATAATGAGACGATCTGAAATTTGCCATATGTCCAGGCAGCTAGCCAATTGTGTAAGGTTTTGTAAAATTTTGGATCTTTATGTACATCCATCCATCCATCTTCTTCCCCTTAATCCATTTCTAGGCCGTGGGGGTGGGGGGCACCCAATTCCCATAGCACCAGCCGCTCACTGATTTTCCAGCAGGGACTTCAGGCAAAGTGGGGTTAAGTGTCTTGCCTAAGGACACAACGACAGCAGACATCAGTGGGAGTAGGCGGAGAATGTCTCGTGGTGGGCTCAAACTCATGACCTTCAGGTTATGTCTGTATGAACCTATTAAGTGATATTATCCTACCTGCTGCTGCATGAATGGACTGTATCTGAATATGGTATACAGACATTGTGTATACGTTTTGTGAATGTATTAGTAGTAGTAGTAGCAGAAGCAGTAGAAGCAGTTGCAGAAGCAGCAGTAGTAACAGAGGCAGTAGAAGCAGTAGCATCAGTAGCAGCAGTACTTGCAGTAGCATTAGCAGCAGTAGCAGCAGTAGTAGAATGCACATTCTGATCTGCAGAGACAGTGAGGTATGGATTTAATCTGGTCTCTCCCTGGGGCTGTATTCAAAGCAAAAGTGTTTCATAAAGTTTAATAAAAACACGATATACATTATGGTCTGGTCACGGCGAGGTCACATAATGTAATATTAATATAGCTATTTATACACAAGGCGTCCGGTATGGCCGCCGGAGAGAGCCATCTTTTGTATTGAATTAAACCTCGATGGGAAAAAATTGCCTCAATATACAAATAAACAACATGGTGTAATACTAAACCATGAGTGTCATATGAAGAATATAGAAAGAAAGAAAGACAGAAGGAAAAATACATGCAGATTGCTTCTGTCTCTAGTTTTCATGTATTTTGGCCTCTGTCACATCTTTACATCAGCTTTTTCAGACAGAAAAGTTTATACTACTATTATTACTACTACTACTGCTATTTCTACTAATACTGCTACTACTTCTAATGATGCTACTGCTGCTACTTTAGCAATTACTATTGCTGCTACCAATACTTCTACTGCTACTACTATTACTACTGCTGCTAGTGCTACAACTGCTACTGCTAATAATACGACTTCTACTGCTACAACTGATAAGCCAATCCGTCCTCCGCCGAGAGGGCTCTTTCTTACACATAAGATACTTGTTTTTTAATAAGACAATGTTGTGGTTGGATTTGTTCACAACATTTTACTTCCACAAGACTCTTTCAAACAACACACATTATGTATTATTGGAAAGAAAGTTAAGTACCCCAGCTTTAGCGTTGGGATAAATTACTTTTCCACTTTAACCTTTTAATGGTTTCCCCAACCATTTGATTGATCACCCTTTGAGTCACTATATCTACTTTAAGTAGATAGTGAACTATACCTCTTTGGGGTATCTCACTTGGTTTGAGGACCTTTTGCCATCAAACTGCATCTCAACGATTTGGTAAAAGCCTATAAAAAAAACTAAACAAAAAACAAAACAAACTAAAAAAAACCAACATTATTTATGTTATTAGTGCGTCTTCATTTTAGAAAATCCAAAAAAGAAAAATATACATTGCTTTCTTTAAGGAGTGAATATGAAATATGTTACTGTAGTAATCCCTTGTCATTAACAAACTCACAGCTGTTTTTAGAGCGTATATTTGACTGTGTGAGGCCCACCTGCTCCGACTGGCTGTTAAATGGTTATTTAAACAATTAGACAAGTCATAGTTTCCTAAATGTCAGTCTAATAGAACTAAGCCAAGCTACACAAGATAATAGAGATAATTGCTTCCATTTACACAAAGAAAATTAGCTCTACTGTCACAAAAACTCACGCTTTCCACTATTTATGTTTGTTTTCATCCAATAAAAGCAGAGACCAGAGACGAAATCTGAAAAAAGTACTTTGAACGTTGCCTATTTAGAGACTGGAATGTTCCATGTTATTGTATTGTATTGATCTAATCTCCATGGTGATAGCTAAAATAAATTAATATATATGCAACCAATTTACACTGGATAATCATGATAATTGAGCTCCATAGTCCTGTCCCAGTCTAGTTGTCTGATTTATTCACTATTATTATTATGTGTTTATTTGATAGGGACAGAACAAGAGGCATTGTTACAGGAACCGATGTTATGTTCATCGGCCTTATTGCTTACAGTTAGTTTGCAGACCTGGTCCCTTAGACATAGAAATACATCACATTTACATTATACATTTACACTAAGAAAAAAATTATTTATTTGAGCACATGGACCGATTGAACCCAATCTTTAGAGTTCATAATGTAAGTTAGAGTTAAAAAGGATTAAAAGCATGCCGTTACATACATATAGTTAAAAGTACAATTTGTTCATTAAGTGAGTAACTTATTATCACCATGGTGGTAATAAGTTAAACATCTATGTATTTTATTTGTTTTATTTTGAAGCGTTCTACAGGAAGTTCTGGGTATATACAAGGACTACATTAAATTCACAGTGGATTTTAAAAAGTGGCTTTGGAGCAAACAAATCTGCTATGCTATACATCATTTATATCCCCCACTATAAATGATGTATTGTGTAAATTATGATATCTTGTAAATATGTGTGAGATTATGTTACTGTGGACTGGACTGGGATGTATTGATTTTATGGTTAGTATCTGTGAGTTATTAGTGTGCGTTTTTGTTTATGTTATTGTATGGTTACTGTATTGTTTTGTTATGTTATTGCATTGTATTTTTTTTCTTTCTTACATATACCCAGGGACTGCAGACGGAAATTAGCTATCAAGCTATAATCTGGTGCCGAATTTATCTGAGCTTAATGTTACTGTCCACTGTCCCTTTCCTATAGTCTTAACTGAACTGATTAACTTGACACATGTTAAACCGGAAGTTAGCGAGATGTTAACGAAGTGTATGCTTGACCTCAAAAAAGATTATTCAATAGATTATTGGACTGAAGATAATTGGTTTATGACCTTAGCCAGAGATATAGGCTTGTACATTTTGGAAGACTTTCTGAAGCGCATTCTCTAGTTTTCAGACGCAGAGGTCTTCACACAGAGATGTCCTGACGCGCACCGGAAGTGCCGGAAGTAGCCGGTCGGCTCTGATGCTAACAGAGCTATGCTAGCGGCTTCTTGTGTACAGATCTTCCCCAATATGCAGCTTTGCAGCGTGTCTTTGAACAGAGACTTTCCGCGGGCTTTATACAGCAGTAGTATGTGTTCACGCGCCATACGTTTTTTCATATTATTAAACGGTATTTCCGCATCAGTGAACACACTCGAAGCAGTAGCATAAGGTCACGGGAGCATGACAACGCATATTTTCACAAGCACACAGTCCCCCATTGTCAACCCTGGTTTGAGTTCTGGTGAAGCCTGGTGTGGGTCCTGTTTTGGCTGTTTACGAGTATTTTCAGTCTGCTCGCTCAGTCCGCTAATGTCCCCGTGACCACTTTGAGGCTCTCTGATTGGTTGTCGCACGAACGTCCCAAGGAAAGGATGAGCAGAATCCATCTCCTGTGGGCGTCGATTTTTCGCTCCTGCTCCTCCCCTTTGACTTTCCCGCCAAGTCCGTGCGTGTCTACTGAACAGTCCGTCCGTGCGTGCCGAGAGGTCCGTGCCAAAACCATAGACTTTGCATTGAAACCCGACGCAACGCATGATCCGGTCTGAACGCGCAATTAGGCTGAGCATTACCCCGGCCTGCAACAAGGTTATAAGTAGTGTATTTGCTATATTAGTACATTCAAAACACTGTGGATTGTTCCCCCAGACATACGATAAAGGAGACTCAGACAAGCTGCATAGTTATATAAACGTTTTATTATCAGAAGGTTTGAGCTAGTCTGTCAGGTCTAAAGCAGCTTCTTGCAGAAGACTGGTCATCACAGTTTTGGATGGCATCTTATATAGGCCTTGAATGGAAATGCAAACATGACGTTTAGCTTTAATGTACAGGCCACGTAGGCATAAGATGGCTGTGGGCTAAACATATGGCTTTCCAATTAGCCAATTTCCTTATATGGGTTTTTCTTCTACGCAGTAATTTTGTGCCATAACAGTGGTAGACCTGCTGAGATGGTTGCTAGAATTACCCCCGGTATTAAGAAAACTTATTGGTCAATCCTTATATGGCTCATATATCTTTATATACAACAACAATATCACAATATAAACTAAACCACAGTGCTCATAAAATGGTGAGTGGGACACAAACGTTTTCTGATGGAAATCAAAAGGAGCCAGAGCCTGGGGGAAAACTTCATCCATGAGCAATGCCCTAGTGGGCAACATTGAGCTAGCGTCTCTACCAAAATACATTCAATTGGAGGTCATTAAGGGATTCTTTGCAAAATCCTGGTGAAGCGGAGAGATGTACCACTGCAACAGTTCAAATATATATATGTTTATTTAATACAGGCAGCATCTGTTACCTGCAGCTAGGCTGCGGTCACATGCACAGCCTAAAGCCCTGTTAAAGTGGGCCTGGGCCCAGGTCGCGATCAGAGCCGGCCTTAAAGCTGCACTAAGTGGCTTTATTTTTGTAATCATTACAAAAAAAGTAGCTGTGCTGGCGTGTCATTTAATTTCAGATCAAGTTTTTGTGAAACAAGGAAGAGAATGTGTTTCGGGTCTCGATTGTGACCAATCACAGCGGACCACTGGACCACGCTTTCTTGAGAAAAGCCACAGGTCTCTGGTTAGCACAGATGAGGTAAACAGGCGGCGGAGGCTAACCCGAAGCTTCTTGTGTCTTCGTTACCGGTTTCTGCTTACACAGCGAAACAGCCATCCAAAAGAAAGTCTCGTTCCTCCGCGCTTCCGGGTTCAATCATTCTATGGTCACGCCATCCACGTTCAAATGTGCGATCCATATTGTGAGACATGAGCTCCGTATTGACCAGATGCATCGATGTCATCCAGTCACGTGATTGTGAAGGAGCTTACAGCGGAAGTAGTGGAAACTAGCATTGTGGCAAGAGCAAAACGGACTACAACTCTTAAAAACTGAGCTTCTTCTCCTAAATCGAGACATGGCTTCTTCAAGCACATGTTCGATTACGTTTTCGGTGAAAGTAGGGTAGTGGGGGTCGAAAGCTCTGTGCGGGGAAGGCGAGCAAACCAATATACACTTGTATCCTGCCTGGCCCCGGTTGCTCTGCTTGCACACCACACTTTTCATTCTTTCATTCTCAGTCATTCATTTCTCAGCGCTTTACGTTCTTTATTCCAAGGCTCGCTTCTGTGTCTGCGGGTGCGCACACACACTCACGTTACCACTGAGCTGCTGCACCTTTCATATTGACTATGATGCAAACAACGCAATCCATGCTCGAGCTGTTGGCCACTGTTGCCAAGTCAATCTGAAAAAAGTACTTTTTTCGGATTGAGAAACGGATACCTAACTCGGACAACGAGATAGTCGTTGAAGTTAGTACTAGCTACACCAGCGTGACCGCGGACCGTCTTCACACCCTTGTGCCGACGATCCGGGCCACTTGGCCTAGTTTGTCTGTAAAAACCTTTGTGACCGTGCCCTAAATCTACAGCTTCAACACACTTTTAACTTATCCAAAACAGAAATTAGCAACAAAAATTCATGAAACCCAGGAATTGAAGCAAGAAGACACCAGGGCCATACCACTGGTTGAACCTTCTCGTGGTCTGGACTACTGGATCCGGCATTTGTAACCATTTGGTAAAGAGCAGCCTGACACTTTTCTTGGGACCTGGTACTGGTGAATAGCGCAGATGGAAATGCAGTAGGGTAAAGTAGGTTAGCGTATGGTATGGTAGGGTGGTTTATGTGAGCTATCTTTAAATAGAACATTATGTTGTTGCTGGTCTAATTAGTTTAGTGAGGAAGACGAGAAGGTTTTACTCTACCACAACTCTAAAAGTAACAAACTAATGGTGCCATTCACTAAAGTAGAAAATCTTGGTGGCAATTTTGACTTTGTCATTCACGTCTCCTTAACAACAGGAGTCTTAGTTTTAACTTTACTATCTGTGAAAGCGGCAGTAAAAGTGCAGCTATGGAAGCGATGCATCTCAAATAGAACAAACAAGACTCTCTGCTCATCAGACGCTTCCTCCTCCGTTAGCTAACCACAGTGATTCTCAAAGTGTGGTATGCGTACCACAAGTGGTACGCGGGGCTCACTCTAGTGGTACGGAAAAGTGAAAGAAATAAAAATAAAAACATATTTAACCTTTATTTAACCAGGAAAGTCCCATTGAGATTAAGAACCTGTTTTTCAAGGGAGTCCTGGACAAAAGTGACATACAATTACACATTATAAAAACAGTCACATAAAATTTCATACAATTTCGGATTATAAAAACAGTTACATTTCAATGAGGATGCCTCAAGTGCTCTCAATCTGGATCTAAAAGCATTTAATGAAAAAAGTTCAGATAATTTCCAGTCTTTTTGCAACACGTTTCATTTAGAAGGAGCAGCTTATACAAAAGCTCTTTTTCCCAGTTCTGTGCGGGCAAAAGGAACAGAGAGCAAACAAAAGATTATTTGATCGCAAACCATACGAACCAACATCTCTTTGTGTGAGTAAATGTCAGATGTAAGAGAGCAACAGACCAAGCATAGCTTTATAAACAAAAGAGCACCAGTGTCCAAACCCTCTGGTGGACAAAGAAGGCCATTCCACTCGAGAATATAATTCAGAGTGGTGAGTCAAGGCTTAGCAGTTCGTAATGAATTGAAAAATTTATCTAATCATTATTTAAGTACAGTTTTTAGTTTTTTTATCCTATAGTTAAGTACAGTCTTACTGTTGAAACTGTGTAAAATGTTACAATGGCTGACAATATCAAATATACTTCTTTAGGAATGAAACCTCGCTACTATATACGCTACTGCATAGTGTTGCTCATTTGTGGTGGTACTTGGAGAGGCAAGTATTTTCCAACACTAGAAAGAGGCAGGTAAGGATATAACTAAACAAAAGCATACAGTATATAGATAGACAATGCTATCCCGCTAGCTCAGTTCAGTTTTGTCATTTTTTGCAGGGAACAGTGCACAGTAACATGAGCTCAAAGACTGCCCCAGAATATACCTACACAGCTAATTTCCGCCTGCAGTCCCTGGTTACATGTAAACAAAAACAAAAACAATACAATAAAATAAAAATACAATACAATACAGTCACCTTACAATGACATAAACAAAACCTCACACTTATGTCTCACAGACAATACATCTCTCATTCACAGCATATGAAATCACTAACCATAAATCTCAATGTAGCCCAATATAGGGAGTGGATGAAGTTCGCTCTGGCTCCCATTGACTTACTTTGAAAACTAAACTCCTCTCGCTCAGTAACCGTCTGTGTCACACTCACCATTTGGGTCTAAAAAAAATCAGGGTTAAGCACTCTATTATCCTGGTTTTATATTGTATTTGTGAATCCAGAAATGAGCCATAAGGGTGGACAAATCAGATGCCTTCTTTTGTGGGGGAAACTTCAGCTTGCCTTGGCAAATGTCTTAGCAACAAGTCTGCCTCTGTTGCGGCAAGAAGCTAAAGTTGTCGAAACGAATGCACATACAAGGAAATTGCCTGTAGCTAGCTTATGTTCAAATCGGCTTATTCTCCATTAGGGCTAATGCTAAAGTGAAGTCCAGCTCAGCATCAGTCTAACCTTACTACTCTGTCTAAGGTGCATCCGTGACCCTTCCCCCTATGGTCCGTATGTGACAGCTGAGGTATTTCTGTGACCGACACTTATTGACACAGAAATATGATGATTTGTCACCTCGCCGCTCTTCCATTGATTAACCATAAGCAAACCTGGCGCCCGCATCAGATTCACAGAGACAGCACACGTCCCATTTCTCATCCCATCCATCAGAAATAGAATAAATGAGTCCTTTTCAATAATAGTTGTGTGTGCGTGTGTGTCTCTCCCTTTCTCTCTGTATGTGTGTCTGTCTCTCTCTTTCCCTGTGTGTGCGTGTGTGTATGTATGTGTCTTTCTCTGTGTGTGTGTGTGTGTGTGCTCCCTGAGGATAAATAAATGTGTAGAAGCTGTCACCTGTCTGTCCTCTTTAACCTGCATATTCAACGGAGAAATGACTGAATGTGTCGAAAGTCCTGTGTTGGTTTGGAGCTGGCATTTGACGCGCTAATCTAAACTTGAAGTCTCTGTGACAGGGTTTTAGGATTTTAACAGTGTTATTTGGTGGGCTCATTCCAAAGTTTACACACCAAGCTGTAGGTGTCATTGTTTTGGACTAGTTTGGATAGCAGGGTCGGAGAGAGCAGAGAGAAACTAGAGAGAGAGCTAAGGGAGAGACCAGAGAGATTGAGAGACCAGAGTGAGACTACTTTGGTGCCTAAAGAGATACATTCCCAGGAATCGACCTTAAAAACTCTTTATTAACACAGCATTGTTGGATAAAAGAGAGGGAGACCAGAGAAAGAGAGAGCGTCCAGAGAGGGGCAGAGACCAGGGAGGGAGAGAGAGACCAGAGAGTGAGAGAATTGAAGAAAGAGAGACCCAAGAGAGCGACCAGAGAGGGGGAGATACCAGAGAGACAAAGAGAGAGAAATAGAAGGAGAAAATGAACACACTGAATATACAATCTATTGTTCTATGTTGTTAGAGGAGTTTCATCCATTCATACATGTATGGAAACCCGTTTAGAATTTACGTTTTCCCCAGAGCACGTGAAGGTCAAACCCGCCACAGAATCACCAAACCAACTCCCGTTCAGAAGCGTGACGCCAACACAAACGCAGATGTTAGCTTGTGGTCACCACTGGCTAACTCGATTAGCGCGTACTAATGGGACCAGGGGCGCGCTGTCTGCCACACAGTATTGATAAGATTAGCATGCTAATGTCGCTACACAATGAGAAACTGCATTATGCTGTGGAGCCGTAGTTCAAAACACCACTATCTTGGGCTAAGTGCATACATCAACCAATTTTATTTCACAATTATACAAAATAGACCCAAGAACAAGGCGTGTTCTGGAGGTTAATGACTGGACTGGCAATGTCTTTTCCCCATTTGCATTTGGAGTGCTGTTTTGGAAAGTATACTCTCCTGATCGTTTCTGTCCAATTGAAATGGACTGCACTTAAATGTATTGTCCAATTTAAATAATACAGCGGTTCCTTCTTTATCGCAGGGGTAATGTGTTCTAAGAAAAACCCACAATAAGTTAAATTGTTGAAGTAGCAGCAGCTGTATGTTTATGGCTGTAAAACCCTCACTCACACTTTATACACTTTTCTAACCACCTGAACTCACGACTACCGAAGTGATAGAGACCAAAGATATCAAACCAGTTTGTTGTAGGCCTTAGCCCTGAGAGAGACTAAAGAGAGACCAGAGAGATGGACCAGAGAGAGAGCGAGAGAAAAACCAGACAGAGGGACCAGAAAGAGAGGCACCATAAATATCCACAATTCAAGGAGGCCCTGAAAGACTGTATTTATTTTCCAATGAAGCAGCTTTTTCGACCAGGCCTAAAATCCTGCTCTCACTTCTTCTATTACTAGTTACTTTTATTACTAGTTTTCATGTATTTTTGGCCTCTGCCACATCTTTCTAGCCTGACTCTCACCAGACCCTTGTAGTTCGCTGCACTTCACACAAGGGTCTGGGTCTGCTTCATAGCGTATGAATTTCAGAAGGTGGCCTTGTAAAAAAATCCTTGTATGTGATTGGATAAACCACTTGTCTTTTATCTTGAATGATGTGTTCCTTCAACCACTCACATCGCAGCACACAATTCGGCACACTGCGTTGCCAAATACCAGCAAGATTTTCCAGCCCAAAACAACGAGCACACAGAGACAGACGGGAAAAGCTTTTTTTTCTTTATGTCTATTAATTTGCAAAGTCGCTTGGAACAAAAGTATGCGGCAAACCACCCAACCTGGCAACCCGGCTACGCTGTGTTGTGATGAGCACTTGAACAGTACTTAAACCAAACTTTACACGAACATTTGACTCTTAAAACAGGCCCTATAAGAACATAGACCCATCAACATCTCACCTCAAATTGCATTAAAAGTGACATCCATGTCAAATTCACAGACCATCTTGGTTTGATTTGTCTGAGACGCACGAGAAGGCGGTGCGAATCCGAAGTAACACCGCCGATCCTGATTGGTCGATTATATTTTGATCTCCTGAAGGAGAAGAAGGCCTTTTCTTACAATCATGCAAAATGTAATTGAAGTTTCTCATAAGACAAAGACAGCAGGCTCTGTTCTGATTTGTTCAATATTTCACTTTCTTTCTTTTTCTTTCTAATGAGATAAACATGTATTATTTATAAAACAAAAAATCCCCAGCATTTAAGTCAGTACAGAACATTTATATATCTAAAGCTATGCATAGTAAGAAATGGTGCTCTATGAATGGGTTTTAAATGGAAAAAAACACATCGACAAAACGACTTACAATACAAGTTTGCTCCTGTTTGCAACATGTGTAATTGGTCTCTGTCCATACATCCATATGTCCTCCTCCTCCTCCTCTTTTTGAACGAACACCAATAGGGAGGGGGGTCGCTTTGAAGTGCCACACTGCAGACCGTACAAAGCAGATGAAAGCCACTGGATGTGAGTCTCATGGAAGACAGAGGAAAGCAAAACGCATTATGTCCGGCGAGGCACTCTCCCCCCACTACTTTTTGCAAGCTGATAATGATGTTGTATCGTAAACAGGAGAGACGGGGGAATACAGGAGCAATTAAAGATGGAATCGGCATCGGAAAATACAGACTGGAGGTTCATGGCTGAGGTGCAGTGTTTGTGGAGCGATGTTTTGTGTTATTATGGCCGTGAGACTGATCAAAAAGCTCACACGAGACATAGTATGCATGGTTCTATAGGGGCCCTTAATGATAACACTGTTTATCTACTATGTAATAGTCCCAGGCCCCAAAAAATTAGCCAGGTTTGTACATGAGAACAAATAATGGGTCATTCTTTCTTCCCCGGAGCCACATACAGTAAAACAGCTCAGGTTTATATGTGTATATTTGGTCGTAGTGTTCACATGCCTCAACAAAAAGACTGGGTCACAAGGGGGCTTTAATGGCAAGTCGTTCTGACACACCAGGCCTTGACTCTCAGTGTGATTCCAGAGTTTAACGCAAGTGGGAATGAGACTAAATAGTGTTTAAAAAAACATACATTATTATTATGACGAAAACATGCTTTCCTATGTATGGGTGGGTTGTATCCTGCCTGGTTCCGGTCGCTCTGATTCTTCATTCTTTCATTCTCATTCATTAATTTCTCAGAGCTCAAGCTCATTACTTCGCTGCCTTGTCCGTGGAGCGCCCGCGCACACACATGTCCCACTGAGCCACTACACTTTGGGGAAAGACACGTCTCACACATTTCTCTGATACAAACAACGTGATCCGTGCTTGAGCTGTTAGCGCTACAGTAGCAGAATGTAAACAGGAAGAGGAACGGAAACTTAACTCGCACAACGAGGTCATCGCTGAAGTTAGGATTAGTGTAACCAGCTGGACCGAGTGTTGTACTTGTACTGAAAACCCAAGGAGAAGGCTCTTGTAACAGACTTTCTCTGTTATTACAATTGTATTTATAGAGTAATCATCAGTCTTAAAAATGTGATCTTTCATGTAAATAATGCATGTGTTTAATACGATTGATATATTTCCTATGGCCCTCGTTTGTGCGTTTTAAGTTATTTTGAAGGTGCATTGTGTCACTGTAAGTAAAGTTATTAGAAAACTGATAAGCTACATTATAACTGTTTACAATGGCAGGGTCTGCCATCTCGTTTACAAGCATGTTTTAGGCTTATTCCTGTTACTTCCTGTTTGCTTATGGTCCATGGGGAAATGTAGATTAAACTGTATAAAGGAACATCAATTTCTTTGTCAGTTGTAGTTTGTTTTTGAATACAAAACAATAATTGAAAATCAGAATTAATGGGAAAAAATTGTAAAATTTATTTTCAGCCATATCGATCAGCCCTAGCCAGAGTGCTGCTACTGTAGAAGCCATGGCTACCAACGAACTTCCCTGGATACTGGTTTGTTGTGGTTGGGTTGCTAACATAAGGTACTAGATACTACAGTGTTATGGAAAAGCAACCGGGTGGAACTGGCCCAGTAGGACGCATCCCAATCTGTTCTCTCTTTTCAGTCCCTAAAAAATATATTTTTTAACAACAGAAAATGTCTTGTAATAGTAACATTTATTCAACAAATAAGACCACAGCATGTCGTCTTATTCTTATTCAAATACACAGTTTGCCTGCCTGTAAGAAAGAGCACTGCTAGTCACAAAGAAGCCAATTTTAGAGCTCAGAATCAAGTACATTCAGCAGAATTTAGTCTGTTTTTCACCTGCGACTACAGTAATTTTTACATTCATGCCGTGGTTTCTGGCAGGTCAGCAAAAACTCAGAGGTTGCTCTGGATACAAAAACCAAACAGGGGGAAACTTTGAGACCCCTCCCCAGGCGATCAGTCTTCACCGATCAGACACTTCACCACCTCACAGTCACTCAGTCCTGATAACACACATTCTAGCCTTTCTCTGAACCTCTGCCTGGGTGAAATCAGCATCAAAATAGTCAACTAACCCTTATTTTATACAAGCAGACTGCTCTCTTGTCTCAGAATACAGTACATACAGACCGATCTTGTCTCAGCATGCATACAGACCTGTCTTGTCTCAGTATACATACAGACTGATCTTGTCTCAGTATACATGCAGACCGATCTTGTCTCAGTAATACATACAGACCTCTCTTGTCTCAGTAAACAGTACATACATACCTCTCTTGTCTCAGTATACATGAAGACCAGTCTTGTCTAAGGCCCTGTTTATACTGAGACGCTGCACAGACGTTTCCAGGCTATTAACAGAAACGACCTGGCTCCTAATGCAAATTTCATCAGCGTTCACATGAGGTTGAAAAACGATGTGGTTCTAGCGCCCGGCCAGTAGTGGGCAGAGAAACTTTACAACACGACACACGACCCCCAGCCCCCCTCCCAGCAGTATATTCACTTCCTGTGCCAGACCCTCAGAAAGTACCAACATCATTCTGCATTTTAACAGCAGCTGTGAACATGGGAACTAAACCTGGTGCTTCGCGTGGTCTCGTTTGGACGAACGAAGGAGTAGAATTATCCTCTGTCCCGCGCTGGAAGCCCACGTAGCTAGTTAGTGCGTGCGGCGCCATTGTTGTTTTTGTTTGTTCTCCGCTACTGCGCATGTCCAAATTTAAGTGCGGGGAGCAGCGCGGAGGTGGGGACCAGAGCAGAGGGGGATTTCACACCTTTTCCCCTATCGCGGGTGTGAAAGAGCTCCCCGCTGTGCAGCGTATCTGAGTTGTCCCACTTTGCAGGCTGGATCTGAACACTTACGTTTTGACCCCCCTGGAACACAGTCTCCGTATGAACGGTTGGTAGCAACCGACATCCAACTATACCGTTTTACTGCCACATTGTCTCCGTGTAAACTCAGCCTCAGTATACATGCAGGCTCACACTACTCTTGTCTCAGTCCAAACAAGGTTGTTGCCTCCATATGTTTAGCAATTTTCCTGTTGTGCCTGGTTAAGAAAATCCTGTAATTTAACAAAGGCCCCGTTTAGACGGAGACGCTGCAAAGTAATTAGCAAGAACGACCAAGCTCCTTTTTCGAAATACACAGCATCTAAACGACTACGGAAAACTATGTAGTTATAGCGCTTCAGCCAGTAGGGGGTAGTGGAGCTTTAAAACATGACACTTGCGATGTCAGCAGTATATTCGTTTCCTCAATAACATCCACAGCAAGACGTGGAAGAATGCACCAACATCATTCTGCATTTAACAGCAGCAGTGAAAATGGAAAGTGAAAATAGAGCTTTGCATGGTTTCGTTTGGACGAATGAAGGAGTAGATTTCTCCTCTGTGTAGCGCTCGTAGCACACGTAACTAGTTGGTGCACTTGCCGCCATTCTTGTTTACATTTCTTCCCGGCTACTGCGCATGTCCAAGGCTGCGATCACATGCACAGCCTAAAGCCCGGTTAAAGCTGTATTACCTCACTTTATTTTTGTATTCATTACAAAAATTCAATCTATATCCATGCACTGCAATGGGATATGCGTCCTTTTGGAGAATAAGTTGCGCTGGTTTGTGCTGGCGTGTCATTTTATTTTAGATCAAATTTTCATACAACTAGGAAGATAATTTGTTTCGGGACCAGATTGTGACCAATCACAACGGACCACTGGCCCCAACTTTCTTGAGAAAATCTACAGGTCTCTCGTTAGCACAGACAGCTGAGGTAAACGAACAGCGGAGGCTAACCTGAAGCTTCCCATGTCTTTGTTACCCGTTACTGCTTACAAAGCGAAACAGCCATCCAAAAGGAAATCTCGTCCTTTGCGCTTCCCGGTTCTACCATCCTATGGACGCCATCCACGTTCAAATGTGCGATCCATATTGTGAGACGCGAGTTCCGAAAACAGCACATGTGCGGCTGAGGGGGAGGGGGGTAGTGGGGGGCGAAAGCTCCGTCAGTGTGGGAAGGGGAGCAGAAAGAGCGAGCCCAGCGCTCACATTCAAAAATGTCTCAAAGTGAGTTAGTGTAGCTTTAAAGTGGGCCTGATCCGCTCTTTAGGTGCTTTGTGATCGCAGCAACTGGGCTTGAGCACGGTTGCTGCAAGTGGGCCATGTACGTGTGGGTAGGTGGGGGTCAAAGCAGGCAGAGAATTCATACCTTTTTATTCACACTCTTACTTTTTCACCCCCTGGAAAACAGTCTCCATGTGAACGGGAGGTAGCAACCGACATCCAACTATAGCGTTTTACTGTCGCGGAGCCTCCGTCTAAACGCAACCTAAGGATAATCCATAGTCTGCAAATGAATGGGACAAGTATTCTCTGTTGTGTTCATGTGATGGTCTTTGTTTTGTGATAAGGGCAGAGATAAGTGCAGAAGAGGAGGAGGAGGAGGACAGAGCATACACAAACATGTAAGCTTAGGCGAGAAGTCTTCACACCTCCAAACAGGACCAGTGTGAATGGAATTAGAAAAACATCGGAACCCTATTCCATACTTGAATGGAAGAAGAATGTTGACCAAAAAATGTGGGTTGCCTCTATTCTCACACACCAAACAACAGTTCCTGGTAAAAGGAGCGGGGTAGAACCTTTACAGGAACCTTCCTCTCCCTTGGTCCTCTCAGTGGCCAGGTCATGAGTTGTGATTGCCGCATAAACGAAACTCATTACGCCAAATGAGTTATTATTACAGATCTATGCGCCAAACCCATTTGTTTATTTCACGCTGTAACCGCTCTGGTTGTTGTGGTCTTTGGGTTTTTTTTATAGTTCTGCTTAAAGTTTTTTAAAGTTGTCACAGTGTCATGTCCTGTTCTGTGTTTTATTTTGAAGTCACCCTTACTTGTTCTTGTCTCTAGATTTACTTCCTGTTGTTGATTACTGCCCCACCCTTGATGTGCCTCACCTGTGTCCTTGTGTATATTAGTTTGTGTCCTCCTTGCCTCAGTTGCCAGATTGTCTTGTTTTCTGGAACCCGTATCCTGTCTGTTTTTGTATTTCGCCTGGATATTAAAACTTCTAACTGCCTCTTGACTTTGGGTCTGTTTTTGAGCCACTTTTGTACAAGTCTGACAGTACAATCTGGCCAAGACATGGACTCATCAGACCCAGTACGATCAGCAATACAAGCCCAAGGGCAAAGGCTTCATCAGCAGGAAGAGCAAGTGAGTCCCCTCAGAGAGGAGCTACGTACAGCTAATCAGAGCCATATGGAGGCTTTTACTCATATTACTGCTCAGATGAACTTTATTGTTGATCGGCTTCAGAAGATGGTTGATTCTGCTACTCCACCTCAATCAGATAATCCCTCTGCACCACCTGAGCCTACAGCTATGGCTACTCCTGGCTCCTCGCACATGCGTTTATCCAACCCTGAGCGATTCTCTGGTGAGACTGGAGACTGCTGGCCTTTCCTCTCTCAATGTGAGCTTCATTTTGAATTCCAACAAGCTTGTTTTCCCTCTGACCGTGCTAAAATAGCATACATAATCTCATATTTGACTGGTCGAGCCAGAGCTTGGGCTACAGCGGAGTGGGACGGTCGTTCTACGATATGCAATTCCCTTCCCCTCTTTATCAGGACTTTCAATCATATTTTTCAAACTATTACTCCCGGTCGTGAGGCAGCTAAAGCCTTGGTTACATTAAGACAAGGGCGACGCAGTGTGTTGGATTATGCGTTGGAGTTTTGCACCATTTCTGCGGACAGTGGGTGGAACCAGCTAGCCCTCGTTGATGCTTTCCTCAATGGACTCTCAGAGACAATTAAGGACTATTTGACATCCTTGGATTTGCCTACAGAGTTGGAGGCATTGATTGCCCTCACCTCAAAGATTGACAAGAGGTTGAGTGAGAGGGAAAGAGCCCGCTGCCGTCAAGCCCTGTCCCTTCAAAGGAGGGTGTCCGTCAGAGAAAGGGTTCCTCCCAGTTCTGCTCCAGTTCCACTACCGGCCCTGGACTCTGAAGAGCCCATGCAGATTGGTCGCACTCATTTATCTCCTGCTGAGCGTCAGCGTCGTTTGGATGAGGGACGCTGCATTTACTGTGGTCAATTAGGCCACTTCCTCGCCTCCTGTCCAGTGAAGAGGAATGTCGGACTGAAGCCTACAACTTTGGTGAGTTCTGCGGCCGTCAAAGACTGTTTCAAGCGTAAACTCACTAAAGTACAGCTAATATCCACTTCTTGTTCACGCAGCCTCCCGGCTTTAATTGACTCTGGAGCAGACGCCAATTTTATTGATTCATCCTTAGTAAAGGAATTGGGCCTCTCTCGCCTCCCCCTGTCACAGCCCATGACTGCTACTGCTCTGGATGGACGCCTCTTGTGTACTATAACCCACTATACATGTCCCCTCAAGCTCCAGTTTCCTGATTCTCATGTCGAGGAAGTTAATTTTCACATTTTTGAGTCTGCTCTTCACCCACTGATACTCGGCTACCCGTGGCTTATTCTGCATAGCCCCCATATTGACTGGTCTACTGGTGTTGTAAATTCTTGGGGTCCGAATTGCAGTCTTAAGTGCTTTCCATCCTTTTCATCAGATGATCCTCAGTTCCCGGATTTGACCTCTGTCCCTGATTGCTATATTGAATTAAAAGAGGTCTTCAACAAGGCTAAGGCTACGTCTCTTCCACCTCACCGCCCCTATGACCGTGCCATTGATCTCCTGCCTGGAACTTCTCCCCCTAAAGGACGCCTCTACTCCCTGTCAGCTCCGGAACGGCAAGCTATGGACGAATATATTTCTTCCGCTCTCAAGGCTGGGATCATTCGTCCGTCCTCGTCACCGGCTGGTGCTGGGTTCTTCTTTGTTGGCAAGAAGGATAAGAGTCTCAGGCCATGTATCGACTACAGAGGACTGAACAATATCACAATAAAGAACAGGTACCCCCTTCCTTTAATTTCCTCTGGTTTTGAGCTCTTGCAGGGGGCTAAGATCTTCACAAAGTTGGACTTGCGTAATGCTTACCATTTAGTTAGAATCAGGGAGGGGGATGAATGGAAGACAGCTTTTAACACCCCTAGTGGCCATTATGAATACCTAGTGATGCCTTTTGGTCTCACAAATGCCCCTGCTGTGTTTCAAGCTCTAGTCAATGACATTCTAAGGGATATGTTAAATAAGTTTGTGTTTGTCTATTTAGATGACATCCTGATTTTTTCTCGTGACTTGGATTCCCACATTTCCCATGTCAAACAAGTCCTGAGGAGGCTCCTGGACAATCAGTTGTATGTAAAAGCTGAAAAGTGTGAGTTTCATGTCTCCTCAGTCTCATTTCTAGGCATGGTGGTGGCAGAGGGGGAGTTGAAGATGGATCCTGGCAAGGTCCAAGCTGTTATGGACTGGCCTACACCCTCCTGTCGCAAGGACGTTCAGCGCTTCTTAGGCTTTGCTAACTTTTATCGCAAGTTCATTTAGTTCTATCGCTGCCCCTTTACATGCTCTCACCTCCTCTAAGTGTACATTTTTGTGGTCCCTCAAAGCGGAGGATGCGTTCCTAAAGCTTAAGAATCTCTTCACTTCTGCCCCAGTATTGACTCTTCCCGATTCCTCTCGTCAGTTCGTGGTGGAGGTTGATGCTTCTGAGTTGGGAGTTGGTGCAATCCTATCACAGAGGTCAGTGAGAGATAACAAGTTGCATCCCTGCGCATTTCTGTCCAAACGACTCTCTCCTGCAGAGCGCAACTATGATGTTTTTGAGCCACTTTTGTATATATTTTAATTTCGCCTCGATGCCTCAAACTCTGTCTGAATCAATGTCGTGCTGTGTTTCAATGTAAAATGTTTACACTTTTTTTTTTATAATTATTTTCAAGATAGAGATTTTCCATCCATTTCCATCCATCTTATGGATTTTGTTCACTTATCTTATCTTGTGCTGTGTGCTCCTCTTTCCTACTGTTCTATAACTTGTGATGCAACACTGTTCAGACCAGCAGTCCTGGCCTGCGGTGGCGTCCTTCGGAAGTGGCGGAAGTAGAGGGAGGACTTTGATGCAAACAGAGTTAAGCTAGCGGCTTTTTGTGTAAACTTGTTCTCTAACAATGCAGCTTTGCAGCGTCTCTGTGTCCAAAGACCTTCCAGAGACTTTAAATAACAGCAGTATGTGTTCACGGAGGTGCGCCATTAGTTTATTTGATTATTAAACGGTACTTCTGCATTGTCGAACACGCTAGTATTAGTTTTATACAGTCACAGGAGCATGAGAACGCATATGTTCAAAAGCACTGTGTCCCTCATTGTCAACCCTCGCTTAGTCCTGGTGTAGCTCCTGTTTTGGCTGTTTACGAGTAATTTCAATCTGCTCGCTAGACCGCTAATGTCCCCGTGACCACTTTGCGGCTTTCTGATCGATCGCTTCACGTTTACCTCCTGCGGGGGTTGAATTTCCGCTCCTGCGCCTCGGCCACGCCTCTAGCCCGTAGTCCGTGCGTCTCTACCGCGCAGTGCATGCGTGCCGAGACGCACATGCAGTTCCACGTTCGAAAGTGTCACCATTTACTTTGAAAGTCGCCGCTACGTATGATCCGGTAGGAACGTGGTTTAATGCTGCTAGGCTAATGCCGGTTGTTTTGCTGCATTCTGCTGGCGTCTGAGTTCCTGTGGTGGAAACGCGGCTATTGTGATTTCCGTTGTAATTTAGACAGTTCAATAAAACCCAAACTTCTTACAAGCTATAGCTTGCATGTGGGGAATAAGTTTAGCACCTAAAAAGCTACAAGTGTATACATATTCTACCATTACTGCTACATAATATAAGAGTCTGTTAGCTTATTATGACATACCTATTGCTACTACTTCTACTGCAACATGAAAGTGCTGCAGTTCATTCCAAGAAGCTCAGAGTGAAACTCGCGCAGAGGTGCTAAAGATACTGTCTGCAGCCTGCCTTCAAATTGCCAGGTCGCTAATTAGCAAAAGGGGAGCTAACGAACTCTGCGTTAAAAAAAAACAAAAAACAAGCCAGTCACTTTAATTAGAGGAGGCTGTCTCAGTGAACAGTGGTTAGAAACTACGGCTGGATGCTTCCGCTCATGGATTTTTGAAACTTTTATCTACAGTGGAGCTGCATGACAAATAAGGGAGTGACTCTGTAATGAAATGTTGGCTTTTTTTCAATTGTCACAGTAGGAAAACTAAGATAAACCAATTATACATGTAATGCGCCCAGGCTGGGTTGTGGTTGTTGTACAAAGTAGTGATGGTAGAAGTAGTAACCAGAGAAGAAATATATGTTCTGGACTGGCAAAGCCTTCAACACAATATTTTAACGGCAAACAATACCTGAGAGAGGGAGACCAGAGGGAGATCAGAGAGAGAGGCCAGAGAGATAGACCAGAGAGAGAGAGAGTGAGAGAGAGACCAGAAAGAGAGAGACCAGAGTAAGAGAGATCAGAGAGAGAAAACAGAGAGACTACTTCGGTACTTGAAGGCTTAAATTCTCTGGACTCAACCTTAAAAACCCTTCTTTAAACTTGTCTCCTTATTAACACAGTATTGTTGAACAAAGGATTATATTCCCTTTAACAGACTGGGAAAAGAAGATAAAAGATGGAGTGGTTGAGCCTTGTCCAACACTCGTCTGTGATCTGCCATTAAACAGCCATTCTTCTGCAATAGTTCTGGGTCGTTGAGTGTTCAGTCGGAGGCGCTCTGGGTACACGCACTGATCGGGTAATTAATTGATAATTTATGGTGGAATCAAAGTCATTATTGTTGCTGATGAGCGACCCCGGGGTAGACCCCTACGGTTTTACGTCTCATTGGATCTGATTGACTTCAACTGCATCTAAATTAACTCAGGGAAATGGAGGAGTTGATTTAAGTGACTAGTGCAACTATACCATGTAAATGTGATTTTTCTCTCATTATTCTTCTCATAATGAAGCTAGAACAGTTGGTATGTTATTTGGACCCGTGTTTGCTTTTCACCACATGTTCTCTATCTATTTATCCAGAAAGCCCTACTACAAGATTTCCTAATATTTTTTTTTGGGGCCCCAGACAGAGGGTCAAATGCAGAGGACAATATTCCCCTTTCATACAATAAAGCAGTGTTCGCCAACTTTTTGAGCCATGGCACACTGTGGAGCCTTCATTAAAAAGTCATTCCTATCAAAGTGTATTATGCAGAAAATCAAACAAACACTAACAAGTCTTTTTAATCTATTTTGACCAAGAAGGTGGGATTGGACAATTATCAAGGTACACCAACGTGCTACCAAACACAGGTTAATAAACACTGTAATAAAGTATACCTCAACTCGAGCCCTGTTTCCACCAGCCCTACCCTACTCTACAGTGTTTTCATTATGCTTTAGTACCTGGTACTGCACCTTTGCAACCTACCCACGACAAACAACATTCCTTGGTAACCATGGCTTCCGGCCGAACTCTGGCCAATCACTGTCAGTTAGAACACTTTAGTACCAGCTCGGCCTAGATAGAACCAGGACCAAAATGAACTAAAGAAGGACCTTGTATGGTTAAACAGGGCCAGTGGAAAGGCATTGATGTAGAGTGGACCTGAGTAAAAACATTTCCTACGGGGGCAATATAGAGTGACCAGAGAGAAAGGGAGACCAGGGAGAGAGGGTGGCCAGAATGAGAGAGAGAGATCAGAGGGAGGGGCCAGAGAGGGAGTGAGACCAGAGAGAGAAAGAGTGTAGTGTAGATGAAATTATAACTCACTAATTCGGCTTCATTTACAACCCTAATGCGAAACACATTACATCGTTAACATTCATGGACGTGATAGAATGCCGTCCGGTAATAAAAACCCTCCGGTAATTAGACCAAACGATTTAGAGACGTAGAATATAATGATATTCAGAAATGCATCATCAATTCATAGTTCGGTAATGAGGGAACCCAATTAGCTGTATACACTGTTATTTTTACCTGATTTGTACCACTGTCAAAACAAAGCTCTTCATGAGACAATAGCAGCAATAGTAGTAGTGGCGGTGGTTGTAGCAATGGTAGTAGCAGTACCAGTAGTAGTTATAGCAGTAGCAGTTGTAGCAGAAGTAGTAGCAGCAGTAGTAGCAGCAGTAGCAGAACATGAATTCATTGTCTGAGTATTTACAGTATAACAAGTTGGAAAACATGGCATTTTGAAAGAACAGGTGGGGAGACATGTTCTTTTTTCCATGGAAGGAGCCTAAAACAACTTCAGGTTGGTCTTTTGATGACACAGTGTTGTGACGAGGTTAAAAGCTTAAAAAAGGTGGGGTTTTTTCCTTTTCTGAATCTCTTCAAAAAGTCGATGTCTCTTGAAGTCACCGCTCGCAGCCTGCACCTCTGCTCTAACCCGTCTCATTCAAATATTCCCTCATGTTAACATTCCTAACACGCTGTTCCATTGATGTTTAAAAAAAGACCTTTCGCGTTTGAAATGTCAACTACTTCACTGCAGCGTTTTTACCAGCCAAAAAAAATTGTATCTGGGTCAAAAACATAAATATTTTTGGGATAACGCAGTGTAATTAATGTGAAAGAATAAGGATACAGACACCACCAGGGATTTGAGGGGGGTTTCAGAACTGGCCAGGAATGTTGTGATGTAAAAAATATGAAGATAAAAGTTCCACAGCACACGCAGCTGCTGAACTTTGTGGCTATCCTGTCACCAGCAATAGTTTGCTAGAATTCTGGCCCATTCCTCTTGTTAGAGCTGGTGTAACTGAGTCAGGTCTTTGCACCCTCACACGGAACTAGTTCATTTCAATTCAATGTATTCTTGTATAGCCCTAAATCACAACCGTAGTTATCTCAGAGGACTTACCAAAATCGTTAAAATCGCCAACACAGATCAGAAAATCAAACACAAAAAATATAGAACACATAGGTATTGGTCCATACCTATGTGGGAGTTGACCAATGTATTGATGTGTTGTAGAATGTAATTTGTTGCTTTAAAAAGCTGAAAACAATTCTTTCCACGATGTACTCTAAGGTTTTGTTATTGCGCAACATGTTTGAAAACATGAAAGGGGTGGGAATGAGGGTAGCTGGGGGATCAAAAGATCCTGAGGTCAACATGAATGTAGGTAAAAACCACTGCCAGATCGGAAAATTGTAAGTAACAGTGTTCTGAAGGTTGAAAAGTCAGAGAAGCACTTTTGTCTATGACTTTTCCTATAGTAATCACTCAACATAAGCCTCATTCTCACTGAGCAAAAACCTTCCACACTGAGAGACACAGGTGCAAACAATACGCCAACCTTTCCCACTGTTTTCCCGGATTGACACTGCATTTCAACACTGGTCTAAAAATAAAAATATGCATTTTGAAACCACATAAATCAAATGAAATGTTTTGATAATTTCTTCTGAAAGAACATTCCTCGTCTAAAGCGACAGTTGATCTGTTTGTTAAAAACCGTTAAATATTCTGTGAAATTCTCCTGATGAAGTGAGAAGCGTGCGGACAGTTTGAATGAACGCCTTTTACACACGAGCACCAGACGTGTCAAAACGGTTAGCGTTCAGTGTTAGCCGCGGGACCGAATCCAACTCTGAGTGAAGAAAGCTGTGATCCTACGACAATTAACAACCACTTTGGACCCAAATATTTTTCTATAACAAACAGTGCAAATAATATAATGCATTTATAGAATGTCAAAAAAGAAGGAAGTCTGAGGCACTCTGTTAAAGTGAAAAACTCTGTAAAAGCTCTTTATTAAAATGAACTGCCAATTATAATGCATTGTTTGTGTTGCTTTAAAGCTGGGGTCAATTTTTTGTTTGTCCCAACTGGAAGATTCTTATAATGTTAAACAATGACAGGACCACAACAGTGAGGGTCGTCCTCTCTTTCAGTCTGAAAAAGTTGATCTAAAGATGTGACAAAGAACAAAAATATATGAAAACTAGTGATAGAAGAAAAATGTTTTGATAGCGAGTGACTATTGATTATTGTTTTTTTGTGTTTTGAAAGTTAAGTAACCCCAGCTTTAAGTTTGGCTTTGTCAGGCCAGTGTAGGACTGGTTCAATACTAGTTTAACCTTGGCATTGTTCCAACAGTGTTCCTCTTTTTAGATCTGTCCATGTTAATATAAGAGACTTCTGGACCCCAGCCCTTTCTGTCTAAAAGCTATAGCCGCAGGAGTTTCATCGCAGGAGTTCCTGGTAAAATCTGATCTGCACTCCCAGGTGCAGATCGTAGAGGAGTGCAAGTTTAAGAAAGCTCGTCAGCGTCTCTACTTTCTGCGTAAACTTAGAGAATTTCACACTAACTCTAAGATTCTGCTTAACTTTTATTGCTGCACCATTGAGAGTTTACTTGTTGGTTCTGTGTCTGTGTGGTTTGGAAACATCACAGACAAAGAAAAGAGCGTTAAACAAGGTACTCCGCTCTGCAAAGAGGACCGTGGGCTGTGAGCTTTCTGTTCTGGAGGTTCTTTATAAATCCAGACTTTTAAACAAAGCTCTTAGGATTGTTAATGACTCTTCTGGCCACCCTGGAAAAGCCATGTTCCAGCTCTTTCCCTCTGGCAGAAGATATCGCTCTCTGAGATGCAGGACATCTCGTTACGCTAACAGTTTTTATCCACAAGCTGTTATCAGTTTGAACAGAGCACTTTTTATTTCTGTCTTTTAATGTTGTTTTATGTCTGTATTTGTCTGTGCACACTGGAAACTTTTTGCTAATGTATTCCAATGTGGTTTTTTTACTGCAAATGGCAAATAAACTGAATCTGAAAGGAGCAGGGTGGAACTTTTACAGGAACCTTGGTCCTCTCAGTGTCTGTGTCATAGACTGTATATATTAACGGACAGAGTCACGCCTATCTCCGCCGTTCTAACTAATGGGCCAAAAATAGTGCTCTGCTGGAGCAATCAAAAATGGCCGCGAGTGGTCCCGCCCACAAGAAAATTGTGAAAAAACGCATCTGCGCATGCGTCAGCCGGCGCAGCTCCATTCATTTGAACGAGAGACTTCAAAAATTCACTGCAAGTAAACTATAGTGGACCAAAAAAATCCACCCCCCTCAGCATTGACACACATGTGGAACGGAGCTTTGGGCCAAGAGCCAACTTTTGGTCCATCCTGTAAAGACGTTTTTGAGAGGTCTGCCAATGCTATATGTTAGCATTGGCTAATTCTTCTTCTGGATCCACCCCCATCGGCCCGGGGTGGTATTGCAAGCATGTCAGCGCACGTCATTTTGGCCTCTTTTGAGCCGAAACCCGCCCCACTGGTCTGTGTCTCGGCTGAAGAGTAGCACCACTCGACGACGTGATATGAGTTTAGATTGCCGCATAAGCGAAACACATTGGTTGGTTGGTTGTGGGATTACAACATTCGGGGAACGCGCAAGTGTACCACAAACTGTGGTTACGTAGGTCCAACGTTACCTTCACGGTAAGCAGCGCCGCGCGAGTGTACACAGGCCATTACGCTTTCAGATCAGTGCATATTTCCTTCAACTAAGTTTTGCCAATTTTTCCGGTGAAACGACCGTCTTTACAACTCCTGTATTCACAACGTTTGATGTTGAAAATACATAAACATATTCAACAGCTCCAACTGGTGGTAGAAGTGTGGATTTACATGCTGTGACCTTTTTTTTTTTTATCCTTTTACACTTATATCCATCTATTTTCTGCTTTAATTATTTGACATTCAAGGGGCAAAACTATGCATAATAGTTATTTTGTTAAAGATAGAAAAGCCTGTCATAATTTGAGATAGAGGCATTTAGACAGAAGGTGCGGGGGAGTGAAGCAAGAATAAGACAATTTTGCATGATATGTTATATATATACGCACTATTGGGTTAATTTTGTTTTAAATGTAGATAATGCAGTTAGGACCACAGAAACCCATTCACTTTCACTTCCCTTCCTACTTATCCTAACCCCAAACATCTGTGGAACTCCTCTGGTGGAAAAGCTAATTGAAGCTAACGCGCTAATCTAATAGTTTTTCATTATTAGCCCACAAGCTCTGCCTTGTCTTTGAAACATAAACAAAGGCTCCTATTAAGGTGGCGCTGGGGGGTCCGGCTCTAAGTATGCCTGGGGGAGGGTACGGTGGCCTATGAGGGTTAAGTGGTCAGCGGGAAACCTGCAGGGACCTCATCTGTAACTTAGAAGTGTTTTAATGAATGCAGAGGAGGTGTGAGGAAGATTAGGACAAGGCTGAGAACACAAGAAAATCAATTTATTTTGAATTTTTAAAGAACAATCAATAAGTGTGTGCATATATCCTCAGTCAATTAAGAAGGTAAAGACAAAAAAGGGCTTTAAAAATACTCAACAAAAGCCTAGTATTTTTTATTTTAAGAATATAGACAACTGGCCAATTAGCTGCCTTCTATCCCCGAATTCTCTTCTGGTTGCTATGGGGTTTCTATCATAGACGCTGCGGGTGGAGTGAGTACTGACGTCACACCATATTGTTTGCTTTATCGGAAAAGAAGCAGATTAGAACTAAACTCAAAACAGGACCCCTGGGGGGGGGGACTAGAAGTGGGTAGCAAGGACCTGGCAACCAAAGAGCCTATCCGGAGATGAGGCTGGTTTGTTCCCTGCTTGCGCTACTTGCCAGCAAAAGACTAATTCAGGGACAGAAGGCTGTACTTTCACACATACTTAAAACCAAATCCACCGTACTGTTTATTCTTCCATTGAGTCACAGCAATCAAAGTTATCGATCAGACGGAGAATAATCAATGCTGCGGGTTCCATCTGCAGTTGTTTGTGCACTTGACACTTTGGCCTGGACTGAGGTGAGCCTGTTCTGTGCTTAAACTGTCAATAAAATCAATAAAGTATATGTAAATACCTGTGTGTAGGAAATGTATAAAATGTTAATTAACAGGATTTGATTATCATTATTTGAGCTTGAAAGGAGACTTATGAGTAGTATCATTTTAGGTGGTGCAGAATATAAATGTATGAATTCCAGTGGAATTTTGGAAATTACATCCTGCTTTCATAGCACCAGCTTGCCCACGGACTACAGTTGGAAATTAGCTTTTGAGCTATAACCTGGTTCAATGCATGTTTCCCTTTGAGCCCTGTAACACACTGAGGCTTTCTTTGCCAGATTGTTTCTAACGTGTCAGAGCCTTTGAGTTCATACTAGGTTATAAAACTGAATTTAGGGGACACATTTAATTATTACAATTTCTGAATATTTGAGAGCACAGCACAATTTGACCGTGAAACATAAATGATAGGTAACACATAATTGTAAAAATCATTTGATGAGACAATACAGAGTTGGATTGAAATGAAGCTGAACGTGCAGATTCAGACTGAAAGACCGGCCACAGCTCTCACCCGTCCAGGGCCCGCCAGGGCCTGCCAATCACACACCTCTGCCAGCCTCTCGAGCCCGCCAATCACACAGCGCTGCCAGTCTCGAGCCTCTACCAATCACACAGCCCGGCCAGCCCCTCGTCAACCCACTGACAGAAGCGGGCAGTTTGAAAGCAGCCACTCCCCGATAAACTGCCCTTCCTGAAGCTCTTAACACCCACCACCTCCCCAGTGCCTCCTCAGCTCCTGGTTCCGACTCAGGTTTCCGCTCTGGCTCCCACCCTGGTTCCTGTCCTAGCTCCCACTCTGGCTCCAGCTCTGGCTACAGCTCTGGCTCCTGCTCTGGCTCCTGCTCCGCCTGCGCCCCTTTCACACCATGCTTCTAGCCACCAGTGCTTGACCCTGTGGGGGTCTGAGATCATCTACAGCAGCAGACGATCTCCCCTCTGCAAGTGTCACTGCCGGGGGTCAAAGCGCCAATCAAATAAATCTTTTTCATCCATTAATTTTTCTGTCTTGGTCTATTCAGATTGAATAAGGTAAAAAATGTGAAGCAGTGGCTGCATAGTCCTAGACACTGACACGTTTGCCATGTGAGCAGCTGTTTTGATACACGCTCCAACACAGTGTCTAGAAGCAGTTTGCTTTGCCCATCACAAAATTGAAGCCAACTATTGTAGGACAGATGTATCGGACATAGTTTTGTTTATGTTATTGGCCAAGTAAATCTGTATTTGTATTGCATTTTCAAAAGCAGTGTTTACAAAGTGCTGCACAGTCAGCATAAAGCAATAAAAAGTCAATAAAAGTTATAATAATGTAAAATATCAAAAATAAATCCAGGAGAATAAAGCAGACAGAGCACACGAGACAAAACAAAGACTGCTAAACAGTCTTTTATACAGTTATATCCAGAAGTATCTAAACTCATTTTGTTCAGAAAGTCCTACCAAACAAAAAATATCGAAACCCTTTTTCAATAAAAAAAAAAAAAAAACGCTTGAAATACCTCCTATAATGTGAAAATTCCATTCCATTCCATTCCATCTTCTTCCGCTTCATCCGCTGCCGGGTCGCGGGGGCAGCAGTCTAAGCAGAGACGCCCAGACTTCCCTATCCATACACACTTCCTCTATAATGTGAAAATGTAAATACAAAACATCAAACTGAAAATAAACCTCAGAATTTGGCTCAGAGTTGAAACCAGAAAAACCATGTCGTATTGATTTTTTATATCTCTCCATAAACAAATCCCCTCTTCACATTATTCTGATTGTCACGTGTCAAAATGTCCACTCTTTCCGATATTTTTTCCCCTTTGGTCGTTGATGGTGATTTATAGCCCCCTGGTCCATCTCCAGCAGAGAGGCATTTCAACCTCATGTCTATCAAACGTGTTATTGACCTGACATCGTATGAATGTATATTAGGGGTGGGACGCAATCACTCTCACAAACCGAAGATGTATATAATCAGGTGCAAAAAGACACTTGACCAGAATATTATAAGGAACACAATCCAAATACAGACCTTTTTCGAAGATGCGGTACCTACAGTTTTAAAAGTTTGATTGAAATAGTGTATTCTTGAATGTTGTCTAATGTGTCAACACTGTAATGTTAGTCTTGATGGATGTTGTCTCTGTCTTTAATGTATGTATTGCTAATGTATTTTAAATTAGGACTGTCAAATTAATTTTTTTTATAGAGTTAATTACAGATTAAAAATTAAGTAATCGCAACTAATCGCATTTCTAACTATCTGCGAAATTATGCCATATTTTTCTGTAAATGGTTGTTTGAATGGAAAGATAAATGACAACTTAGTGTACATATGTACAGTATTTGTTATAACAATAAATCCATATAAAATGGCATTAACATTATTAACATTCTCAGTTAATAGGGCGACAGTAGCTCAGTTGGTAGAGCATTGGCCTTAAGGCCAGAAGGTTGTGGGTTCAATTCCCACCTCTGCACCTTCTCCACCGACTCCCACTGATGACTGCTGTCGTTGTGTCCTTGGGCAAGACACTTAACCCCACTTTGCCCAAAAGCCCCCACTGAAAGATCAAGGCTCTGCTCACACTCAGAGCAGCCGTCCTCCTGTGGACTCACCACCTGCAGAGGGTCAGTGAGGGGCTGGTGCTATGAGACTTGGGTGGCATCTCTGACTGCCACCCCCCTGACCCAGAAATGGATTAAAGGGTAGAAAATGGATGGATGGATTATTAACATTCTGTCTTTCCGTTGCAGACCAAAACTATTGTTTGTTACAGAGATGAGGGACATTTCAAAAAAGTCTGAAATGCAGAATGTCATTAAATCTGTCTGATTTTCTCTCAAAATTTTACTTTTGGGCACAACCAACATGAACTGGTAGTGCAAGGGCAAAATTTGGCACCCCAGCTTTATTTTAGCAAGTGCACTTCGGGAGAAGACACGGAGGAGACTGAGGCTCCGTAATCCAGCTTCAGAGGTGAATTTATTGCATGCAAAGGTTACGCACAGGTTACGCAAAGACACGCACACAACAAGCAGAGAATAGTCCTGTGTTGGCTGAGGTGCAGGACATCATTTATTTGTCTTGGGCACATGTGGGACTTTTGCACATGTATGCCAATGTTTTTTTTTTTTTTTACTGCAAATAGCAAATAAATTGAATCTGACGAAGAAATCCATTTTAAAAGACCATACAACCTCAGCGAACAAGCCTCTAATTCTAGCGTATTGTTTAGAAGTGAAATTTTCAGTAAAACACCATTTGTATCCAGTCCTACTTGCGGAGGCTGTTAGCAGTAATCCTGGACAGCTGCTTCGTCGGCTCAAGTGCCTCCAATCCTGAAAACAAACAAACCAGTGTTTACCTAAACTCAAGGAGACATCTTTGAACTCAATTACTGCTGTTCCCGCGTCGTCTTTCCCTTCACTTTTTAAATGGGGTTTAAAAAGTTTCACTATGAACCTTGAAACATGGATGAAAAGTAGAAAAAAGGACCCCCAGCTCAGTTTGTGGCTGGTAGTTCCCTGGCATGTCAATAAGCTAAAACCTTATCAAATCAGATTGAGTTATCGTGTTGTTCACAATCATGGTTAGAAAGGAGCAGATGCATATTTCAAAGCTTTAGAAATTCACAGACTCATTCACTTGCAGTCCAGGATCAATGTTATAGCCAATCAATCAGGGGTCATTGGATTAGGGTAAAGAGTCCAAGATCAACCAATCAAAAATGTTGATTTAAAAACCTGTGCCCAACATGGTAACGCTTTATATTAAGGTGTGCTTGTTAAGTATTATAGGCATTAGTAACATACTTATAATTTGCTTGTATGTGCTTATAAACATATTAATAAGCTGCTCATTTCACTATTCTCTAAATGATGTTGTTCTAGTTATATGCTTTTAAGCATTTAATAAGTAATTAGTAAAATACTTATTACAGGAGGAATTTGTTTATAATAAGCTGTTTATGAAACTATTATTGATACCATGTTAATAGACCACTAACAATATGCCTATAAAGATATTAATAAGCTGCTGTGAGATTTCATAACACTTTTAAGCAACTTTTGTTAAAGTTAAACTCATTAATCTATCAATGTGCAGAAGCCAGTACTTTTCCCTTGTTTTGTCTATCTGAAGGCCAAGCTACAAGCACACCGTGGCAGCTGCTGATTGGAGGTCTCCATGCCTCCGCTCTGTATTCTTGCATTCTTGCACTTGCATTCTATTGTATCTGTGATTGTGTGCTTTGTTCGTGCTGTCTCTACCATTGACAATAAAACATGTCTTCTGTCGGAATGAAAGACGCGATCCCAGACTTTGTCATCTTCTTCAGGTGGTGGAGGATGCGGGCCTTGTCTGTAACATCTAGAGAACAGAAGACTCTTTTTTTTTTAACACAAAAAGTGTTTTTTTTTAAGCCAAAACTGAAAAACCTCAAGAGAATGCATCTGGACCAGCACATGGACAATCTGCACAGCCCCGGATTCCAGTCAGGCTGTGAGCTGCTGAGACATGGACAACACCAGCGTCCTCTTTTGCATGGACATAATTTGGAAAAATTGGATTACACAATTTGGACATAATTTGGAACAATCTGGATTTCTGAATTTGGACATAATTTGGACTGAATTGGATTTCTGAATCTGGACACTGAAGCTGAAACGTGTGATTGAAAGACACGTCACAGAAGAATTCATGGCTCGACACAAATGCAGCCTGAAGAATCCAACACGGAGAAGTGGGAGAGACTGTTTTCAAAGCAATATCTGGAACCACCATCGACTGATGAAGTTTGGTATTTTACTGAAGATTGTTGACAAGTTTTATGAAAGATCTGAACATGTTTTATGAGTTTTATAAGTTTTTGAAGTATTCCGAGTTCTGAGTTTTTTGAAGTACCGAGTGAAGTACCGAGTTTATGAGTTTAAGTATTGAGTTATGATGTTATGTTGCTGTTTATCGATCCTGATGGTCACACGTGAATGTATGACCAGAGGGGGGAATGTGAGATTACATAACACTTTTAAGCAACTTTTGTTAAAGTTAAACTCATCAATCTATCAATGTGCAGAAGCCAGTACTTTTCCCTTGTTTTGTCTATCTGAAGGCCAAGCTACAAGCACACCGTGGCAGCTGCTGATTGGAGGTCTCCATGCCTCCGCTCTGTATAATACACTTGCATTCTAATGAAGCTCTTCGCGAAAGTTCACTGTGGTAGACCCGGCCGCTGCTACAAGCCTGCTCATCCTCTACTCATTACACCAGCAAAACGCCCACATCCAATCCACCAATAACCACCAGGACAGCAAGTTAAAAGCCGGAGACGCCCACTTCCCGGCCTTCTGAAGTCTGCAAAGCCTCCGCCGCCCCACCTCCTCCTTCTCTCTTCAGAGCGTGCTCGCCTGCTGCCTCTGCCGTCACCAGTGCCTAGGCCCCGGGGGGGATTATGCGCGCGAGCAAGCGCCGCACTCATCAGCATCTCTCCCGGGCCTAGGGCGCCAAACATACTCAATCAATAAACTTCTAACTGCATTTTCCTCTTGGGTCTCTCCAAAGTGAATTGTATCTGTGATCGTGTGCTTTGTTCGTGCTGTCTCTACCATTGACAATAAAACATGTCTTCTGTCGGAATGAAAGACGCGATCCCAGACTATGTCATCTTCTTCACTGCTTATTACACTAATATCTAATCTCAGGTTAATAGGCCACTATAAATATGCTTTTAAATGTGTTAATAAACTGCTTATTACACTATTTTGCAGTACCCTAATCTAAAGCGTGGACCATATGTGTTAATACAGAAAAAAACACAACCATCTAAGACTTTTTTATTTATTCAAACAATTACAGCTTTAAACATGACATTCTCTTTTGCTGTCTAACTGTCTTAACTATCACTTGGGAAGTAATAGTGGTTAGTAACTTCTAGGCATATTGTTAGTGGACTATTAACATCTTCCTTTGCTATTAACATGGTATCGATAATAGTTTAATAAGCAGCTTATTATAAACATGTTCCTCCTTTAATAAGTATCTTACTAATTACTTATTAAATGCTTAAAAGCATATAACTAGAACAACATTGTTCAGAGAATAGTGAAATGAGCAGCTTATTAGCATATTTATAAGCACATACAAGCAAATTATAAGCATGTTACTAATGCCTATTAATACCTTATTAATACTTAACAAGCACACCTTAATATAAAGCGTTACCCACATTTAAAACATACGGATAAAATAATGCACAGTCAGATTTAAAAACAAAGACACAGAAGACTGTCCTCATCATGAACACAGTTCACAGAGGCCGATGAGGTGAGAAAGCCTGTCTAAACAAATAAGTCTTAATTTGGGACTTGAAATCATCAACAGACTCTAACATACGCAGAGACTGGGGAAGCTTGTTCCAAAGTTGAGGAGCAACTGCCTGGAAGGATCTGTCTCCTCTGGTTTTAAAACAAGTGCGGGGGACCATCATCAGGTTCTGAGTGGAGGACCTCAGGCTCCTGTTGGAGACAATAATAAATAAATCAGGTGATAGCTTTAAGTTGGTTCTATTTAATACTATACTTTTTCCTTTGTTTGACAAGTTTAATACTGTTGTTTTGTGGTTGGGCAGCCAATGTGAAATAGCTGGAAATTGTTGGCGTAGCAACTACAATGCACAGTATAGAATGAAAAGTGGATAACACATACATTTTGTTGAATGAATATTTTAACAGTATGATAACTGTCAAAATAGAAAGAATTCTATTGTGTTTTTTCCTTCTGCTCTCAATCTTTCAGTCACACATGCACAAATACGGTCTTAATGTGGAGCCGTGAGGCAATTTCCTAAAAAACATGGTAGTTAAAAGAGCTGGAGTTTGAGCTGTGAAAAAGAAAAGGCTAAAGTTTTGAGCGTCCGCAGTGAAATGTAAATGTTTATGTGGAGCAGAGGAGGAAGTTTCCAGAGAGGGACCAGTGTAAACACCCAACAAATGTGGAAAAGTTGGACCTTTACTTCCATAATTGTGCATCAGTGAGCCATGTTTGGTGGGACAGAACATGAGGTAAATGTTTCTAAAAGCTTGAAGTTGCTTTATTACTTTTCCATTTTCCATAACGATTTGGAACCTAAACTCAGAGAGACATCTTTGAACTTGATAGTTGGCAAGCGTAAGAAAGAGTTCTGGGGGCAAATTTTTACATAACAAAGAACCAAGTGTTGGCAAATTCAATGGTTGTGAAAAGACCTCCACTTTAACTACTGTTGTGATTAAGGACTATTCAAGAATAAATGTAATTGAATTGAGCCAGGAGCGATAACGGTCTATTCCCGGTCACGCTTGGGGCTCCAAGGTAGTGGATTGATCATGGCAATTTTTAAATCCATGGAGGGTGTTGGAGCAAAATGATACAGTCAGTGATTTGGCTGAGAGGAGTCTTTCGCTATAGTCTTTTGCTACTTTATTTGAATTTAGATAAAGGGAAAACTAAAGTCTATATCTGACGATTTATTGAGAGCCCTAACACATCAACCCATGAGATGATAGGATGGGAATGTTCAGAGAACAGAATGAGGTAAACTTGTTTTTATTTTTTATTTTATTGGAAAACATCTTTCGCGTAAGAAAGAGCCCTGCGAGTCACTAGTTGACTAATTGAGCTAAGAGCTGATTGGCTGAGTGAGGGTGGTTCTCTCTTGTCACTTTTCTTTCTGAAAAAGCTGATCTTAAGATGTGACAGAGGCCAAAAATAAATGAAAACTAGTAACAGAAGCGACATTTATGGAGATATAGGAACTAGTCAAATGGATTTTATGACCTTGTTCTATTGTCGTGGTTAAAAGTCAGGCACAAGTTTTAACATAAATAGAATCAAAAATAGAATAGAAAGGCACAATGATACTATTAGCCACGTTGGTAATACTTGTATACAGATCGATAGCCCTATTTTATGCGAGTCAGTGAGTTTGCCTGAGTCCCAATTTCCTCTCATCATTGACCCCGCAACTCCTTCTTCCAAAAGCAGTTTACAGACGCAGTAAAAGTGCAGTGTTTAATTTGCATTTCACTGGGAAAACTTGGATTGGAATTTCACCACTGCAGCGTACAAAGCTTTGCCAACCCTCCATCACACGCCGCCCATGCCCTTCCAAACACTCGCTGCAGATGGGCGACCATTTTGGCTCCGTGTCAAGCATCCCAGTGTTTGTTTAGAACAGACATTGTAGGTCATCTGGGCGATAACTTTTACAAATAACTGGGGTAAACAAGTCCAGCAGTCTCTCTGGAAACAATGTATTTTGTAAAACATTTTTGCCGCCTTTTTGTTTTGTACCTAAGAAAATTTTATTCTACTCATGTGCCACATTGTTGCAAACACAAATTTTGGACATTTTACACTTACATAAATAATACAAATAAAATAATTAAAATAACACTTGCTAACTCTAGGTAAATAAATGGTTGGTAACCTTGGTAATTTAAGGGTCACCTGAGTAACTATTGCTAACCCTTGGTTACGCATGGTAACTCTGGCCAACTCTTAATGCAGCTGTTAATTCCCAGTCGTTACCTTGACTCCATTTTGTTTACTTTTGCTATTAACATGTTTTTCGTAGTTGTAGACTTGGTTTGCATTTTTTAAGCTATTAAAGTGTTTGCAAAAGACGTTTCCCTAGGTTTCTATTTTTAGCAAAAGATGCGAACAATCTAATATCTGGCAAAACCACATAAATACATTCCAAACTTCACTTCTATTGTCCGGACTCTTGGCATTTCATCTTGTGCAGAGGGTTCAAATGTTGATGCTATTTTTATTTTCATTTAAATGGGTGATCAGGTTAAGGTTAGGAACAGTCCATTTGGATAATTAGGATCTAAGGAATGTGTCGTAAGGTGAAACACTAATTGCATCTTCTGGCTCTTTCTGTGGTGCAGCTCAGATTAAGCTTTGGTTTTATCTTTTCAGTCCCAATTTCAAAGCTAAGAAAGTACACTTTATTCCCAATTATTTTAGTTCATTTGATCTATAGTCTTTTTACTGTGAACAGTTTGAATTCAGAAGACGACTTACCAAAGATTCAACAACATGCTTTTGATAGATATACTCTAAAACGGCATTATGACTGTCATAACTTCATAACACAGATGGTACAAAGTTCTGAAAAGGAAAATGACTGCGTTTATCACTTGTCTCAGTATTGGGAGTTGTATCAGCAGAGATCGGAGCACTGGTGATTTGCATATCTGGGCTGCAGCAAAACAATTGAATGATTTATGAAGATTTCCCCCTTGGCGGACGGGAATTTATAATGACAACAAGCAGATTATTCTATTTGGATTGGGGAAACTAGGGAGAGTGTAGAATGTATTGGAAAGGTTTGGGATAAGAAAACGGCAGTATCTTCCACAATGGTGAATCCCACTCTGCTTCCAAATGTATTGAAATTATATACAATGTTTTCCTCTACAAAAAAAGATTGTTTTTAGATCCATCCACGCAAGGCACAGCCATCTAATTCTGCCCCATCCGGCTCAAAAGCTCCTGCCTCAGTCTTGTAATATTGTACTCTATGTATTTTAAAACAAAGGTAAAGTTCTGATAATTTTACAATTGAAATTAGCAGCTGGTAATTTTCAAATTTCTCCTCCCTCTGGTGGCAGCATAGGGAGTTACATACAGACTTTTTACATTTGATACTTTTTTAGAAAGTTAAATTACAATATAAAGTTGAGAATAGATTATATAGGTTTAATTTATTCATTATATGTACCATAGAAACAAGTAAAAAGGAGATTACCGTTACTCCAAAACTGTAAAGCGCTTTGTGTTCTGTGCAATGCGCACTTACTACATACATCAACATGCGTCTTAAGACCCACTTTTGTTCTCTGTATTTTAACAAGAAGTGTTCTCTGTGTTTTGAATTATTCAATTTGTAATGTAATCTATATTTTTTACATTCATATAAAGCTGGCACCCTATTTATATTTATGATTGTTATTTTTGTCTCTGCACAGCATTTGGAAACTTGTTTTATAAATGGTTCTATATAAATACATTGGATTATAGCCCCAAAAAATGCTTATAATTTCTGTGTTATAAAACTACTCCCTGTGGCTCACAGTGACCATGAGCTTGTTTTGAAAGTCTAAACTTTTGTTTGGACCTTTTTATAAGGGGCCAAACAACACGCCAACCTTTCCCACAAGGCTTGGTTCAAGCCGCCACTTCAACACAGGTCAAAACAGACAGGGGAAAAGCCTATAGAGCGATTTGTGAAGCTGTGGATTTGAGTTTGAGACAAAATATTTCCAATATTAGCGTGAACAAAGCTGAAATCCAATATTTTTGATGAAAGAACTGTTGTATATCGGGGAAAGCTCCAAAGGTCAATTTTGCGTGTTTATCTCCGTATATAAATACATAACAATTGTACAAATGGTTTTTCTTCAAAATCACATGTTGTTTTTTGCTTGCTGCCTATAAAAGCAATGTTGTTACTCTTTATTTTGAGACCAAGCCATTAAATACACAGATAGACAAAGAATTTTTTTTTCACATTTGTCATGTTTTTGTCATTCCAAACAACAAAAGCCTGTAATTACACTTCCCACAATGCCTTTCCCCATCACACTGACGCCCCCCTTATCTCCCATTGTACACTTATTAAAATCAGCCTCTGCCTCCACTCGGACCAATACTTTTTAATGAATTGGCGGCCATCCAAAGCGTTCATTCAAAAACAATAGCTACTAACTATCCAAACGGGCTAGCTCGCCGTCCCTCGCGTTTATCTCCACGCCGCCATCTTGTCAAAAGCCAATTACTGTGACAGCATCCTCTACGGGGTGCAAGATGGGACAAATTTGATTAATGTGTTGTCATAAGAGAGGAAGGGAGGATTGGTGAAGTCATAAAAGTGTTGGAGGGCGGAGATAAACGCTTGCCGGATAATGGTTTTCTAATTGATGCGGCCGGTTACATTATTTAAAAATGGCTGCTAATTGCGTATTTGGCAAGAGGTGTACAGGAGGAATTATGAAGAGTGGAGTCAAAGCAAACATGGGAATTGTAAATAAACTTTTTCTGAGAGAATAGTGGTTTGAAAGTATTAGTCAGGCACTTTTCAAGCCTGGCCTTTATGGAAGAGTGGAGAATATAAAGCCAGTGTTGGAAAAAAGCAAGACGCAAAGCAGGAGACTTATTTACGTCATGTATGGCGCTCAGTGCCAAGTATGGGGGTGGCAGCATCATGCTATGGAGCTGGTTTTCTTCCCAAGGGATAGGAAAGAGTCAGAGGTGATGGGAAGGTGGACGGAGAAAAATATAAGACATTATTGGAAAAAAAAGCTGATTCACTTTTCATATTAGAATAAAAATAGGAGAGAATAAGGACACAAAGGCACACAAACCAAACATGTACATATGCACATCCTTGATTATGGAATTATCAACAATTTAAACAGAATAAAGTGTTAGGATTAGATAGTGATTTGACCTACGGAGGACAACTGCAAGACTATACAAGGACTCTTCTGATGCATCCATGTTTTGACTATGATATACTCGTGACTGTCTCTAGATTTGACACGTATGTCTTTCGATGTGTGACGTAACAATGACTGCATAAACTGTGTACTGCCTTTTTTCTGTCTGAGAGAAAGAAACATCAGAAACTACTGGAACTTGAGAGAAACTTAAATAAACTTCCAGAGTTTGGCGCACCACGATCCGTCTCTGTCTGGTTCATTCCTGACAAAAGAATAGATCATACAATTAGCCATTACCTTACAAGATTAGCCAGCGAGAGACCAGAGAGCCTCACTGACAAAAGGACAAAAAGAGATGTTAAAGTGGACATATCGTGTTTTGAAATAATTGATTTTTACATCTAAATCATTAATTTGTGGTCTATATAAAGCGAAACTGCAATGCCTGGGTCTGAGTCTCATTATTTGTAGCTCCACAGGCCTTTCTTCTACACCTGTTCTGAGGTGCGTCTGAGAGCAACCTGTTTTGGTGCTGTCTCTTTAAATGCAAATGAGGCGCTTTTGACCACGCCCCCATCCAGGTGACACAGGTTCAACTCCACCCCGAGCGGCCATTTTCGTAGTTTCTAAGCACAGATACAATTATCTCATAGAAACTTCTCATTACATCGCAAACATGAAGCAGTCCTTCCTCATTGACTGAAAGCAAATGTTAAGTTTCATTCTTAGTCCAGTCTTATTATCGACTCTTCTCTTTTTAGCTTTGGGATCCATGCGCACAGTCAAGGCAAGGAAAGGCAAGTTTATTTATATAGCACAATTCATACACAAGGCAACTCAAAGTGCTGAACAAAATATGAAAGCATTAAAATCATAAATAATCACAGAACATTAAAAAGAAAGATACAAATATAAAATCCCTCAGTTGTAGCACAGCTAAACAGAACTGTCTTTAACCTGGTTTTAAACATTGTCAGAGAGGAGGCCTGTCTCACATCTTCAGGAAGACTGTTCCAGATTTTAGCAGCATGAATCTGAAAAGCAGCCTCCCCATGTTTAGTTCTGACTCTGGACACTAACAGGAGTCCAGTCCCTGTGATCCTCAGAGTCCCAGCAGGAGTCCAGTCCCTGTGATCCTCAGAGTCCCAGCAGGAGTCCAGTCCCTGTGCTCCTCAGAGTCCCAGCAGGAGGCCAGTCCCTGTGCTCCTCAGAGTCCGGGCTGGTTTGTATGGTACTAACATGTCACTAATATATTTTGGAGCGAGGCCATGGAGAGACTTGTAACAAGCAGAGCTCACACGCCGGTTTGTTTACAACAGCGGCCGCCTGGCGCGGGCCTACGTCGCAGGATAAGACGCACTACGTGGACAGAAATGTTTAAATTGAATATTACTTATGCACAATTTTACAGCATTTAAAAACGTTAAGAACGTTTTTCCTTCTACAGAAGGAAAAAGACGCATGCGCCTCCGGAGCCGCAGGTTGCCGACTCCTACTTTATACAGTATGTGGAAGCAAATACTGTAGAGGATCAGGATATGTGCAGTTTCAACAATAAAATAAAATGCAATATTCTACATTACAAGAGAGTAATAAACATGTCTCAGAGTGAGGGAGGTGGACACAGACAACACTATTGTTTGTTACAGGGATATGAATTGGTCAAAAAAGACTGAAATGCATATTGTCAGCCATTTGCTGGCTCTAAATCTGTTTAATTTGTTCACCACATTTGGTAACGCTTTATATTAAGGTGTGCTTGTTAAAGAAGCTATACCCGATTTTTTTTCTAAGTAGTTCATAAAAATGCTTTTTACTACATACAAGTTGTATCATAATACATCATTTAATTGAAAACTTGAGGTAATTGATTCAGCTGTGTAAGAATTACAAGCAGTGAAAAGTGCTGAGTAGAGTCTGAGCGGGCCGCTCTTTCTCCTCCGCTCACAGAACGAGCAGCGAGCAGCCTGCGTCCTCTAGCCTCTACAGCGCTGCTTAACACCAGGGCTTCGACTTCAAAATTCGAATATAAATTCTAAAATAAAAAATGATGAACAAAATAATTGAATAAAAAAATGTGAACAAATATTAGACAACCCTTGTAATTCGAAATGTATTTAATGACTGCAAATAAAAGAGTTAGCTCCCAAAGGTTTCACCGGGACGTGCTAGGCAGGTAACAGCTAAGCTAGCTAGTTGTTTCATGGTAACTTCCGGGTTTTTCGCAATCGCTTTTTGTCACTTTGAAACAGTATTTTTGTTATGAAAACGTTAACAGCAAATTCTGAAATCATCCGTGCATGTGTGTTAAGGATGTATATGTGTACTGTATTGTCCGATTGACGTTTAATGGTGTTGATTGATAGATATGTAGTTGTTTATTGAGCGTGGCTAGCTCCGTTGGCTTCTCTACACAGACGAGTGATAGTGACAGGTGCTGATAGCTTGTTGTACTTGCGGAGTAATGGCAGTATTTTACACACCTGAATTACAAACAGAGGTTGCATTGGGGCTTCGGTCATTATTGGTTTGAGAGTTCTGTTATCAAGAAAAAATTATCGGAAGAATTGCTGCTGCTGCTTTGAGGAGCTCTATAACAAATTATAATTCAATATTAGAATATATTCTAAGGTTTTAAATTAATACATTCGGACGCAAAACTAGCGGTATTCTTTTACTTATATATTGTGTTAGCAGTGCGTTGCTTTAGTGCCATTTCATCGGTGATTGTTGCACAGCTTACAAGAAGTTGCGCTAATGCTAATGTTTGCATATTTATCAGATCGCAAATAAAACTAGGTGGCTCTGTGTTATGAGAGCGTAGGGGAAATAAGAAGCCATTGAGTGAGTTGGGGGGCGGTGCTAAACATTCAAACATTGCAGAAACGGGTATAGCGCCTTTAAGTATTAATAAGGTATTAATAGACATTAGCAACATGCTTATAGATTGCTTATATGTACTTATAAACATATTAATAAGCTGCTCATTTCACTATTCTCTAAATGATGTTGTTCTAGTTATATGCTTTTAAGCATTTAATAAGTAATTAGTAAGATACTTATTAAAGGAGGAATATGTTTATAAATATATGAATAAGCTGCTTATTAAACTATTATCGAGACCATGTTAATAGGCCTCTAACAATATGCCTATACAGATATTAATAAGCTGCTTATTAATAGGCAATAGTGGTAATAGGCCACAAAAATATGCGTTAATAAACTGCTTATTACACTATTTTGCAGTACCCTAATCTAAAGCGAGGAGCATTTTTGTTAATGCAGAAAAAACACAACAATGATCTAAGATGTTTTTATTTATTCAAACAGCAACAATTAAAGTCTAAATGAAAAAAAAAATATCAAAATTAAGTTTGTGCCAAAAGTTTGTTAGTAACTTCAAGGAGCCATGATGAACCCACTCATGCTCCGACCTGCTCTGTTCATGAATTTGGCTTTGGCAAAACAGTGAATCAACTGACTTCACGAGCCTGAGAGATTAGCGGAACTTGCCTATTTTTGGGCATCGTCTGGTCCTCCCGGTTCTGCGCAGTGGACGAGCTCCCATGATGCTTTGCGCCAAATACACTTGCGTGGCTGTCATGCAAGTGCACATAGGGGCCGCGCTCTGACCAATCAGAGCTGCTGATCAGAGCGAGAGTTAGAGCGGGAGTTAGAGCGGGAGCCAGACGAGTAGAGTTTGTGGCCGTAAAATGTGGATTTAAAGGACAACTCACCCTCAAATCCACTTTTTTTTGCTGATAAACGGTATAAATGAGTGTCCAATAGTGTTGTCTACATATCCTGGTCATAATTTTGTCACTTTGGTGCAAATTAGTTGAAAGTTAAACTTTCTGCCTAAAACCATCTGTGAGGCGCCATCTGCTGGCGACCTGTATTACTACATTTGAATTTTGAATGTGGCGCCTGAGACCTGACGTCAGCAGCCCCCCGCCCAGAGCTATATAAACGGCCCAGTCTCGTTCACGCCCCCTTTAGTCCTCCAGGCTACGCCCATTTAGAGGAAGATTTGAACAGGAAATGTGAGTAACGTAAGCTCCGAGGAGCGGGGGTGAGAACCACTTTAAAGAAAACTGAAGGATTTAAGAAGAAAAAAAAGTTCAGGATGACAAGGGACACTAAAATCCCCAGAAAATCCGAACTTTATGAAAGCTGTGGGTTCTCTGTCAGGTTCTCTGTCAGCTGAGGTCGAGCTGTTTTAATTTACATTGAGTTCTACGGGACTTTTTCTGGGTAGCCCTCATGACTTTAGTCTGCAGTACCACAGCGCCCCCTGTGCCCATGGGTGGGACAGCTATAAGCTAGGAATACACTATCCAGTTATTATTATAGTTCCATGGTTGTGCCACAGGTGCGTTGTATACATGGATCTATTATAATAACTGGATAGGGTATTACTAGCTTGTAGCTCGGGAGATTCTCGTGGTACTGCAAACTAAATTCACGTGGGCTACCCAGAAATGGTCCCATAGAACTCAATGTAAACTAAAACAGCTTGACCTCAGCTGACAGAGAACCTACAGCTTTCATAAAGGTCGGATTTTGTGGGGCTTTTAGTGTCCCTTGTCATCCTGAACTTTTTTTCTTCTTAAATCCTTCAGTTTTCTTTAAATCCACATTTTACTGGCACAAACTCTACTCGTCTGGCTCCCGCTCTAACTCTCGCTCTGATCAGCAGCTCTGATTGGTCAGAGCGCGGCCCCTATGTGCACGTGCATGACAGCCACGCACGCGTATTTGGCGCAAAGCATCATGGGAGCTCGTCAACTGCGCAGAACCGGTAGGACCAGACAATGCCCAAAAATAGGCGAGTTCCGCTAATAGGGGTGTGACGATACTTTCTCCCGCGATTCGATTATCGATATGCATTTGCCAAGTATCAATATCAATTTAAAAAAAAAAAAAAAAAAAGTTTTGTATTTCTCCTTTTTTTCGTTTTTATTGGTGTCAATACTTAATATATGGCTACATTACGCATCTCCATTCTATTTATCATGAAATAAAGAGTATTTTTTATTTTATTTATGCCATAAATTGGCATATTGTATATTTCTGACCAATATATCAATAATCGTCATATCGTGATAAAATCGTTATTGTAATCTTTATCGTGAGCTTTGTATCGTGTATCGTATCGTATCGTGAGGTACCCTTAGGTTCCCACCCCTGTCCGCTAATCTCTCAGGCTCGTGAAGTCAGTTGATTCACTGTTTTGCCAAAGCCAAATTCAAGCAGGTCGGAGCATGAGTGTGTTCATCATGGCTCCTTGAAGTTACTAACAAACTTTTGACACAAACTTAATTTTGATATTTTTTTTCATTTATACTTTAATTGTTGCTGTTTGAATAAATAAAAACATCTTAGATCATTGTTGTGTTTTTTCTGCATTATCAAAAATGCTCCTCGCTTTAGATTAAGGTACTGCAAAATAGTGTAATAAGCAGTTTATTAACACATATTTTTAGTGGCCTATTACCACTATTGCCTATTAATAAGCAGCGTATTAATATCTTTATAGGCATATTGTTAGTGGCCTATTAACAAGGTATCGATAATAGTTTAATAAGCAGCTTATTCATATATTTATAAACATATTCCTCCTTTAATAAGTATCTTACTAATTACTTATTAAATGCTTAAAAGCATATAACTAGAACAACATCATTTAAGGAAAGTGAAATGAGCAGCTTATTAATATGTTTATAAGTACATATAAGCAATCTATAAGCATGTTGCTAATGTCTATTAATACCTTATTAATACTTAATAAGCACATCTTAATATAAAGCGTTACCCAACATTTTACTTTTGGCCTCAAACATGAACTTTTAATGCAATGCAAAATGTAGGTATCAGAGCTTTATTTAGGGTGTTTAATCGCGTTTCGAGAGGAGAGGGGAGACGCGGACTGTTTCCTGCAGCAGTGTACTGTATTTATTGGGTGCACAGATTACTCAAAGACACGCATGGTCCTGTGCGCGTTTATGGGGTTGGGTACATGGCCACGTTGAGGCTGCGAGCTCAGCCACAACACGGTGGAGCGGCTGCAAGCGGCTGGACGCTCACAGCCTCTCGCAGCCGCTGGACGCGGAAGCTGCTCATTACAAGCGGCCGCAGATGCCCCGGAACACTGCGGCCGCTGAGGTGGCGGAATCCCGTTCAAGTACATACAGCAGGTGCCCCGCGGATACGCGCGCCCCGCTCCAACAATTCTCAACGGATTTACACTTCTCATAAACATGTGTTTTGTATGAGGCAGACAGACTGGCCCAAATATGGGCATCGGCCCTTTGGGCATTGCCCGGTACGCCCGATGGCCAGTCCAGCCCTGTGCGCTGGCATCCTTGAGCTTGGACTACAAATTCGAAGTGATGCACAGTAGAGGAGGGCTGGGTCGAAGTGTTTTGTTAGACGCCCATGCCCTTATATGGCAGTCTCGCTGCAAATACTGTGACGTAATAATTCTAAACACGTAATAGAGAATGGCAAAATCAGAACGGGTTGAAAAATCTTACCTAAAAAGAATATGAAGTGTTCTCTGCAACCCATGAAGAGACTGATTTCAACTTTTTTGCACTTCTAGAGGCTCCAACTTCACAACATAAGGCATTTAAGACACAAAAAGTGGATTTTTCATGATATGTCCCCTTTAAGTTTCAAGGCAGCCTCATTAACAACGGTTTGAACTTTTCTATTTATTTGCATAAACATAAAGACTTTGTATACAATAGAATGATTTAAAAATAAATATATTTTTGTGTTTGAACGGCCCAGCGTGAGTTCAAAGTTAGACTGCGCTTGAGATGTTTTTGTAGAGAAAGAATGAGCAACACTTTCAGTCGCTAGATGTGCAAAGCTTGTAGTCATAACCCAAAAGGCAAGAGGAACTGAAGAAGGACCTGGTACTGGTTGAACAGGGCTGGTGCAGAAGTTCCCAATCGTTAGGACAGGGAAGAACTGTTGGAAACAGCGCTTTAGTCCTGTTCCCATTCCAACTATTCTTCTCCTGCAAATCTTACTGGTGATGCTCATTCCAAGCGGAAGACCTGTTTAAATGTATTTAATATGTAAAATAATTAATATAGATGATACTACAGGCTCGTTGCCAAAAGTATGCAGCTTAAATTGTATTTAATATCAAAAAGAATATCACCTTTAAGTCATTTTTCTTTCACTTCTGTTGTCTGTTGCTTTGTTGTTATCTTGTGCTGCCTCTTATCCAGGAAAGAGGTGTCTAATCTCAATGTGACATTCCTGGTTAAATAAAGGTTAAAGAAAGAAAAAGTCCAATCTGAAATTTTAGAATGTAAAAAAGTGCAAAATCTCAAGTTGTAATGGCACATTTGCAAGCCACTGCATATTCAGTTTGTCTTGTTGTTGTTTTTATCAGTCATATTATTGCGAGTCCTTGAGGCTGGTGTGGTTTTAAGCCAAAATGCATGGACCAGATAAGACCGCAGCGACATGCAGACTGTGGGTGGGCTGAGATAAGGCTCATATTTACACTAGAGTCCATTTAGGAGACAAGAAATCTGCATCCATAAACACATCTGAGCTCAACTATCACTTTTACTGACGCATTGTTTGGAAGATTTGGCCTTGGGCTGATATTCTCCCCATTTGAAGTTGGTGGGTGTTAAAATCTGTTTTCTATTGGGACATTGATACAGTTGGACTTCAAATATCAAGTTATATTTTGTTAAAGGGTTGTATTATTAGCCTCATTCCCACTGTGCAAAAACATGACTATTTGGTGTCCTCCTCCCACACGGAGCACCATCAGCTGGCGTGTTTTACCTTCTGTGTGACCTAGTCTTTTTCTTCAACCACATTTTTGTGGTAGTTTAGACAGCAGTAAAACCAAACTGTTTTCGAAGCTCACATGTTGCTCACATGTCGCTCAAATGTTGCTCACAACTCCAGACACCCTCTCCATGACACTTTGGCCGCTCAGAGGAGTAACCGTAGCAACAGGCTTATATCATTGAGCTGCACAATGACTGTACAACAGACCTGTCTGAGATCTGTCTATCTATGAGGTTAAGGGGAAGATGGTTATAAAACTGCACATAGGTCACACAAGGGACAATACTTTGCATAATGACAGCATAACAAGCCGTGGAGTTGTGTTCGGGTGAGTGAAACTCTGTAAGTTTTAGACTCTGAGATGACTACTGTCCATAAATGTTCTTATATGGTGTGGAATAATTTTTGCGTTGCCTTTTGTATGAACTGTGTTATACAAATAAACTTGCCTTACATTTTGGCAACAGCATCAATGGGACAGAACCACATCTACTCTGCATATGGTTATGGTATTGTTAGATCTGTATTAGACCTGTCCCATCTTTCCTGCAGCGACACCCAGGGCATACTGCTGCAGCTCCATCCAAATCCACGTCTTTGTGTTGAGATTCAGGTCTGGGCGGATTTGTCTGGAGGCAATTGTTCCGTTCAGAGCATGGGCCCGCGGCTTGAGGAGCCCAGGCAAAGTTTCTCTGCTTTTTAAAAGTTTGCAGCTTTAATAGAGAGAGCGGTGAAACCGAGACTAAGGACATGATGACCCAAGGGCAGAGTGAGGCGGAGACTTTGGCTCATGGATCATTGGATCACTGTACAGGAAGAAACAGAGTCTGTGTCCAATTTGCTTTCATTATTATTAACCCTTTATGAGCCAAAGTAGCAGAATGGCTGCAAAAGCTCCTAAATCCAAGACTCGTGCTTACATTTTAAAAGCCACATTAAAGGAGTAACATCTGCAGCTTTCCTCCAGGTGCTCCGGTTTCCTCTACTCTCTTAAAAGTGATAGTCTAGAACTCTAAATGAATAACAAAAACCTCCCTGCCTTAAATGTTGATATAAAATAAGTCATTTTATTTACTCTAATATTACGGGAAAGTCCCGCCTTCCCTTCTCTTAGCTATAGCTCAAAATCCACAATGCTGTCCACTTTAACCAATCAAGTGATGCCCAGGGCTGTCAATCATCGGCGCTAATGCTCGTAGCTGCGCGCATGCTCAGTTGTTTGTTTTCACGGGGCCTCCGAATCAAGCCTGTATTAGGCTCTGAAACTACATGAAAACTGAACAAAGAATTCTGAACATCCGCCTGAGTTACCCATTTGTATACTGAAACTATATCCATAATCAGATCCTCTGCAGATGTGTCCTATAATGTGCAATTAATGATAATAGCTACTTACGGGTTTGCCGCGATATTTTCTTTGTGCATTAAAAAAATATTGTTGTCATAAAAACGTTAACAAATAATTCTGAAAACCTCTGTGCATGTGTTTTAATAATGTACATGTATGATGTATTTTCCAATTAACATTTAAATGTGTTGATTTATTGTTATGGAAACGTAGGTGTAGACCAATCAGAAAGGAAGGGGATGGAGCTTGCGTCATTTTTTTTGTTTTGTTTTTTATTATTAAGTGATACATAGACATAAAAAGTGATACATAGACGTACAAGAGTGACACATAGACATACAAAAGTGAAAATGATTGGTACAACGGCAAAAAGAATGTTGAAGCAGCGACAAAACATGGGGACATACAAAGAGATACAAATATTAAGACAACATGAAACATTACATAATGGGCGGTGTGTGTGTGTGTTTTTTTTTTTTCAAATCAATTACTTCTCTCTCTTTTTTTCTGACAAACTCCCAGACAATCAATTGGAACCTTCCCGCTTAAATGTCAATAATAATAATAAATATCAACTTTGCATTAACAAAAAACAAACAGCAGCTCATTCCTGCACTGTTTGGTAAAGAAGAGCCTTGGAATTGTTTTTAACCTCTTCCACAAACATGATAATGGTAAAGTCTTGTCAACCAATTGAAAAAACTGAAATATCCACCGGTTCTATGTCACCTCTCAATCGTCCATTTGTCGGGAAGAATGTTGGCCCAAACAGGTGTGAAGTTTAAAGCTGTGTCCGAGCTCCACATTCCGACTGTGAACTGAAAAACTTGATCTGAGAGCGGGGGCAAAACAAAGACAGAATGTTAGAAGTGACGACAGCGGGATTTGAGATGAAGGATAGAATGGACAGACGGGAAAGACTGCGATTGTGGTGATTTATACTTGAATATTTGGTTTTGGTCTGAGTCAATGACTTCATCCAATGTCTGTATGAACGCTCTGTGGGTTTGGGCTCCAGAGGACTTGGTCTGGACTCCAAGCTAACTCTTTAAGTCCACCAGAGCTTGGATGATATAGGGTTGACAATGGATATATTACGCGGTTCACCTTTCGCCGCCTGTGTTTTGCAGTTTTTGTGTGAGGAATTGTTCTTCGCATCCAACAACATCAATTAACCACTAGTATGACATGGCAGTTAACTTTATTTAAAGTCAAAAGAAAACATTTTTTGGCTTGTGTGCACTGCAGTGATTAGTATAGAACAGCCATTCCCAAAGTCAGTAACACCGAGGCCCCCTTAAAAATCTGAAGGGTCTGCGTGGCCCCCCAAAATAATAACCAAGAAGACAACATTAAGAATAGGCTCTTCTGGTTATTTTATTTTGGGGAAATAGCCTCTGCTACAAACATTGTAATACAAAAATGATTACAGTGGATTATTCAAGTCAAATAATGAACACAAATATTTTAATATTACAAACAAAACATTATAAATTTAACATTAAATAATTATATTATTTTTTTATTTTTTTTTTATGACCTCCCGCGGCCCCCCTGCAGTACCCTCGCGGCCCACCAGGGGGCCGCGGACCCCACTTTGGGAGACACTGGTATAGAAGACTCTCTCTCTGGTTTATCTCTGGTCTCTCTTTCTAGTTTCTTGGGTCTCTCTCTCTGATGTTTCTTTCCGGTGATTCTCTCCGGTATCTCTCTTTGGTATCTCTCTCTGGTCTCTCTCTAGTCTCTCTCGTATGCACGGCTTTTGACAGCTGCAGCAGTGCCAACAGGTTTGTTATCTCTGGTCGCTCTCACTTGAGCAGTCCTTAGTTCAGGTGGATAGAAAAGCAGGGGTCCCCAACCTATAGCTCGGGAACTACCAGTAGCTTGCCAGCTCCTTTCAGGTAGCTCGCCAAAGATTTACAATTAAACACATGATTTTGAATAAATCCATTTTGAGCCATTACATAGCTTTAATATATGTATAAGTATAATATAGGTATTTTTGTATATTTTACATGTGTTCTCCAAGTTTGGTCATAATTATTACACCCTCATTCAAGTAGCTCTCTGCCTCTTCTGTTCGATAAACATAGTTCTTGCTATGAAGTGAAAAATGAATGAGGATTTCCAAACGTAAATAAAACTGCTTCTTATCTTGTTAATGTATCCATCTACAGACTGATTCTATAGTAAAGCAATGGAAGTTGGGATAAGGAACTGGTTTTTGGACTTTGGTCTGGGTCTCTGGTGACAGTCTGATGGATTGGGGTCAAAGATCTCTTATGGAGCCGTCTTCAGCTGTTCTTGACCACATCAGAAGCTCTCACTTAACTTTGTGTTTTGATGTTTCTGTTGGGAGAAAAGAGAGAGGGCTGGGCAAATCCAGTACAATAAATCAATCGGGGCAGGGATGGAGAACTCCCTCATACCATTAGTCACATGAATTATACTATGGGCAGCGTCAAACTTCAGTTTCTGGTATTTCATTTACTCCTATGTTTTTCTGTGAATTTGTGGAAGATTGTTGTCCAATAAAGACAGTTATTTTTATAGCCTGAAGTATGTGTAATGCTTCAAAGAAAGGGGATAGAGGAGAGAAGTTTGTGCTGCTCTACAGAAATGACAGATCAGCCGGGGTAAAACTATTGGACATTGTCAGTTCAAAAATCAGTTTTAGAGAGAGAGCAGAAGGGAGAAGAGAGAGCTAAAGAGAGAGGAGAGAGGATCTATTTTGCATAATGTCTACTTAAATATTGGACATTTCAAATTTTGGTATTGGAGGTGACAGTGGCTCAGTTGGTAGAGCATTGGCCTTAGAGCCTGAAGGTTGTGGGTTCGAGCCCACCACAAGACCTTCTCCACCAACTCCCACTGAGATCTGCTGTTGTTGTGTCTTTGGACAAGACACTTAACCCCACTTTGCCTGAAGCATCCACTGAAAGATCAAGGCTGTGTTGTCACAGACAGAGCAGACGTCAGATTTATTTGTATGGCACATTAGCAACACCTGCTGCCCAAAGAGCAGCAAGCACAAAAGAAAAAAAAAAGACAAGAAAACAGCATGAAATACACACAAATACGTGTACGATTTAAAAACCTCCAATGAAAGAGCTGTTCTAATGTAAACTATTCCACATTTTGGGAGCAGAAGCTCCAAGATCTCGGGTCACTCAACAAAAACTGGTTTTCTGAACTCACTGATCACCACTGTGGCTAGAGTCTCCTGCATCAGAGAGGAACCACACAATTTGTTTGAGACGTGGATCTTTTTGTCTTTGGCATCTGAACCTCCGCTGTTTGTTTCACTTTGCTCATGAGCTGTGAAATTACATCGCACACTGTCGGGTCGCCTCTTATTGAAAATGATTTCATTTCCGACGCAACAGTCACTGCACCAAACCTCCGCTTGCTTTCTGTGAGATAGAAGCAGATCCGGCTCAGAAAGACACTTGATATTGAATTGTAAGTGTTTTGAAATAAGTGGTGCGTGGTTCAACTATTTTCTAACCTTTCCAAACGGATTAAAGCTGGGGTACCTAACTTTCAAACCACAACAGAATGGTCTTAGTAGTTTTGGTCTCTGTCACATCTGGAGATCAGCTTTTTCTGACAGAAAAGTCAAAAAGACAGGACCACCCTCATTCAGCCAATCCGCTCTCAGCCCCAAAGCGTCAAATAGTGACTCACAGGGCATATCCTCACAAGTATGCAAAATATGGAACGTTTTTGTGGTGGTCTGATTTGTTTACTATTACTAGACTGTTGGGACAGAAACAAATGTATCAATATCAACAGTTCCAGGCTTAACAACAAGGTATAACATAAAGTATACTGGTAGAGCTGAAGTTGGCTGGATGATAGTGGAAGTCAATGGCTACTTTGTGTTAGCGGCCACATAACATGACACAGAGGGCCCGCGGGCCTGAGTTTGGAAACCCCTGCTCTAAAACCTGGTGACACAGAGACACAGCTGCATTATAATCTATCAATATTACAGTTTCCAACGCCTCATACCTAAAATAATATAGCCAAACCTGGCTCCAATAATGTCTCATAAAACATCGTACACAAACCCTATATACTCCTCCAGCTCCTGCATGACTCCAGTATGTGCTTCCTCTCCACACTCATCCCAAACCTAGGATTTACCCGTGATCTCGGCCCCACAGGCGAGATCTATCTTTTGAAGCTGGATTTTAAACACATTATCCACATTATGATGACAGACCCTGGGTGAAGCCGCTGGAGCCGTTTCATTGTCGGCTGCGGCAGTGTCATCAGCTATTTTTTTTCCCGAGGTGGGGGTGTGTGATGGGGTGAGGGCGGGTGGTGGGGATGATGGGGGGGTTACCGTGCCAACTGCATCGCTGGCGTTGCCGTGGTGATGGAGGAGAAAGATGGAGGCTCGGTGGGCGACGTGTGACATTCAGAGATGTAATAGACACTGCTGCTGTTAGTAAAAAGTACTGTCTATATTATGGTTTCGAATTCTTTTGTTCAGCAGTTGAATCTAGATAGGTTTTAAGGGGAATGCTTTCACCTGGGTTGGTCAGTCTCTCTCTACAACATAGCTCAAAAAGTCATTAGCAGATTTGTACAAACATGAAAAAAGCCCCAGAAACAGGACAAGGAACATGCATATAGGAATTTCTTTAAAGCTGGTGGACTTTGGTTTTATCACTTTCTCAGACAGAAATGTGACAAACCTGTTTTGAGAGCAGGTAACTAGCTTTACGGCATTTTTTTGTGGTTTGAAAGTGAAGTAGCCCAGCTTAACCATAGAGCTTATAATAGTGGTGATAACAGTAGTTCAATTCAATTACACAATACAATGTATTCTAGCCCTAAAATCACAACAGTAGTCATCTCAGAGGACTTAACAAAACCATTGAAATCACCAACACAGATCAGACAATCAACAGTTAAGACACAAAAAAGAATATAGAACACATGTTGATAAATGTCCATACATGTTCTAAGCTACAGAACGTGGATCAGTGCCACGCAGCAGCCGCAGAACGTGAGCAGGTCCGGTGCAGGACTGAAGAACTCCCAGGCGGGTCGGGCAGGGCAGTCCGCAGGTGTAGATGGAGGAGGCAAGGTTCAGAGGTCCCGTCGTTGTACCATGAAACAGACAATGGGACAACGGGTGAATAGCAATGAACAGACTACAGTCAAAACCCTAATAATGCAGACAGATACTGTAAAGTAGGAAGGAGGAGAGGATAGTGCTCAGTTACCAAACTTCTCCAAGCAAACTGAATCCCTTCGCAGCTTGACTGATAATCTAAGATTTTTAGCCTTCCCTGAGTCTTACCTACCTAACCATATGTTAAACTGAGGAGGACTGTTTTAGCCTAGCCTAGAACGTAGGGTTGAAGGTTCAGCCGAGAAATTAGAATTTCAAAATTAGTTTTACAGCCCCTAAATCTTGTTATTGTTTTCATTTCAATGTCCCGTCCTCCACTGTTATACTAATCAAAAATTGATCCAGGCGCCAGAACTCACCGCGTTGAGCTAATCTCACGGGTAAAGTAACATGTGGCCGCAGTACTAAAAAATCATGAAGGAATTAATAAACAAGGATTTCCAACGTGCAGTTTGTGATAATGGTGTTGGTTAAAGATTTGTTCTTGACAAAACTCTTGACTATTCAGATATTATGGTCCCAGCTAGATTTGTCTGCATATCTGGGAACCTAAAGCGTAGTGTACTCCCGCGGCGCGGAGCTAACAGTGGTGACGTGACGTCGTTGGACCAACGCAAGGATCACCGTAAGACCCTTGCGTAGCCACCCCTGCTTCCTCAAAAAGCTCCGCTGTGATTGGTCCTTTGTGTGTGTGTGTGTGTGTGTGTGCGTGTATTGGATGGAAGCATGGAGCGGCTGAGGGGAACATGGACGAGGCACTTCGAAGCAGATTGCTTCGTGCTTCGAAGGGACCGAAGGAAAAGCAGTTTGGGTTCAGCTGTTCAGTTCTGTTGCATATGAAACATATATCGAACTTTATAAACTGTACAGTCGTTTGTTTTGCACTGTTCCTGCGCCTGTCTTCGTTTGAATCTATATTTGTAGCTCATCTGTTGCATTTCTTCTGCACTTGTAAATAGTCATGTTTGGTCTCAGATATTTACCACTTGTTGTTTTGAAGTTTGTGCTGAATACACTTCAATAAAAACTATGTTTCCAATAAGAAGTGTCTTTATTCACAGCATCACAGTTAAATGAGTCAATAGAACTATCACATAAACCTTCGTCTAGAAACACATGTAATGAGCTCGAACAGCTTGATTTGCTAATGTTTTTGCTCTGAAGTCGAGAAAGTAGCTAGCGTAAATGGGACCGCTTTGGTTTCCCAGGCAACTCCTGTGAGATCGCCATCGCGTGGTTGGGTGTGGGATTACAACATTAACTTAAAAACTATGCAGGGGGAACGTGCGAGTGTACCAGCAAATGTGGCTGCGTAGGTCCTGCGCAACCGCAAATGTAACCAGCTCCGTGCGAGTATACACCAGGCTTAAGTCAGGGAAAGTGGGAGAGGTTGCAGTACCACTTTTGGCCAGATTTTACATACTGCTCCTTCAATGCAGAAGAGGATGATATGAACATAAACTAGCTGGAGCAAATTTCCCTATATGGACATTTGTTCTGCAACATTAGCTAAGACAGCAAGCTGGAGATTCTGGATTGGTCGATTGTTACATGGCTCATTTCTGGATTTACAAAAACAATATACACTCCAGGATCACAGAGCGCGCTAAACCACAGATCTTTAGTTTAGGCCTGGATTTTATTAGTTCAATTTTTTGTGGTTTGAAAGTTAGGTACCCCATCTTAAAGGCTTGTCTGTATCATTGAGATAATCCCAGGTTTAACACATGTCTGTATACGTTTACGTGTATCCATTATGTAAACCTCCCAGTGTCAGCCCCTGGTCCCGCTGTCCTTCACACACTGTATTTAAATGCACTGACTCTCGCACCATTAGCAGCAGCAGCAGCAGAGAAAGAGGAGACTGCATTTAATTATGCAGTTCATTAGAAAGCACTGCCCTCCGGATGTACTGCAAAACCCTGCTCCTTTCCACACTTTCTAGATCTCCCTATAATATCCCCCATTGGGCCATTTCCTCTCATCAAATTGAATGTAAAAAAGACATTCTGAATTAATGTCAAAATGTGCTGCCATTTGGACCTGGTATAATATTGTATACAATCGAATCAGAGAGATTATTCAAATTAAAAGGGAGGTAATGGGAGGAAGAGGGTTGCTGCACGAGCTCAAGGAAGATAAAGAAATGGATGTTAAAGTGCAGCCCGAGGATCAGTTTGAGGTCTCTTTTGAAACAAGATTTTCAAATGGTCAATATTGATTCTACCATTCAATTCCTTATTTATTTTTAAGATTTATCTCAGCTTTCAGTTACCTGAGACATTTGAGAAACCTTTCCCCAGTGTGATTTAGTAACCACAGAGACTCGTGGATACCTTTGGATAAACGTTGCCAAACGCGAGCAATCGTTTTTGCAGTTAACTCTGGCTTTACAATTCTACATTAATAGCACACAACCTGCAGGCATAAGTTGTGATCATTTGTGTGTCATTTTGCAGTGTGGTGTCCAGGTCCAGGGCAGTCTGTGGGAGTCTCTCTGCTGCTAATGGACGTGCTAACAGAATATGGAGATGAGGCTGTGGACGAGAGCAACTGCTAACCTGCCCTTCACCTGCAGACCACCATTATCAGCCATGAGAAAACGGCAGAGAAAATAATATTTTCCTGGACTTAAGGGGAGAAAGTTAAACACTAGGTTTTGTCTACTTAAGTACATGTGTATTCAGGCTGATCCCAACAATAGTTATTTTTATAGTACTCACAAGGGTCAGTTTTAACTGCTTAAAGAATATATATTATGCATTATTTTAGCCAACTTAAATCATAATGAGACTATTTACTTTGTACCTTCATGTTTAGAATGTGAAATAGTATCAAGTAGAAAGTATATGGTGAAACAAGTATGAAGGGTAAAAAAGGCTTTCCGCCTCGCAATTCTGCCACTAGAGGGAGGAGAATCATTGGCTTTTATTCCTTGGTCCTCTCTTTTACACTTTACTGTCTGAAAGATGTGACAGAGGCCAGAAATACATTTATGATAGAATTCAACTGTTTTAGAGCCAGAAACTTCAGAAATAATTGTATTACATAATTCCATTGTTCAAGTTTTGAAAGTCACATATCCAGCTTTAATATTTGCATTTTTTGAAAACTTCGAATGAGAGCCTGAGAACCCTTTTACACATTACACACTTCAACCTACTTCTGACACCTCAACAATTCAAACCTAACTTCATAATTAGCCCTGAACGTTTATCTGGAGCTGGCTTTAACCCCGGTCTCTTCCCGGAGCGTGTTTCCCGGAGATAAAGGCGTTGGCTGCAGACTCCGGCGGATTGCTTTGACTGACACATGCTAACGAGCTCGCAGTGAAAAGCAGGGGGCACTGGGGGCTAATGCTAACGCTAAGGAGCAGAGGATGCTATCGCCGTCTCCGCAGATTTTACCAGGACAGGAGACGGAATAGCAATGCATTTAGGTAGACCTCCTAGACAGAAAAGTATTTACAGTTGGGGTACTTGACACATTTCTTCATAAATAACATGTAGTTCTTCCAACAGAATGATGGTAGTTCTGCCAGGAGGAATGGGCAAGAATTCCAGCCAAACAGTTTTAAAGCTGGGGTACCTAGCTTTTTTGATTATTAAATAGTCCATGTAATTTGTCCCAACAGAAAGAGTTAAAATAAAAAGTTGTGAAGAAAATAAGTTATCATCTGTGTAAGAAAGAGCCATAATTTGACTCTTTGGGCTGATTGGCTGATGTCTCTATCCAGGTCTTGTCCAGCTGCAGGTCCAGCTGCAGGTCCAGCTACTGGTCATGGACTGTCACTTATTAGACATAGTGTTGGAGCTGTGTATAATATGTGTTTATGTTGGAGTTAGTTCCTTTCTGCTCTTGAACTTTGCAGAATCGCGCTTGGATCTCCCCATCGCAGGGCACACAAACAAAGCTTATCTCCACAATAAAAACACATTTGTGGTGAGTTCAAGAGCGTTTTGCACTCACCCCTCTCCTCCCTCTCCCCCCCAATAACAACATTATCTGCACATACCAGCACTAGACTAGCAGTTATTGTGGAGTGTGGCCATTTCCTCTCATGTGACACATACACCCTTTGGTCTAGATATGCAGAGTGACAAACGGCAGCTTGTCTCTCGATTCTGGCTCTGAATCGGTTGGCTTCTATCACTAGTTTATGGCCTTTGTCACATCTTTAGATTAACTTTTTCAGACAGAAAACACAAAAGAGAGAGGACTACCCTAACTCAGCTAATCATCTCTCAACCTAAACAGTCAAAAAGTGACTCACAGGGCTCGTTCTTAGACAAAAGCTGCTGCTAAACTTTCACAGAAGTTTGAAAAGACGCCCATTCTAACTAGTGCTGTCAGTTCAACGACCTGTCCTGCTCCACCCAGAGGCTACTCCACCTCTGCTGCTGTGACCCGTCCTGCTCCACCCAGAGGCTACTCCACCTCTGCTGCTGTGGCCTGAAGGGTTGTTACTATTGTTAGCATTTTTCTTGAATGATCAATTTTATTTTTTTATTTTTGCTGCTACGGAAACATGAATATCTCCGACAAGGATCAATAAAGTATTTATCTATCTATTATCGCGAACCTATTTTAACAGTGTTAATTGTGTTATTGCGCAATTAACGCAAGCTGTTGCAAGTGCTGCTCCTGTCCTTGTCTCATGAGTCGTGGCTGAAGCCGATCACAAAACGTAACTAGTGCTCTGTGTGTTCTGACACCGCATCATCAGAAGAAAGAACAGGAAAAGTCCACAGGTGCGTGCTCGTTTCTGATAAACATTATGACACTAAGCAGTTAGTGATATCTGATGATCTGTCCATGTGTCCCACACGGACTAGCTTCCGTATCCAGTGAGTGTGTTTTTGACTGATTATTCCGCTGCTCTCTGTACGCACTACCTTTGATAATCCACGTATTAGTCTACAACAAACTAACTGTAAAGAGTTTGAATCGGCTGTATTGTAGCTGAGGTTCGGGTGTCAGTTGTTTGTCTGGTCTCGGAGTCCCCTCGTACGGGTCCCGGGTCCAGGCTAGCCGCTGCATCGGAACTAAAACCATAATATATAAATTTGATACACCTCCATATCACTTGTTTCAACCTTTCCAAAAGGAGGGAGCACATAATTCCGGTATAAAAATGGTTCTACTCGCTTCCCGTGGAGTACAGAATAGAATTAAAAAATCTTTTCTGGAGTACAGAAAAGAATTTTAGAATGTTAAAATCCTATTTTAACAAAGCCATAAATGGCTCTCTATTATCTTCAAGACACGTTAGTGTCATATCAACAAAATCACTGCGCTTGCAAAACGGCAGACATCTAGTGGTTCCTAAGGTCTCAAAAAGCACTGTCGGCAGGAGAGCATTTAGCTACCAAGCTCCTTTACTGTGGAATCAGCTTCCCATCCATGTTAAGCAGCTAATACAGTCTCTACATTCAAGGCCAGGCTTAAAACGGTCTTCAGGGCTTTTATAGATCCTTGACAGTCTGGAAAATGCTCAAATTTCAATAAGGTGTTTTCAAGGTCTGGAATGTGCTTGAAAATGCTTGATTTTCTCAAACTTTACAGGGTTTTTATATAACATCAGGACTATAGGCTACGGGAAATAGCATTCAATCCTTTTTAAAATTAATTTCGAATCCATCGCCATGAAAATGTTGCTCCTGTGTTTTCATGCGCGTCATGAGAAGTACGCTGCTCAGTGACAGTGTGTACGTCTGTATCGCTGCTTACATTAAACATGCCAGGCTGGAAATGATAAGTACAAAGTTTGGTGACGGCTGAGATGAGAAACATTGATTCAACCTGATTGATTGAACATTGATATTCTGAATGGAAAACACCAGCAAGGTAGATTAAGGCTCAATAAGTGAATCTTGGTTTGATAAAGTATGTGCACGCCTGTTCTAAAGCAATAACAAAAGCAGAGATTAAGAAGTTTATATTAGACAATCCAAATACTTTCTTTGTGCAGGGGGTTGGATTAATATAAGCTTAATAAAAGGAAACTAAATCAAGGCACATTTAGAACAGGGAAATATGTGTGATTAATCGTGAGTTAACGATGACATTAATGCGATTAATTGCGATTACATATTTTAATAGTTGGATAACACTAACTTTAACCTTTGATTGAGCTTAAGTTGCCTGAATTACACTGTTTATGAGCTCAAAGACAACTTTGTGTTAGCGGCAGTAGTAACACACATTTTTGGACAGTGGTCATCCCGCTTCCTATGGAGTGTTTAAACTGTTCTAAGATCTATTGTTGGTGAATCGACAACTTTGTAAAGTCCTTCAAGATGACTGCTGTTGTGATTTAGGGAAATACATAAATACATTGAATTGGATTGTAGCGGTGGTAGTAGTAGCGGTAGAAGTAGAGGTAGTAGTAACATAGGAGCCACAAGTTATTTTAATGGAAATAGAGGTAATAGTAGCAGCAGCAACAGCAGCAGTTGAGCCAAAAGTATTGTACTGTATATAGTTATAGTGATGGAAGAAGAGGTCATTCAAGTCCACTTTGAAATCCCTTCTACTAACACATTTTCCAAATCCATATCTATTTTTTTGTCATTCGCTGGTCTCCATTGTTCAATTAAAACGCATTAAGTATAAAATGCTTTGCTTTATTTGCCACAAAACCACAGCTGTGCCTCACACTCACATGCTGCTTGTAATTGGAATTAACTCCGATATAACATGCCATTACCACAACACGTGAACACAAGCAGCAGGGCTCTCCACACCACAGATATAGAACAGACAATATTCTTCCATCTGCCAATCATGCTTCCTTATAGATAGAACACTGCTGGAGTCTTGTCTTGAAGAATGGAATGCAATGTTTCCAACAATCCTATACGTCATGAGGAGAATTAGAAAGTTTGGGCTCGGACAGCAGACCGTAGGTCATGAAATAGAACACATGATTAATACACACATTGGGATTTTGCACAGATTGGACTTTTATCTAGATCTCCAGGATCCATTATCCATAGCAACATATACAATAGTTTATATTTGCCTTGTTGTGTATGGACTTTATGAGCTGTGATGGATGGAGTTTTAGCAGTGAGGAAGTTTAGGGAATTTAGATATAATTTACGTCAAGGACACCAATTTTGTGAAAAAAAACTAGTGATGTATTGAGATCATTAGTGAATGCTCCATTCTTATAAAGGGTAAGTGAGACCGAGTTATTCTTCTTATCACAGCAAATAATCCTTGAACAGCTCTAAACCCCAACATCAATTGTCAATTCACCAACAACAGATCAGAAAATCAAACAGTTCCAACCAGTGGGGGCGGCTCCCGCCTCAAAAGGGTCCATGACCATGTGGGCTGACATGCTTGCAATCTCACTCCTTGCCGGTGGTGGTAGACAGGAAATAGAGTTATCCAATGAAGTCTCGAAAACGACTTTACAGGATGGTCCAAAAGTTGCACTTGGCTCAGCCTCTAGAACGTACCGGCTGTCAATGATTTGAATAAGACAGCAGCAGAAAAAAGTGACGACACATACGTTTCAAAGGCGGAAATATACTTTGTCTGTTAATGGGCTGAGTGGATAGCACTCTTGCTTCCCAGCAGGAAGGACCTGAATTCAAATCCTGGTCCGAACAGGGCATTTCTGAGTAGAGCTTACATGTTCACCCTGTGCTTCGTAGGTTTCCTCTGGGTGCTCCGGTTTCCCCTACCACTAAAAACATGTACAATAGGTATGAATGTAATGACTGATTGATGGTGTTGGTTGGGGGCTTTGAAGCGCCAGTGTGTTCGGGGTCTCGCTTCTGTATGGACTGGGAAAAGGGAAAAAGTGAGAAACCTCTGGTAGGCCAATATTGAGTGGGGGATCCGTTTTCACGGTCGGACAGGCTGTAGATCCAGGACTGAGACTGTGGATCCAGGACTGAGGCTGTGGATCCTGGTCTGAGACTGTAGATCCAAGACTGAGGCTGTAGATCCAAGACTGAGGCTGTAGATCCAGGACTGAGGCTGTAGATCCAGGACTGAGGCTGTAGATCCAGGTCTGAGACTGTAGATCCAAGACTGAGGCTGTAGATCCAAGACTGAGGCTGTAGATCCAAGACTGAGGCTGTAGATCCAGGACTGAGGCTGTAGATCCAAGACTGAGGCTGTAGATCCAAGACTGAGGCTGTAGATCCAAGACTGAGGCTGTAGATCCAGGACTGAGGCTGTAGATCCAGGACTGTGGCAGCAGAACGAGGTCATAATATGCAGTTTATTAGGAGGAAGATGACGGCAACAGTCCAATAAGCAGCAAAACCAGTCTTCCCTATTTTTCCGTTACATTTTGTGCCATCCTTGTGTCGTTTGTCACAACAGGAAAGCCCCCCGACCTCTCCTTCCTCTACCTGTTTTTGCAGCTTGTCCTATTGTATCAAGTTGAGTCTCAAATTATTACAAAAAGCACAATTATGATAAAGATCGACCAGCTATAGGCTCCGACTGGCCTTCCTGCTGATTGCACTCCTCTTCCCCATCTTAAATTGGCCAGTAATCATTTTCTAGTTAAAAACTCGCTGCTGCTAATTGTCAGAAATGATTAGTCTATTATCGAAACGCAGGCTTCTCCTTATCAGTCATCTCACAATTTATCTGGAGATTCAAGCAATTAGTTTCCAAATTGATGACTCATGACTTAATATAGTGTTAAACCAGTGCTAATGTGAGCGGGTGGGGAAAAAAATGGATTTCATATTTAAATGCAAAAGACAGAGGCTGGGATTTGGTCCATCCAGGCTAATATCAGGAACGTGTCTCTACATGCTTCTATACAAAACCTTTTTCTACAAGCTGTACTCTCCTCTGACTGGGAGCCTTTCCACTGGCCCTATTTAACCAGTACCAGGTCCTTCTCTAGTCCTTCTTCGTCCTGGTTCTATCCAGTCCAAGCTGGTACTGAAATGTTCAGACAGTGCTGCTGCAAGCCATGGTTACAAAAGAATGTCCACATATACTGGTTTGTTCCTATTCGGATATCAATCAATCAATCAAAGTTTATTTATAAAGCGCTTTTCATACAACAAATGCAACACAAAGTGCTTTACAGTTTGGCTAAAAAACAATCCTGCCCATGCCCTCCCCCCGACCGCCCAACAGACCCTCCCCAGACCACAAGCAAACACCCCCCCCCACCCACACACACACGCACCGATAAAACAATAAAACGATGATAAGAGACTTGGCAGGGTTCAGATGCAACCGGCTGAAGAAACGCCATCCAAGGAGCCGTCAGCGCCAGGAGCAGAGAGCCGCCCATAGCCAAAGGGGACAACACAGGACCCAGAGGAGACCCAAAACCGAGGCCCCCACCAGGTCCAAGAGTCCGACCCCCACAGCCACAGCCAACCACCGCTCCCAGCGCAGAGGGCTCCTCCAGAGGAAACACTGGGGATACTAAAAACAATACAATAAGTAAAACACTAAAATGTGAGCCTGAAAGGAACTATCACACAAAACATGAATAAAAGCAATAGCAATATAATAAATAATAAAAGATAAATAGAATATATAAAAATTGACTAATAAATACTAATCAAAAGCTAATCTAAAAAGGTGTGTCTTGAGCCTGGCTTTAAAAATATGAACGTTCTCTGCGGCCCTGAGCTCCTCCGGCAGACTGTTCCAGAGACGGGGGCCGTAGTGTTGGAAAGATACCTCGCCGTGAGTGTGTGTCCTGACTTTTGGAATGGTTAGGAGTCTGCTGCCGGAGGAGCGCAGGGGCCGGGAGGGTTCATAGGATAAAAGCAGTTCTGAAAGATAAGAAGGCCCAAGACCATTAAGACATTTGAAAACCATTAGGAGAACCTTAAAATCAATCCTGAAACACACGGGGAGCCAATGCAGCGATTTTAAAACCGGTGTAATGTGGTCCCGCCCCCTGGTCTTAGTCAGGACACGTGCTGCTGAGTTTTGGAGTAATTGAAGACTTGCAATGTTCTTTTTGGGAAGACCAGAGAGCAGGGCATTACAGTAGTCAATGCGACTGGTGATAAAAGCATGCATCAGCGTCTCCGTGTTGCCCCGAGAGAGAATGGGGCGGACTCTGGCAATGTTCTTCAAATGATAAAAACCTATTTTTGTAATATTCTTAATGTGAGGAATAAAAGTCAGCTCAGAGTCAAAAATTACGCCCAGGTTTTTCACATGTGGTGATGGATTAAAAGAGTGTGATTGGAGTTTTGGTAAAAGTTTCTCTCTCTGGGCCTCAGGACCGATGACTAAAACCTCAGTTTTGTCCTGGTTAAGCTGGAGAAAGTTTTCTGCCATCCAGGATTTCAGGTCTAAAATGCAGTTAAAAAGAGCATCCATTGGCCTGGTGTCATCAGGAGACATGGAGATGTACAGCTGAGTATCATCTGCATAACTGTGGAAGTTAATTCCATGTCTCCCGATGACACCGCCAAGAGGGAGCATGTCTGGATATGGTACCAGACAGTAAAGCGTATTAACCCTTGTATTATGTTGAAAAAAAATGACATTGATTATGTTGCGGGTCATTTTGACCCGTACTGTGTAAATGCACTAAAAACAGTCAAGAAAACAGGTTAAACCAATAACAACTTTATATAAATATTTAGAAAAGTGACATACAATACATTTTTAATTCCAACGCTATATTTAAGAAATATTTAGTCTAATCTTCTTGTCCTCCTCTCGGGTCAAAATGACAATTCTTCCCTCCCTCTTTCCTCCTGCCATGCTTTCTCCTTCCTTTTTCTCATCCTGTTTTCCTTCTCTCTGTTCATCCTCATCTATTCCCTTCTTTTCTCTTCCTTCCTTCCTTCTTTCTCCCTTCTTTCCTTCCTACCTTCCTTCCTTCCTCCCTTCCTCTTTATTTGACCAAAGATTCGTCCTCTGAATCCTCCTTATTGTAGGAAAATTGACAATTTGGATCAGCAATAACATTGTCCTGTCTCTGAAAAATCCTGTTTCTGAAATCTCTTCCTCTACATCATTATCCCAGTAAAAAATCTGTGATAAAGCCTCCTCAGATGTCATCCTTCTGGAGCTCATTTTTGGTGAGTTTGTCTAAAGCCTAGCGTACATCGACAGAGTAACTGGAGACAACTACTGTAGTTGCAAGGCGGTTTTTGGAAACTGAGAGTAGATGATGGAGATGATCAGTTGTTATCAGATGTGAGTGCTCTTACAACTGGAGATAAACAGTCGATCTCCGGATTCAGCCAGTTGCCCGTGTTCTACTATTTGGCAACTAGTTGTCCTCCAAAGTTGTAGATCCAGAGATATCACCCGATGTGCGCGCTCCGTGGCGCGCTCCAACAACATGTGTGTATTGCGCCCTCTACAGTTTATGTCAGAAAACACACTGTAGTTGAGGCCAGTTGCTGTCGATGTACGCGCTGTTATTCCCGAGACTGGCCTGATACAGGAGCGGCCCGTTTTCGCCAGATTGTCGATGTGTACGGGGCAGCAACTCAAAGGCGACGGATATAATCAGTTGCCAGTCCGATGTACGCTAGGCAAAAGAGATGACATGAGAACAGTGACAAGGACAAGTGTGAGAAAGTTCCCTCTCTTCACACACCTGGCTCTGGCTCTCAGAGGCAATCAAAATACAATGTCAAAGAGACATGTTTTTTTGGATCTGAACAACTATTTACCCACATTAAAGCGTCAGGGTCAAAATGACCCGCAACATCATCTTTGTATACAAACTCTGCACAGACATTCCACTACACATCAAAGTGTCCAGATTTTACACACCAGTTCATGACCCTAGATGAGGAAAAGTCACCAAATTTCAGCAAGAAAAATAAAAGATAACAAGTACTTTGATCAACACAAAAACTGAAATGGGTCAAATTGACCCTTAACATAATACAAGGGTTAAAGGAGAGTGTAATATTGTTGATACAATACTAGATTACTAAGATACTAAATGTGGGAGATACACCACACAAACCGAACTAAGCGAATCAGGAAAAAATCCACTGGAGGAATGCTAACTGTTTGAAAAATGCTAACAAAGCATTCAGCCCTTTTTTTTACTTTGGACCAGAGCAGAGAAAATGGTCAGAACCGGCTGCTCCACGTCTGCTGCTGTGACCTGAAGTGCTGTTGCATTTTAATATTATTGTTAGCTGTTTTTAGAGTGATCTATTTATTTGTTTTGTTTGTGTGGATGGATGTGTTTTTGCTGCTACTGGACACCTGAATTTCTCCTTCGGGGATCAATTAAGTATCTATCAATCAATCTATGATCCAGCACATCGAGCCCTATGTCCTTGACCCAGAATCAGACCCTAATTATTCAGTTTACAGAAATATATACGGCGAATTAGTAGCATTGTACTTACGGATTTAGGCTCTTCACTGGCGTCTTTCATCGTGGGAATACCACTGATTTCCTGATTAGTTCAGTGCCACTCGCAGAAAAACAGGTTTGCCGCAGATGTCGACGGCAGATCCCTGTGAAAAAGTCCAGCCACATTGGGCATTCCTGGTCTTCGAACCAAAGAGTGCATATTTACACCCAAAAACACCTTTTTCTCCAAGTCACATACACTTTTAGTTGCTTACAAAAGCAGACTAGCAGATTCGCTGTTTTGATTTGTCAATCACCTCCTGGATTGCATTATTATAATTATTTGTATTTATGTAGTGGCTCTGACATCTGTAGTTATGAAGTCATTTGAGTGCCCGTTCCTCCCCCACCTCAAGTCCCTCACCTCCCCCCCTCCTGGACCCCCTGCAGTTCAATTATTATAGATCCATGGGCCGATTCTACCTGCTGGTGGATCACTGACTTCCTGACGGACAGGAAGCAGCGAGTGCGTCTGGGGAAGAATGTCTCGGACTCTCAGATTATAAATACAGGGGTCCCACAGGGCTGTGTTCTTTCTCCCCTGCTCTTCTCCCTGTACACCAACCACTGCACCTCCAGCCATGACTCCGTGAAGCTGAATGTAGAGACCGGTCCACCTACAGGAGGGAGGTGGACCGGCTGGTGTCCTGGTGCAGTGTTAACAACCTGGAGCTAAACGCCTACAAGACAGTGGAGATGATTGTGGACTTCAGGAAGAGCACACCCCAATCCCGCCCCCACCCTCCCTGATGGACTCCCCCATCACCTCGGTGGAGTCATTTTGGTTCCTGGGTACCACCATCACCCAGGACCTCAAGTGGGAGCCGACCATCAGCTCCCTCATCAAGAAGGCCCATAGGATGTACTTCCTGCGGCAGCTCAGGAAAGCCAAGCTGCCTGCACAGATGTTGGTGCAGTTCTACACGGCCATCATCGAGTCCATCCTCACCTCCTCCATCACCGCGCACAGTCAGGGACAAACAGAAACTACAGTGCATCATGCGCTCTGCAGAGAAGGTGATCGGCCGCAGCCTTCCATCGCTGCAGGACCTGTACTTCACCCGAGCTCGAGGCCGGGCTCACCCTGCACATGGTCTGTTCCAACCTCTTCCCTTGGGCAGGAAACTACAGTCCATCAGGACCAAAACCTCCAGCCATAAGAACAGTTTCTTCCCCTCTGCTTTGGACTCTTGAACACTCACAACCTGTCACCCCAACCTTTATAAATCACCTTACTGTCCCTTATTAAGTCACTTTACTGCCCATCATAACGTCACTTTACTGCTGTCACCTTATTGCACTGCTCACTGCATATTGTGTGCACCATGTGCACTTGCATATTGTATATAGTATTTGTAATCGTAATAATTCTATTATTATTATATCAACAGTAGCTCAGTTGGTAGAGCATTGGCCTTAAGGCCAGAAGGTTGTGGGTTCAATTCCCACCTCTGCACCTTCTCCACCGACTCCCACTGATGACTGCTGCGTTTGTGTCCTTGGGCAAGACACTTAACCCCACTTTGCCCAAAAGCCCCCACTGAAAGATCAAGGCTATGCTCACACTCAGTGAGCAGCCGTCCTCCTGTGGACTCACCACCTGCAGAGGGTAAGTGAGGGGCTGGTGCTATGAGACTTGGGTGGCATCTCTGACTGCCACCCCCCTGACCCAGAAATGGATTGAAGGGTAGAAAATGGATGGATGGATAATTCTATTTTCTATTTTTTTGTCGGGGCGACAGTAGCTCAGTTGGTAGAGCACTGGTCTTTGGACCTAATGGTCGTGGGTTCGATCCCACCACGACCCGTGTCAGCTGCTCCCACTGATGTCTGCTGTCGTTGTGTCCCTGGGCAAGACACTTAACCCCAATGTGCCTGAAATCCCCGCTGAAAGACCAAGGCGGCATCTGTGTCGAAGGAGCAGCCATCTTTCCGCGGACCCACCATCTGCCGGAAGATCAGCAAAGAACTGGTGCTATGTGAATTGGGTGGCAGTTCCGATTGCCACCCCCCTGACCCAGAAATGGAAAATAAAGGGATGTAAATGAAATGAAATGAAACCTTAGAAGTGTATGCTGATTTGTATTATGCCTAACTCTATTCTTCCTGAGACTTCCTGCTCTGGACAGAGCAGTCGCATTCTCTTGCTGCTCCTCGCTTGCTGCTTTTTTATCTCCTTTAATCATTTTTGCTTACATTTTTATTCCACAAAACACGGATTATCTTTCTTTTTAATGTTCTGTGATAATTTATGATTTTAATGCTTTCTTGTTTTGTTCAGCACTTTGAATTGCCTTGTGTATGAATTGTGCTATATAAATAAACTTGCCTTGCCTTGCCTTGCCTTGCCTTGCCTTCTTTACCTCTCTTTTCTGAGTGATGCACCAAGCCAAAGCAATTTCCTAGTCTGTGACTTCCTGTTAGTTACATGGCAAAAGAAATGATTCTGATATACAGTATCTCACTGAAAATGGTGAGTTCAAGTAGCACTTTAAGACTATTTTTTGGAATGAAAACCTGCAGCCACGTTCCAAAACAAAGTAAATAGTATTTTGTGTTAACTAATAGCCAACAGCTCTCTTCAAAACTGGTTTGATATAATCCTTTATTGCAAAAAAAGTATAAAAACCATGCAGACAAACACATATTTGGCAGATTCAAACCCAGAGAATTATGTTGCTATAATAAACTGGAAATAATACATTTCAAATTGATTTTGATCAGAAATACATTTTCTGATTGCTCCAACAGCTCACACATTTATATATATATTACATTTAACTGCGAGAATCTCACACAAAAGATGTTGATGGATATATTGTCAATCCATTAGTGGGTAATAAAACTTTCCAAACGCACAGAAAGGGAGGTTTTGAAAAGGATCAAGGACGAGCGGAGGCTTTGAAGTTAGTTGTTTCACTTCCTGCTTCCTGTTGTCGGGCCCTCTTCCGGGTTTTACCTCCCAGTTTTTGTTGGGACAGCAGTTTCCCCTGTGCAAACTCAGCACAGACACATCTTATGGCTTCCACTCAAAACACTCTATATATTTATGTCTTAAATTAGGAATATTGTTGTATGTACATCTCAGTGCAGACAGTAGAAAAATTATAAACATGTTTCCCTATGATCCTCTCTACTTACAAAGCCTCACGCACACCAGCATTGATTTGAGGAAGTGGGTGTAGTCCAATGGTTGGTTTCATTCCAACAGTTGAGATGGAATGAAAACTTACAGCCACACTGGCCCTTAGAGGACTGATTTGATCTACTAGTCCCTCACTCTCAAAACAGTTTGTTTTACTAGTTTTCACATGCATGCTTTATTGGCCTCTACATCAGCTTTTTCTGTCTGAAAGTCATGACCCAGAAAAGACAGACCTGGCCCTTACATCTTGTTCACTCTGTCTGAAAAAGCTGATCTAGAGATGTGGCCTGTGATAGAAGCAAACATTGAGGTGACATGGATTTTATACAAAGTTACTACAATCTAAGGATATGCCGTGTTCCAGCTTGATTTTACGCTGCATATTTAGTTATTTTCTCTTCATCATCTGGATTCCTCTATGCTATATCTTCCCTGGTTTTCCGTCACACAGCTCCGATCACTGCGTTCTTCCTCCGTGGGTCTTGCTCGATGTAGCGTCCTGGACTGGCTTGTCTGTGACCCTCTCTACGTGGCTCGTACTGCTGTGGCCTCCCCCTCTGCTCTGGGTGAGGAGACGCCGGGTGGTACTGCATGGACTGAGGCGGAGGGAGGAGATCAACGGGTCTGGGGTAGTCGTATGGGTCCCTCCTGCAAGACAGAAGAATGCATGTTTGTTCAGACTTTTTCAATGTATTCAACTCTTTGGTTTTAGCTCCATGATAAGTGTTTAAAAGTAGCAAATATACAATCATGATAAACGAGCTCTATGTAACAAACAAAGGCACGTTACATCTCCCTTAAATGTAATTAGCTCGTCTTGCTTTTGCGTGCAGAGGAATTTGTCGAGTAACGAGAGGCAGCTGCAGGAGCTTTAGGCCTAAACCCAGGCTAAAGGGGTCAGGTGGGATTCAAGGGGCAAACGTGTGGTCAAAATGAAGACTCGCGTTTCACAGCTCTATTTCTGCTCTTTCAGTCACACCTACAGGAGCCAGGGGAATGTTACGACAGACATGGATCACTAACTTCGACACGGTTGGTTTATCAGCCACTCTGCAGAGAAAACTCATTTTGATCAAACTTCCATCTCCACAATCTCTCCTGGTCAAAACCCTCTTCAGAATTGTAGTTTTTTCCTGCTGCCATAGACACCTTTTATACAAGTGTACAACTGATCCACACACTCTGCTATAAACTGAACCAAATCCACATTTTTTCTGATGTTTTCTGCCAGTGATTTGATTGCATTGTTTTAAAATGGGACAGTAATAAAAATACAAATCTAAGTCTAATACATGTCATTCTTGATACAAGGATACAAACTGTTACATGTTGAAAGCACACAGCAGTGAATGAGAGGTCTATAAATAGCTTTAGCTCGTCCAAAGTTATCTCTGCTAAATCCTTGCACCTGTCCTCGGTGACAATTAGCCAGAGATCAGTCTGGATTCTTGGACAGATCCGGTCTCAGATAGAGTTCAAAGATCAGTCTAAATATGAGAGTGAAGGGAGCAGAGACCACCCAACAGCACTGAGGGGCCACATGTTTAAAGCTGGGGTACCTGACTCTCAAAACATTTTGGTTGAATGTGATTTGGGACAAAGCATAGAGAAGAAGCATAATGCGAAGAATGTGACTGAATATGAATGAATAGCTTTAAAAAAACCCAAAACATTTAAAACTTCTGTCACTAGTTTTTATGTATCTCTGTCACATCAGATTTTACTGACAGAAAAGTGAAAAAGAGAGAAAAAAGTGATTTAGGTATAGAAACCACATGCTGAATTAACACTAGGACTCCCAGAGCTGTTTTTTTGACTGCTCCCATTCAAACCTATGGAATTCTGGGAAATTCCCCTAAAAATGTGTAGTTTTAAGTTTAAGTCTAAGATACCTTTGGTCCTTGTTAAAGGTCCCATATTACGCTTTTTGACTTTTCTCTGATTTAAACATGATTACAGTGCTATTTGGCCTTCATACACATGCCCAGAGTAGTTTTTTTTATTGATTCTGTCAATCTTCAGTTAGAGAACGATCTTTCTCCTTCACCCTCGAGAGGCAGTGAAACCACATCTGTGACGATTACCACACGGATGACAAATATGACGCGCAGAAGCCCATTTTCTTTCGTATTTAAAATGGTTCTTAAATACTATCGTCAAACCAGGGAAAACCATGCTCAATAAGTATGCTGTTTGTTGTCAAATATAATGAAAAAAATAATAATACAAAAATCTAGGAGTGATTGACAAATCGAAACAGCGAATCACAGCGCACAGCCAGCTCCAGAGTGCAGCGTATCTGTGGTATGGTCAGCGGCTAAAAGTGTTAGGATCATGTCAACTTGTTGAAAATATGTTTTTGGGTGTAAATATGGGTGCACTATTTATAAGAAAGCGGCTCGACTCACGGGGATCTGCCTCTGTTTGAATTAATCTGTTCATCTGAGACACTTCACTAAGACTGTTCCAGAACTACAGGGACAATGGAACTGGATTTACTCAAAAACTAATCTGGAAATCCTTTGTGATTTTTGTGTTACTTGAATGAGAGATAAGGGGTAGGTTTATTATAAGTTCTTTGAACTTCTTCCTACTCCTTTTGAGCACAATAGTCTTGTTTTGTTTTCTTCTGTAAAATGTTTTAAATAAGTTTCTGCTCAAATAAATAAATGAAAGAAAAGAAAGAAAAGCAGTGTTATTCCCATGATAAAAGACGCTAACACGGACCTGTAAGTACAGTGATGCTAACTTGCTGTATACTTCTGTGAACTAAATAATTAGGGTCTGATTGTGGTTTGAGGACACAGGGCTCGATGTGACGGATTGTCAGTGTTGGAAAAGTTTATTCACAGGTCCGACATGACTATGTACTGGAGGATAAACAACTCGCAGCGTGAGGCTACGTCACCGTGCGAGCGGAGGGAGGCGGGCTCACAAACAGACTTCTCTCTGAATCAGCCTGTTTGAGTCGAGGTGACGTCACCTCTATACAAAAGATGGCTATAATCTCACAAGTTTTGAGTGTTGTAATGTGTATCAATCAAATTACCATCACACATATGTTTAGGATGGACTGTGAAACATGAAGAAAAGCGTTATATGGAACCTTTAAAGCTGGTGAATATATAACTTGAAAATGGCTAATGGCCAAAAGCTAACTGCTGCAAGTGAACAATATGTTGCTAACCAAGACCTTTAAGAGATATCTAATAGAATGATAGAATGTTGGTTGTGAAGTGACAAAAAAATCGCTTTTAGTAAAAATTAGAATTTTAGAAAAAGATAGAACTTAATAAAATATAATGACAGAAATAAACTACTGTCCCTGGGCAAAACACTTAACCCCACATTGCCCGAAGCCCCTGCTGAAACACCAAGGCCGCATCTTTGTCGACGTAGCAGCCGTCTTTGTGTGGACCCACCACCTGCAGGAGGATCATCGAAGGGCCGGTGCTATATGTGATTTAGGTGGCAGCTCTGATTTGCCCCCCCCCAACCAACCCAGAAATTGAATAATCAAGGAGATGAAAATGACATGACATGACAAATGACATGGCTATATAAGTCACAGGGTTCCAATCACTAGAAAAATGTTGCTGCTTATACTCTGGAAATTACATAAATACGTATAAAAAACAGTTGGGAATACCAAAAATGTAATTACACTTCTGAAAGCCATCATATTGACTGCTCTGGGAGTCAGAGTATTCAGGAGATTGTTCCATTTAGAGCTGTTTCAATAACATTTCAAACACAGACTGATGTATTTTCCATTGACCTGAGCTTCTCTCATGACATTGATGCGAAGCCAAAGCAGCGGGGAAAAACCAAGGTCTTCAAACTCATTAATTCAAATCAAAGAGACAAAACCACAGGAAGAGCGTATTCAGAGAGGGATGGGAGGGTATAGTCCTAGTCTGGTCCGAGTTCGAGGTCAGGGCCGGACTGTAGGACCACCCAAAGACTGGGGATTTCTCTGGGCTTCGGTTTTCACTCTGTCATCAAGAGTATTAAGCTCCCAACTTTCACGATATGATGTATGATAAAGTTAAAAGCAGAGACTGAAAGTGACATCACCGTAGTGTTAACTTTAATGCTTTAATTTGGGCTTTGCTAAACCTTGGTTACTGAACTAGAAGTTTACCTTCAGATGTAAGTCAATAGAAGCCAGAGAACAGCAATAACTAATGTCTTCAAGGAAAAAGACGCAGACTCAAACTCCACTCAGAAAGGCCCTATTCCGACCGGGATTCAAACCCAGTACCTTCTTGCTGAGAATCGAGAGTGCTAACTAGGGTTTAATATTTTTCCCGAAAATGAGACATATTAAATCCCGGGAAAAGACGACGCCTTACCCGGGAAATCCCGGGAAATAGCTGTTGTTTTTAGCCCAAGTAATGTATGATATCACTCAAATATATAATCCAACAAAAGCTGCCATCTCCACTAGTGTTTCACCAAGCGACTTGCTAGCTTTTCTAAAGTAGCCATAGCGTTTTCAGACGTTTTGTTGATGGGCTTTCTTCAGGAATTTCACTATTATGAGATTCTAAATGTCTGCGCAATCCACTTGTCGACCAGTGACGTGCGTGTGGTTTGGAGGCACTGACTTCAGCCCTGTCAGATGAACATATATCATATAAATCAACAGAACCTACAATTAGTTTGGCTACAGCAGAATGTTTTCCATGGCCCGCATTGTTTGCTCAAACAAAACGCAAACGTTCGTAAAAGGCACATTTCCAATTGTGTTATGGGTCTTACCTTAGTTATTAATGAACAGCACAGACCACTTCAGTTCAGACCAGTTTCATGTTTAAGTCCAGATAATAGTTTGAGCGCAGATATGTAATCCCCCATGTGGAAATACACCCAAAGAGTTTTAAAGCGTAAAACAAAACTGGTGCCACCTCCATAAACTCCTGTGTTTTCACTGGCTGCAGTCGAATCTCGGGCGCATCCAATTTCTAATATCAACCTTCTTACCCTTCTCCTCTCTTCCTTATCATTCCTATCGTCATTGGAAGCAGAACATTACCCTAAATGCATTTTATATGATCTTAAAATGTGTTATATGTATGTTAGCCAAACCTGTTGCTGCCCTTAGCAGATAGAAAAAAAGAAAGGAGCTTTCTGATAGAATTGGACGTAGCCAAATTCTGGGCTCACGTGTGCCCCGTACCCTGAGGCTGGCCTCATTACAAGTCGTGGTTTAGCGCGATTAACACCCATATTTGTTGTCAAAAACACAATTTATAAGCCATCCTCTCAGCTGTAGACATGTTGATTGTAAATGAAATATGTTTGAACTTTGAACAACAATAAACGTGCTCTATAATAGGAGCGCACTGGATTTTTTTTTAAACTTTCATTTCCCGTTTCCCGTCATAACATTTCCCGGGAATCGGGAAATAGTTTTGATCAGATAACCCTAGTGCTAACTGCTCCAACAAGACATCAGGTACCGCAGCTTTAACTAGGACAGAATCTGATCTCTTGATAACTGTACATGTACTTCCAATGACTAAATGTTCATGGATTAGTTTGAATGACATAAGCTTTTATCTGTGAATGTTGAAATGGCTCCTGACTCATCGCAGTAGCAGCACTTTACTCGGATTTATCTTTAACTCAGAGATCACGTCATCTTCTGTCACACCATCAATTAGTCCTGGTCCAGGCCTGCTCTGGTCTAGTCTGTTTCATTTGCATTGTGGATCAATCTAATTTGTCTAATACTCTGTGCAAGTTTCCACCCTTTCACCACCTCAGCTAGCTCCTCTTGATGGCGAGGAGCAGCGTCTCTACTCCGAGCTCCCCTCTTCTCTAACGGAAGCTCAACTCAAAGCTTTACTCAAGCTGCTTTGAATCCAAAGAAAAATGGTCTCACTGAAAACAAGGAAAATATATTGAAACTCTAGGACTTAATCTATTCATCAATAAGCGATCTAATACAGCAAGACCCAGGACAACAGTGGGGAAAGTTGGTGTGTTGTTTTCACTTGTGTCAACCATTCGTGAACAAAGTTCACGGGGAAAAATCTTGGTTGGGTTGAATGCCAAGTTGATTAGACACACCAGCTCATGTCTCTCAATGTGTAAGGACATGTTCCCATCCACTCACCACCTCAGCTGACTCCTCCCAATGTGGAGGAGAAGCGTCTCTACTCCGAGCTCCTCACCCTCTTCTCTAAGGAGCTAAAGTTAGTAAGCAAAATCATCTCACTTAAAACTAAGAACATATATTGAAATCCTTGGATTTAATCTTTCCAATCCCCAGGGTGGTCTCACATAGCAGACCCAGGACAACATTGGGGAAAGTTGGCGTTTTGTTTCGGCCAGCGTCGGCTTTTCGGAAATAAAAGACGCAAGGTGGGTTTAATGCAGAGTCAATTGGACACACCCACCGATGTCTCTCAGTGTGTAAGGAAATGGAAATAGTTATTTTTCTTGAAAAAATAGAAAAAGTCAAATCAAACAAGCTCAAAGCCTCTGTAGAATATTTGCAGTCTTGGCTTAATAATGTTTTAGTTGTATCTAGTTACTTACTAATAACTTTTACTCGTATCTAGTTACTTAATATGTTTTACTTGTATCTAGTTACTTACTAATGTTTTACTTGTATCTAGTTAATTAAAAATATGTTTTACTTGTATCTAGTTACTTACTAATGTTTTACTTGTATCTAGTTACTTACTAATATATTTTACTTGTATCTAGTTACTTACTAATGTTTTACTTGTATGTAGTTCTTTCTGCATAAACACCAGGATGGGAAAACTGACAAAGAAATCCACTATTAAGAGACTAATAACTGTGAATAATAATCCATGTGAATTAGCCTGAGCTGTTGTTTCTTGTGTGAAAACATGTCTCATTTTGAAAACTCCAGATTAATCCATCATTGTGTTCACTTTTGACAAAAGTGAAGCTCGTTCTGCTAATCTGCTCTGAGGGAAGACAATTCAGCTGTCGCACTAAAACGTCAAAATGTGCCACGGAAATAATGGGAATGAGAATAGCGGTGTCAGCGCCGCTGCGTCGACAGAGATGTGTAGAAGACAGAGTTTTACACCTGTTCAGATCTAATTATATACCACAGAAATTAATAGCGGGAGGTGGAAAATAAACATTTGCTTTTAATATTTGTCCTGTAAAATCAAGAGCTTTCTGTCTGCAGTGGTGAGAGCTCTCGCCTCACAGCAAGAAGGTCCTGTGTTTATCACCTTTATGAAGGTTGCTAAAATAAGATTAAGATAAGAATTTATTTGATCAAAAGTAGATTAACATAATGAGAAGTTATTGTAAGGATAAGACACAACTATTACTGTGTGGCACAGTAGTAGTATTGTATGTTTTAACCATAAAGTGTACATTAGGAGTGGACTGACAGTGTGAGATCACCATAGTATTAGCCTTTATTCAAAAGAAGCAGATTTGAACATTAGCTAGCTGGAGTCAATTTCTGTATATGGGCATTCGTTCCGAAAGCATTAGCTTTGTGCCGTGTTGTTAAGACAAGCTGGAGTTTGATTGGTCAATCCTTATATGAGCCATACATCTGGATTTACAAAGACAGAAGTATTTGTAGTACAAGTAGCAGCACTCCTAGTTAAAGTTGTATGTCTCTAGTTGTTGTAGTAATGTCCCAATTAGAAAGTGCGTCCTTCCTGTTTGCTGATGCTCCTCATGTTTATCAGCGAGCCTCATCTCCGCCCCCAGTTTCACAGAACTGATGCATATGGAGTAGCACCTGTTCCACACCTGCTCTCCATCTACAAAAAAGAAAAGAGCTCTCTCTCTGTGCAGGAGAGAGAGAGCGAAAGACAAAGACAGAGAAACCTCCACCCACACAGTAAAACTGTATATATATGAAGCTAGTGTAACAATTACTACTGCTGTGTATACTACATAATCTCACTAAGAAACTCTACATACAATGACTACTACTACTGCTACTACTACTGCTGCTATTACTACTATGCATCCTGCAACATTTCTTTGAGTTTGAAGAGGTATTTACAATATTAGCAGCTTCTCATTGGTCTGATACATTTTGTATATCAAGCTCATGTCAACAATGTTGTTTGGTTAGAAAGTTGTATTTTTCTCTGTCGTGATGCGCTGCTCCATCCATTACTCTGAAACTGTTTATTTAAGTAATGTAAATCCACTTGACGTGTTCATTAGGGATGATGTATTCACCACAATCTGCAGATTAATCTTTGTCTGAGGCACACTGTTAAAGCTGAGGGAGGAGACTGGACCAGGGACTGAAGCAGGGACTAAAGCAGAGACTGAAGCAGAGACTGAAGCGGAGACTAAACCAGGGACTAAGGCGGAGACTGAAGCAGAGAATGAAGGAGGGACTAGGGTGGAGACTGAACCAGGGACTGAATCAGGGACCGAACCAGAGACTGAACAGGAGACTGAAGCTGAGACTGAACCAGGGACAGGACCAGGGACTAACGCAGAGACTGAAGCAGCGACTGAAGTGGAGACTGAACCAGAGACTAAAGCAAAACTGAACCAGAGACTGAAGCAGAGATGGAAGCAGTGACCGAAGCAGAGACTGAAACAGAGACTGAACCAGGGATTTAAGCAGAGACTGAAGCAGGGACTAAGACAGAGACTAACCAGGACTAAAAGTGGAGCCAAACTGGACAAAAGCAGTCTGGAACATGCAGTGAAACAAAACCAAGAATAGACTGGGAACTAAATCAGGGGCCGAGCTAATAATAACACGACTTGGTTTTATAGAGAGCTTTAACAAAGTCCCCAAAATAATCTCTTACCCGCACTAACCCAGAACTAAAGTGGACATTTACAGGGAACTGTTTGGATCTTGTTAAACATCCGTGAATGAAACAGAAACCCCAGCAGTAAACAACATTACAACGCAGCTGAACTCGGTGTGTACGAGCGGAAAGCCCCGCGCTGAGTCAGTGTGGAGGGGTCAGCTGGACGAGAGAACAGCTCGACGAGAGAACAGCTCTGTGTAATAGAGACGGACCCAGGACCCAGTGTGAAACCTCTGGGCCAGTAATAATGACTAGAACAGACTGAGCAGCACTGCAGGTCACACAAAGTTCGAGATATAGAAGAAACAAAACACACAAAGTCCCTCTGCAGCTGCATCGCCAGTGCTACTTGTACTTAAAAAAGGCCATAGCTTGAAGTGTATTATGAGTTTTTAAAACCGACAAAAACCCTGGTTTGCCTCCTTCTTATTCACTGAGCTGGTGTGTTGAAACAAATTTAACCTGCCTCACAACCTAATCTTTTTTTGACAGTTTAGGCCTTTGCTGGGTGAATGAATCAGAATCAGAATCATTTTTATTGCCACGTAAGTAACAGGAAGTCACAGACTTGGAAATTGCTTTGGCTCAGTGCAACAGTTAGAAAGAGATAATAAATAAAAATAAAGAATAAAAAACACTTCTGTGGAATAAATTTAAATTTAAAGGTTAAAAGGGGAAAACTGCAATGAACCAGGTCTAAGTCAGGTCTAAACTAGGACTGAACCAAGACTCCATCCATCCATCCATTTTCTTCCACTTAATCCGTTTCTGGGTCGAGGGGGTGGCAGTCCGAGCTGCACCCAGTACACATAGCACCAGCCCCTCATGATACTCCTGCAGGTGGTGAGTCGGGCAAAGTGGGGTTAAGTGTCTTGCCCAAGGACACAACGACAGCAGTCATCAGTGGGAGTCGTGAAGTAGGTCTTATGGTGGGCTCGAACCCACAACCTTCAGGCTCAAAGGCCAATGCTCTACCAACTGAGCCACTGTTGCCCCTGAACCAAGTCTCTGCAGTTTAAATAATGCTAACTACTGAGGACCGTCACCAACACAACATCTTTAAACCCTACACTGGAGTTCTACCAATATGAGACAGTGACAACAGTCCATCCCCATCCTGCTCCTCCATATTACTTTTGCATAAACGCAGCGGTCCTTGATGCACAACAGAGACCTGGATCTGCACCTGTCCGCTTACATTTGTGCATCTGCCGTTTTTCTCTCACTCAAACATGACTTTCTCTTATATATTTATTTAGGCTCCAAAACACAAGGTCTTTCACAGTACGACTTCTGTTTTATTTATGGAGCTGTCATGTTGCACCTGTAGAGGAGAGGAAGCAGAGCAGAGACTCAAACACTCTCACATCACTGTAACCCCTGTCTATCCCATTCTGCCTATAGATAAATATCTAACATGGCACGGTGTAATTGAACACACGCAATTGTAAATTGAGAGCTCTGTCTGTGGTCTCTCTCTGGTCTCTCTCTGCAATAATACAGTGAAAAGACTATAATAGACAAAAAAAATACTCAATGAATTGTGGGCAGATCTGAAAAGGCATGTGAGAGGAATGGGCAAGAATTCCAGCCAAACTGTTATAAAGCTGGAGTACCTAGCTTTTTCGCCCATAGTACATTATGTTTTTCGCAAAAGAAATATTTATATCAAAGTAAAATGCAATCAGACCACAACATTATAAATTCAACCAATTAGAAATATGATAAAATAAGAATTCCTTTATTCGTCCCACAGTGGGGAAATTTTGATAATGTTATCATTGGTATAAGGAAAAGCCCTGTGAGTCATTATTTGACTCTTTGGGTTTAGAGCTGATTGGCTGAGGACCACCCTGGTCCTCTCTTTGTCACTTTTCTGTCTGAACGGTGATATGAATTGTATCAAATGGGTCCGAAGTTAGGTACCCCAGCTTTCAAGGCAGTTCCACAAAACTAATTATATGTATGTAAACTTGACCTGGTAGCAGTAGCAGTAGCAGTAGCAGTAGCAGCAGCAGCAGCAGCAGGCCGTGGCCGAACCTAAGCCTTCTCATTTCCCCTCTCTTATTGCATTTCCCACTGTTTAGGCCCAAAACATATGAAAAAGGCCAGTTTTGCTCCAGGGAAATCAAAATGGCCCCCAAATACGACCGTCGCTTCACCTTTTTAAACCAATCACAGGCGAAATCTCACAAAGTCCAATGCGCTGGAAGGCAGGAAGAGTCATAAAAGCTGGTGTATGAGTGGCTACGTGCTAAGCTAACCGTGTTACAGAGAAACAAAGGCAGGCTGTCAGAGTTAGATAGGAGTTATTGGACAGATGGAGACCGCGGGAGGGGAGAGAAAATAGCGTTTAATAAATGTTTAAAGTCACGGATTTTGAGTCGACCTTGAAAGAGCCGCAGAGATTCGTAACAAAATTAAGCCGCTAAAGTGATAAGGGGTTTAATAGAATAAGAGGAAGCAGTTTTTCACAGATAATTTGAAGGTGAGTGAGTGCAAAGTTAGATGCCAGGACTGTGGCATTCATTAAGAGGAAAACCAGGAAGAACTAGGTCTAAACTACTGTAGGTCCAAACCAGGTCTAAACTAGATCTAAATCAGGACTAAACAAGTTAACTAAGACTGAACCAGAAAGTAAAATATACACCTTGAATCACAGCTTAACTGGGACATTTTAGACAAATCCTGAGAAAAAACTGGCATAACTCAAGTCTAAACTAGACCTAAAATGGTCTAGTCGAGTTGTCGTGGAAACAGCTGGAACTGATACAAACATAAAACTTCAGCCTTTAGTAAAAAAGTCAAAGTGTTATAGTGAATCAAGCATGCAAAAATATGTTTTATTCTCTGACTTCATTTTCCTAGTCAAAAAGACTAAATGACTTACTTAAAAAACTACTTTACTTATTTTTTTTTTAATGTGCAATATAAATAAAGTGGAACGGATAAATATCAACGTATTTTAAAATCAACTCAAAACACTCTCCTCAACACACTCAACACAAAAGCCGGAATGTCAAGTGGCCTTCAGAGCGAGACGAGTACTCGGCAAACTCTCAAGCAATACTCAACATTCTTTAGACAATTAAGAAGCCGTCGTTCCAAAAGTCAAGATGTTTTAGTGACAGACGAGCAGAAGGAGGACGTCTGGCAGAACAAGTCACACATTTCCCCAAAAACGTCTCTTTAAAAGTCAGAAAAACAAGAATTTTAACTTCAGTCGGGAATGCATCTCTGTTCTTTGGCTTTCTCTGGTCTCTCTCTCTGGCGTCTCTCTCTCTCTCTTGCCTCTCTCTCTCTCGCCTCTCCCTCTCTGGCCTCTCTCTCTCTGGCCTCTCCCTCTCTGGCCTCTCCCTCTCTGGTCTCTCTCTCTCTGGCCTCTCTCTCTCTCTCTTGCCTCTCTCTCTCTCGCCTCTCCCTCTCTCGCCTCTCCCTCTCTGGCCTGTCTCTCTCTGGCCTCTCTCTCTCTGGCCTCTCTCTCTCTGGCCTCTCCCTCTCTGGCCTCTCCCTCTCTGGCCTCTCCCTCTCTGGCCTCTCCCTCTCTGGCCTCTCTCTTTCTGGCCTCTCCCTCTCTGGCCTCTCCCTCTCTGGCCTCTCTCTCTCTGGCCTCTCTCTCTCTGGCCTCTCCCTCTCTGGCCTCTCCCTCTCTGGCCTCTCTCTCTCTGGCCTCTCTTTCTTGACCCTCTCTTGTTTCAGCCTGAGTTTGTTTTGAGATGTTGACACAAGCCCAAACAAAACGACAATCTTTTCTACTGTCATTGCGGGTCATCAAACACTGTTTTTCTTCACCCACATGTGATCCACATCCTTTAAAACAGTTTGGTTTAAGCAGGTGGGTTGAACGCGGAGTCGTTTTTTTGGCTTTATCAACGTTTTCCACATGTCACGCCTTGTTCCATTTTCACTTTTGTTGTTTTGTAACAGACGCCTCAAACGACCTGCTCTGCTCTCCCCTGCGGAATCACATCCATCCTCCAATTATCAGACAAACACAGCTCTAATCTAATCACCTTTTGGACGTGGGGGCATCAGATTCTAAGAGGCTGCAATATGTTGGAAAAGAAAAAGGTCTAAACGAAGAGTCTACGATGCCATCCATGTGTGTTTAAAGCTTGGGTACGTAACTTCCAAACAAATACAAAATTGTACCATGTAATAATATCCCAGGAGTTCATAGCTGTTTACTTCTATCGCTAGTTTTCACAGGCATTTTTGGCACAGCTTTTTCAGACAGAAAAGTGACAGAGAACCAAATGTTGGTGAAAGCAATGAGATAATCGCAAAAAACTTCAATTATTAAAGTCTCTTGCTACAGCTATCTTTATTTTCAGACTTATTTTAGAAGTGTTTGACAATGCTTAAAGCTAGAGCCCCTAACTTTGAATATTTACATGTAATAAAGTCACATCTTTAGATCAAGTGAAACTGACAGAACCACCCTGACTCAGCCAATCAGCTCTCAGTATAAGTCGTGGTTTGTTCAAAAAATGTTACTTAAATCAGCTTTGTGTTGGGGAAAATATATTTATGAAACAAACTAAACAATAGTCGGTTTTCCAGCTTCATTCAAAAATCCATCCACTGTTGTTTGATATTATATGCAATGTTTTATGTGGTTATTTAATTCATGAACGCTTGAAAAACAACCTATTCGAGAGAGCATTAATATCTGCTGACTCCACACTTGCAGAGTTCTGCCGTAGGTGAGGAGGGGGAGGAAGGGGAGGAGGTCGTCACGGCGCGTTGACCTGTGTGCCTTGAATTGGTAATGCAGTTAATGTGGACCATATGTCCCGTTCTGAGAGGGGCCCGCGTTGCCGCTAATGACCCATGGAGCCGCAGCCGCCCTGGGGCAAAATGCCAAACACAGCGGCTGAAAAACTGCTCTGTGTGAAGCCGGGTTCAAGAAAAGGCAACGAAATACGAGAAAATAATATTGTTTTAAATATTTTTGGTTCCTTTTTGTCACCAGCACAACAGGTTTAAGGCCTTTTCTCCTTTGGTGGCTACTTATTGCTTTTACTTCAAAAAGAAATAACTCACTACTTTTGTCCAATTAAAATTATAAAGAGACAATGTTCTGTTTCATTTTAATGTTTCAGAATGTGAAATATATCTTCAGTAGAAAATATTTGATGGAACAAGTATGAAGGGTAGAAAAATGCTTTCTGCCTGTAAGTTTTTTCCCCCTAAATTTGAATATTACGGACTGCAAACAGCATAACTTGAACAAAAGTAAAGTAGATTAGACTAGGGCTGGTGGCTTTTGACTTTTATCTTTTAGATGTGCTAATGGATTTAGACTTGCTAATGTCTTAGCTATATTTGTGAAACTTTCAATTGAGAATTATATTTGAATTGTGAAATTTCTTTAGAATGTTGCAGCCCTACTCTCTGGGAGTCACTATTTGAGTCTTTGGGTCCTGAAAAAGGTCTGAGCAAAGCAGACTCTGCAAATCAACCAGAGGATTGGAAGCGGCTCACCACTAGTGGCTACACCACCTCTGCTGCTGTGACCTATACGGCTGTTGCACTTTGTTACTATTTTATTGTTTATTTGGTTGGCACTGTGCATGTTGAGGAACACACCGCTCAGGGATTGTAGTCGGATTGTGCTAGTTAGTATCCGTTGTCGTACAGTCGCATTGAACCTGAACTCTCAGTACATGTTTTTAGCGGTAGGAGAAACCAGAGCGCCCGGGGGAAACCTGTGCAGACATGGGGAGAACACGCAAATTCCACACAAAAAGGCCTGAAGGTTGAAATAGTTGAATTTCTCCTACGGGGATTAATCAAGTATCTGTCTGCCAGAAATACATGAAAACTAGAGTTAGACGTGAACTGTTTAGCAACTGTTAGAAGCAACTGGTTTAGAGCTATACATACATGTATTTTATCACATAGTTCTATTTGTGGTATAAAAGTTACGTACCCCAGCTTTATTATTTCTCCCTTGATTCAAATTCAAATCCGATTGTGTATTTTCTCTCGTAGTCCTCATTTCCTACAATTATCATATTAGCAGCTTTAAAATAAACTTTAAAATGGAGTTTCCCGGCAGAACGTTGAGCTCCATGGTGTGAACGATTAGCCCTCGTTTTCAGTGTATATTTTGGAGACTGGCTTTAAACAGAGCTTCCAACGCTCACATATGGGCCGTGTCAAATCCAATTACAGCCAAACTCATATTTCACCAAAGTTATTATTATAAGACGACATTGTGCTGTGGATGAAAGGGGAAAAGGGCAGGTGTTTTGGGCCTCCTGGGTTCCCATACAAAAGCCCACATCCATCCATCATTCACTATTGTCCAAAAAAGTCAGCGTTTTAACTGTTTGTTGAGTCAGAAATTGAAAAATGTTGTTATCAATCACATGTTATGGACCTCATCTGCTGCAAAATTGTATTAATATTGTGTTTAATACATGTTTTTATATTAGACATTCTGCTAAATGGACTCTCCTCTCCATGTTACAACATTGTTTAGTCACAGACCTGACAATTTTTGTTTTTTTAGCTCCATCCACAAGAGAGAGACCAGAGAGAAACCAGAGAGACAGAGAGACAGAAGAGAGGAGAAAGACCAGAGAGAGACAGAAGAGAGACCAGGGACAGTCAGAAGAGAGATACCAGTGAGGAGACCGGAGACAGAGGAGACAGCGAGAGAGAAGGAGACAGAGAGAGAGAGAGAAGGAGACAGGGAGAGAGAGGAGGCAGAGAGAGAGCAAGGAGGCAGAGAAAGAGAAAGGAGACAGAGCCTTTTCTCGGCTGCAGCTGAACTTTGCAGCTCTCCCTGAGGGTGAACATTATTGAAAACCATTTCCTCCAAATGAGGCTCTACTGCAGCCCAACTCTGATTAGCATATACACACACACACACACACACATACAGAGTCTCACAGACACCCACACACACACACAGAGAGAGAGAGAGAGAGACACACACACACTCTTTCTATCTCTCTGGACATGTGCACGTGTGCAAAGAGCTGTGGATCTGAAATATATCCGTCCAAACTCATCGTGTTTGACGTGTTTGACAAAATGTAACAAAGACAACATTGAAGATTCATTTTTCCCACTGGGGAAAAATGAGTAGCTCCTCTCTGATGCAGCAGGGTCTAAAAACACTCAGGATCTGGAACATTTATCAACATTTCTGGACAGTGGTTGTCCTGCTCCCTCTGGACCAACGCCTCCATGTGTTTGTTACTATTGCACTTCCTGAGTTTGAAATCTTTAATTCTCTGTTTGTAATGTTTTCTGAAGCGACTGCTGCTGTGATTTAGGGCGACACACAAATACATTTAATAGAATAACTGTTAATTGACTCAAAGCTGTGATCAACAAACAGCAGTCATTATATCCTTATAATGTTCTACACTGCAAATCAAATGATAAAAGCTTGAATCAAGTGCATTCGGACAAGGTTAAAATATATGTTTGCCAATGAGACGAGCAGGTGAGTCCTATTTTTCATTCGAGCAGATAATTTTCTTGTGGGCGGCACGGTGGCTGAGTGGATAGCACTCTCGCCTCTCAGCAAGAAGGTCCTGGGTTCGAGTCCCGGTTGGACCAGGGCCTTTCTGAGTGGAGTTTGCATGTTCTCCCCGTGTCTGCGTAGGTTTCCTCCGGGTGCTCCGGTTTCCCCTACCACTAAAAATATGTACAATAGGTCTGGCATGTGCCTCCTGTACTGGCACCCCCACTCCCAAAAATAACAATTGTAAACCGCTTTGAGACTCCGATGTGCAGTGAAAAGGCGGTATATAAATAAAAAAAAAAAAAAGATTACTTGTCTCCTAAAACGAGGCATTTTACTTTTATTGGCAACCTTTGGCCTCGTATCAAACGTTCTTGCCGAAGTTGAGTTGTTCCTGCCTTATGGACAAACTGCTCATCCACTAGAGCCCTGAACGCAGATATGAAATATTTAGAATCTTGTTTATATCAGGAGTGGACTGATGTCACCACAGTGTTAGCCTCAATGCTGAAGAGGTCGATTAGAGCTAACTCCATCCATCCATTTTCTACCCTTTAATCCATTTCTGGGTCAGGGGGGTGGCAGTCAGAGATGCCACCCAAGTCTCATAGCACCAGCCCCTCACTGACCCTCTGCAGGTGGTGAGTCCACAGGAGGTAGAGCTAACTCAAACTTGCAATTAGAGGGGGAATATGGAGCCGAATGTATGCTAACTTTGTTAGTATACATTCGGCAATGTACAATGTATGCTAACAACTTAGTTACCAAGAGCCAAACGGTGTTCGCTCCTAAAGTCGAGACAGAAGGCTCCTTATTGCTCAATTGTTTGGGCTCATATCTGGATTTAAAAATAGAATGTCACAATATAAACACTGGGATTACAGAGAGCGATAAACCAGGGATGTAAGTGAATAGGAGCCAAACTTTGTCCATGAGCACTTCCCTATTGAGCTAGCGGGTTAACATTGTCCATTTGTATAGTCTATGGTATTGTGTTTTAAAGATGAATCCATATTTGAATGGAAACATCTTCTGGTCCCTCTACAAGCGGCTTCACAACCAAATTAAAATGAGATATACATTATCTTATGGACCAGATTCAGCTCGTGAGCCAGAGACAGAAGAGAGAGACCAGAGAGACAGGAAAGAGAGACCAGAGAGAGACCAGAGAGAGACCAGAGAGAGAGAGAGACCAGAGAGACAGGAGAGAGAGACCAGAGAGACAGGAGAGAAAGACCAGAGAGAGAGACCACAGAGGGAGAGACAAGAGACAAAAGCGAGAGACCAGAGAGACAGAAGAAACGCCGAAGAGGCTTAGAGTTGATTGGGGTGCATGGTCTTCTCTTCTTCACTTTTATTTCTGAAACAGTTGATATAGAGATGTGACAGAGGCCAAGAATATAATGAAAACTAGTGATAGAAGCAAATTGTTTGCTTCTATTAAAGAATCTTAATCTATTGCCTATTTTATTCTTATGGACCAGATTTGGTTCGTGGGCTAGGAGTTTAAATAGAGTAATATATATTGTAATAAATATACTACAATAGATCTTTAGCAAAACTTGGCTTCCCATCCTTTCTTTGTGTCTGTCTTCTGTGAAAGTTTGGAGACAATGGGGAAAACAACTTTGTATTTTATGGAAAAATTCGGAAATAGTTAAAGCGTAGTCCCCGTGTTCCTGCTCCATATGCATTTCAAACACTCTCCTCTGGGTCTAGCACCAAAATAGTTCAAAGAGCCTCTGCTTTGACTCCACCAGGGGCTTTCAGGAGCTAAACTGCACCTTTTATCTACATCTTTGAAGGGTATCATCAATATGGAGTTGTATTAAGGACGAGAGAAAAGATAATATAATGTCTAACTGTGAGATAATCAGCCATATTTATTCTAGGAGCCTAACGCAAACAGTAGAAAACAATTTAACCCTGTATTACATGCATTTGTACTTGAAAAAGTGGTGAAAAAAATCTGAAAAAATTGTTAAAGCCACGATAACTATAGTGGGATTGAGAACTACAATCCCCATTTAAGGAAATATTTAGCATTATTTTGAAAATGATATGAGACTGTTTAATATGTATGAAGGGTAAAAAGAACTGTCTGCCCTTCCATGCTGCCACCAGAGGGGGCAGGAGATTTGAGATAAATACCGGCTGCAAACACAGACATTACCAAAAGATTTATATATCAGGTTCTTTAGGAGCCATTTAAAATCAGTCAATCTTTGAAAGCAGTGGCCTCAGAAAACACATATTTGTCGGTCTCTACTTTAAACCGTTCGGATTCAATGTTTACTTGACGAAGCCTGGAGCTTTTCAAATGTGAAAGTTATTGGCTTTAAACACATGTAATTGTAACGTTATTGTTATTTTCGACTGTGAAATTGCAGAGAACCAGGTTACGAACTAGCACCATACAGAAGGCTATCAACACTCTTGTTATCAGTACTTGATTGAACACCAAGGCTGCATCCAAATTCATCTAACGCCTTCTTCAGTACAGACCTAAGAGTGGGGGGAAGGCGGGGTGTTTGGTCGGAGAGTGTTTGGGCCTCTATATGTTGTCTTGTATTCTACTGTATTTGTGTCATTCCGAAAAAGATCTCAATGTTTAAAAGCATATAATTACAAACAAAGAAAAGAGGATTGTTGCATGAATTGGGATGCAGGACATGTCTGTTTGGATTTACACAAGAAAATAAAGTTGTTTTAACATTTGGTCCCAGTGGTAGGTTGCTCTGAGCTCGTCGATTATGTCTATACACAGTAAACCCATGGAGAGGTCATGTCTCCTCTCCCCCTCCTCTCTCCTCTCCCCCTCATTTCTCCTCTCCCCCTCCATGTCTCTGCTCTGTGGTGCTTGTCATATCACTGGGGCCAATAACCCGTGTAATCTTCTGCTCTTTCTGCTGCTTTCAGAAGACGGAGGCGACCAGCGCCTGCAGGACAATCACACCATCTCGCCTCCAAAACAAGTTGGACTCGGGGCGATCCACGAGTTTTATTATGTCTTCTGCAAATGTCCCGCTATGGATTGGTTTGAAAATGTGTAAATCAACCCAAGAACTAAGCAAAATCTAGTTCAGCCAGATCTAAGCATGGATTGGTTTTAGATGTACAAGATCTGGGGGAGAATGCGAATTATTTACCTTACCACTAATATACAACAGGTGCAATGTATTGAAAGACTTTAGACTGGTTATATAATATAGGGAAAAACAGAATAAAAATCAATCTTTCAGCAAAACGTCGAATGCATCGTTCTACTGGTGTAATAAAATCCAACTTTATATTAGAGACTGAAGCTGAGACTAAAACAGACTAAAGCAGAGACTAAAGCTGAGACTAAAGCAGAGACTAGAGTACTATTCCTTTGGGACACGTCAGTGCAGTTTAAAGCCCAAACACTCGAGATTTAATTATGAGAGGATTAGAGCAAAACCGAATAAAAATAAGGATTTTTAAAGAACTCCAATCATTAGAATCAAGTTACACGTGTACTGTCAGTTTGAGATTTTGAGAAGGAGGATTGTAGAAAGGTAGAAGGCTATTTTGTTTAAGCAGCTAATTTTCAACATACGTTGAAAAACAGCAGCAAAAGCCAAAGCACAAAAACAGCAGTCTTACCGGGCCTGGGCGAGGAACTGCCGGTCTATTTCCTCGTAGTGGTGCGAAGGCCGGGTTTCGTTCTGTCTGGGTGCCATCTACAAAAATACACACAAAAAACACATAAGAAATGGCAAAATGGGGGAAAAAAATGCAGCTATTTTTAGCTTTCCTCATTGAAAACAGAACTGGAGTTGGATTCCACACTAAATACTATGTCTTTTGCACAATCATGAGCGCTGATCAATTAAACAATTAAATAATGGGAATATTTTAAAAGATTTTTTCAAACATTTAAACTTCTGGGCTTGAAACAGCAGGACATTCCTTCTGTAATTACCAATAGACTTCCTACATTGCTCCAGCTCTAGAAATAACATAAATATTACAGAATAAAGCCTTTCCATAGATGTGGCTCTTAATACAGCAGGTGATGTAACCTAGTCTCACACTCCTCCAGTCTGATGAACTGGTTCAAATATAAGATTAAAAAAGCTGGTGTTTCTTGGCGAATGGGAGTCGTATGTTTATGGGCCGTGTAAAGGCTGATTGATGGACTGGCACTAGTCTTATTGCATTTACTGTATACACGTTGACGTCAACCGGCTTTTCATTTAGTTAAAAGCAACGCGTAACTTATGGTTTGCCACTTCCTGCTGCCTGGACCAAATAAATACAGAGCCTTGTAAAAGTATTAATACAGTCACAAAGAATTGTTGAAATATATTTTACAAAAAGACCACAACACAGCTGTAAATTTACAGAAAAGTAATACATGGTTTTGTCATTTAAAAAGATTAATCAAAAATTAGCTCAAAACAGTGGGCGACAGTAGCTCAGTTGGTAGAGCATTGGCCTTTAGGCCTGAAGGTCGTGGGTTCAATTCCCACCTTGACACCTTCTCCCACTGATGTCTGCTGTCGTTGTGTCCTTGGGCAAGACACTTTGCCCAAAGCCCCCGCTGAGAGATCATGGCTATGCTCACATTGACAGACCAGCCATCCTCCTGTGGACTCACCACCTGCAGAGGATCAGTGAGGGGCTGGTGCTCTGTGACTTGGGTGGCATCTCTGACTGCCACCCCCCCAACCCAGAAATGGATTAAGGGGTAGAAAATGGATGGATGGATGGATGGCTCAAAACTTACATTGTTTATCCCTAGCAATGCACCGTCCCCATTGTCAAAAATGTGGGTGACAGCATCATGTTATTGGGCTGCTTTTCTTCAGCAGGGACAGGGAAGTGGGCAGAGATGATGGGAAGGTGGACGGAGTCAAAAATATAGGACATTATTGAGCATGGAGCTGCTGGATCTGGGGATTCCACAGTATTAACTTAGCTGTATGAATACTTATGCAAACAACATTTTTAATAATATAATATATTTTTTCTTTCACTCCACAGTTGTCTGTTACTTTGTTGTGGTCTTTCGGTAAAATCTTAGTGTTTGAGGCTGTCAAGGGGTCAAAGTGTATTAATTCACTACAAGATACATCGATTTCATTGGATCAAACACAGCTTTCATATCAAAACATAAGTTGAATGTGTAGAAACATGAGCTTTACTTCCTGCTCGGTAAAACCAAAGAACTCACCACACTACAGCCTAAACAAGACCCACAAAATTTAGGTTTAACTACAAAATACATGACATTTAAAACACGTCTCAGTCTCCGATAAAGAAAAACAGCTCTTGTAAACGGCAGGGTTTGAGAGCGGTTGTTTGTGGTGAAGGCAGAGAGTCTGTTATCGAGGAAAGTGCAGCAGACGTTAAAAGCAAAACGAGAAATTCCGGTTTGAATGAATGTAGCTGTATTTACAACAAAGACTGTATACTGATGGACAATGCAAACATAGACTGTATACAGATGGACAATGCTAACATGGACTGTACAGAGATTAGGGCTGCAACAACAAATCGATAAAATTGACAATGTTGCAATCCCACTAGCTCAATAAAGCCTGACAAGGAAGTGCTATGGTCTCTATCTGGTCTCTCTCTGGTACCAACCCACTGCATTGTGACTGTGGACTTATTTTGAAAGAAGTTTGTTTTGACCCTGTTATTTTGACACATTCCTGTCTTGCCCACAGTGAAAAGTCAACACAGGTCTAAACGACACACCAACCTTTCTAAATCCAGTTTAAACAACAAAAACACATTTAACACTGTCTTCAAACCAGTGGAATGATTCAGGCCACAAAAGCAAAAACAGATGAATATTTTTGATCTCTTTGACGCTTCTTGAAGCTGGACGACCATCACGTTTCTACAATGTTTTCTCATCACGCCGCCCTTCCAAGCTCCTCTCCTCGCATCATCTTTGAAGCGTCTAATTTTGAGAAAACAATTTGGTCTCGCGCTTCACCCACACGTTTATCATGCTCCACAATAAACCCAAACGCCTGGAGCTGTTATGGTAATACAGTCTGTGGACAAAGAAGTCATTTTGCCGTCTCATTCTCTTTTCTCATTGTCCGATGACTTATTACAAGGAGCACAATAGGGACCCCCACCGTGGCCTCATTTTAGCTCATAATAGCGTTTTTTAGCATAATTTTGCCACACAGAAAGGAGAAAGGCAAATGTGATATGAAAAGGGCCAGCTAGCTACACAAGCAACCAGAAGATTAGCATAGATAACACATAAAGGAGTTAATAAAGCCCAAAATGAGCCACAGCAACACAAGATTGTTATCTAAAGACTGAAGATGGAAGGATTTTTTTTTATTGACTTGGTGAAAAAATAAATATATTCTACTAGGATGACACAAATCTCTAGTGTCAGCCCAGGCTTTTTCACCACCTTTTTATGGACCTATTTTAGTGCAAAATCAGCCACAAAGTCTAAACAACAATTAAATATGAAGGTTATCTAAAAACTCCTAGATATAGCTGCGGCTAAAATTGCCACATACTACCTTTTTGTTTCTGTAAAGTTGCAGAAAATTGGCTGAGTTTAGAAGAAGTTGCAAGGTCGCTCTAATTTTGCGGAGTTTGCTTGATTTTGCGTTAATAGTTGTGATCGCAATATCGCAAATTTCTGGAAGGACTGATTGGTTAAATTCATAGACACAACTTACCATACACAACGAACTTCCACTTATAAAACCCTTGCTACAGTACAAGCTGGTGTAATGTGAGAAAGCTTTTTCAAACAAGAGACCAATTTGAATCAATCACAACAATTTGGGAAAACAACAATAATGGAGGGATTGCCAAATTGTCTCCCATTCCCTAGACATCAAACTGCTAAGTCAATTTAGCCAATGACTTTATATCTCCATCTTTGCAACTTCAAACACATCATAATTAACATTGTGATTGTGTTTACCTGTGCGTGCCAGCATATTGTGACATTACAGCGGGCTTTCAGGCTAGCTAACCGTTTGTGTACGTTTGTTGAGTTGCATCTGGAGTTGACTGAGGCTTCCATGTTGATTAAAAAAAGAATCCGTCGTGTTTGCGAGGAGGGAGACGGAAGCCCCCAAAGTGCTTCTAATTGAAAATGCATGCGTTTCTTTTTCCATTTGTCCTGTCAAAACGGATTGCCTCATCTCTGCTTTTGCGGGAAGTACGGCTTTAAATGGATATTATTATCACACAATATTTCTCTACAATCTGGTCTTTAACATGATCTTGAGAATATGGAATACGATTGAAGTATAATTTAGACAATAAAACCAAACTTTTATAGGCTGTGGTTAACATGTGGTGGGTCTCTCTCTGGTCTCTCTCTCTCGCTCTCTAGTCTCTTTTTCTAGTCTCTCTCTCTCTCTCTAGTCTCTTCCTCAAGTCTCTACCTCTAGTGTCTCTCTCTATTTCCAAAGTCTATTTCTCTAGTCTCTCTCTAGTCTCTCCCTCTTGTCTCTCTCTTTAGTCTCTCTCTCTAGTCTATAGAGCTTCGGAAGGTGACGTCACGTGCCGACGTCACGTAGCAAGCGCCGCCATTTTGCCGGTCCACTCCTGCTAGCGACCATCGCTAACAAACGTGCTAGGCTGAAGGCAGCTAGATAAACGGCAGTGATGGTTTGGACGTGTTCCATATTTGGCTGCAATGTAAGGTCGCACGACCGAAAAGGTAATAGGATAGAGCATGGGCTCTCTTTTTATGTTGTACCTGCGTGGAAGAAACATGAGGGAGACCAGGTTTCTGATGTGAGCAAAAGGAGACGGCTAGCTTGGTTAGCAGCAGTGAGACGAACCGATCTCAATTTCTCCTCCGTCACCCCCAAACATCTGCTGGTGTGTTCCAGACATTTTATATCTGGTAAGTTCTAACTGTTGTTTTTCTAATACATGATTGTTACAATCAGTCCCGGGTTAGTTTTCAACGTCATCTCCTTTGTAAGGGAATAAAGTACCGGCTATTTATGCATGGTAAACAATTGCCATGAAGTCACTTTATTTACTCTTTTGTCGACCTTTAAACATAAAATTCTGTTTTCAACGAGATACTACTACGTTTGTTTCCCTTTGATTATCAATAAGAACCATCTCCTTAGCGTAGGTTGAATGATGCTCTAGATTTAGCCACAACATTTTTCAACATCACTGTGCCTCTTTGTTTTTTACTGTGTTTAGTTATTATGGTAATTATGTTTGCATGTTCCAGGTAAACCAGCGTATGAAATGGATTAAACAAATCCTGACTGGGCTCCAACACTGCATCTGGGACACTCTGAAGTTCGTGCATCACAATCAGACCGTTATGAACGGAGACTTAAAAGAAAGAAAAGAGGAGAAGAAATGAGAGGTAAATGCAAAATAAATGAATAACATGTGGTGTTTCTGTCACGTCATTACCTCCTATGTACTAAATGACATGTTCACTTTCATCATTCCTTGATATAACGGCACTTATTTTGATAAGGGTGTAGGCATTTTTTTTCTTGCATATTTCTTCAAAAAAATAAAGTAATAACTCAACTTTTCAGATTGCTACCCGCATTAGTCTTGGTAGAGAAAAGTTCTTAAGTTTCATTCATAATTTTATATTTCTCCTACAGTACATCTCCTGAATGTTACATCACAAATCTCATTATTGTGTTTTTTAGATTGTTATTTTGTTATTTTAATTGTGAAATACTATGCAAGCTACTGTGACAACGCAATTTCTCTCGTGAATCAATAAAGTCTAAGTCTAATTCTCTTAATCAGGCATTCCGTTTGGAACAGCAGAAGCTGAAGGTGAGGCCATAGCCGAAATTGAAGAGGTGGCAGGGATGGACATCATTGAAGGACACCAGAATAATGACCATGTGATGGAGCGCGAGGGATGACCATTCTTGACAAGATTGTGAAGGTGTGCTGTATTTTGGTGAACATGTGCCCTAGTGTGGTGGTAAAACCAATAGAAGATGAAACATGCTCTTGTTAAATAGGATTGTTAATGTGATTTGGAACATTTACTCAATATCAAAAGTAACTGATTATTTCTCTTTTATAACTAATGATTTAAGTGTTTCTGCACAGGAATTCTTCTGTTCATTTATAAATGCATATGTTTGATTAACAAATGTTATGTTTATTATTAAACAAACTTTTACTTTAAAGTGCTTTATGTAATTCACTTAATGAAACAGTAACAATACATTCAAGGTTTCACAAAGCAGTGCAATCAAACACAAACAAGGAATTTTACAAAATAGAGCACTCTCAAACATAGCTCAATGCAAGGTAAATAACTTCAATAACAAATTAGTTATACTTTTAAACACTTAGCAACCATGCATTTTAAAATACAGTAAGAAGATAACTTCAATAAAAATACTGCAAATCTATGACTCATTTAGGCACGGATTACACATTGAGAAATCTGTGTGTTGCAATTTGTCACAAAAAAATCCCTTGTCTTTAGCGCTGCTTTTAAGCATAGATTACAGCGATGTCAGTTGTTTTAGTTTGCGGCGTCAACGGGTGGACCTCAAAGATGGCGCCGTGGAACCGGAAGTGACGTACCTTCCGAAGCTCTATTACTCTAGTCTCTCTCTCTAGTCCTAACCCACTGAACTGTGATACTTATTTTGAAAGAAATTTGTTTTGTACCCATCTTCCCCGCTGTGAAACGCCAACACAGGTCCAAACAACCCGCCATCCTTTCCCACTCTTGTCCCGGGTTGACACAGGAGTTCCACATGGAAAGTTTATGACTACTATTTGAAGGTAGGTTTGTGGATAGATAGAGCACTGAGTATTTTACGAGGGGGAGGGGAACAGTTTATATCTCAAATTCTAAATATTAGAATGGGTTTGAAGAGAAAACAATGGTATAAGTTACTATATGAGAGCAATTAAGTAAGTGTGATATATTAAGGAAATGCTCCATCTACCTTCCCATCAACCCTGACACTCTCCCCTGTCCCTGCTGAAGAAAAGCAGCCCCCATAGCATGATACTACCACCCTCATATTTGACAATGTGAATGATGCAATGAGAGAGATGTGCAGAGCTAGTTTTGAGCCATCGGTAACGGTTTGGATTTGAGCCAAAAAATAAACTTCTCCACTGACTTTCTATGTATCCATGAAGACCAAAACATTTCTCACTTTAAAATGGATCAAAATACACATCAATAACATAATTTGAAATCCTGTTATAAAGTTTGGTTCCAGTCACACACAGGGCTCGCCTCTCCAGCAGAAATATAGTGTTTATTTATACTGTGTATGTTTTGGCTCATTATTTCTCTAAGTACGCTTCGCCACCACCATTCCCTTCTTCCTCCCAACTGTCTGCAGATTCCAATTAATCACAAACTTTCCCCAAACTCAGAGAAAAGTGCATTTGGTTGAATTGTTTGCATTTTACGTGGGTGTGATGTGAGATGAGAGCAGCTGCAGAGGGGGAGGGGGAGCCAGCGCTAATGCTAATGTCAGCTAATGTCAGGCTAATGGAGGAGGTAATTGGGTTAGCATGCACCGTGTGTTTTTGAACATAGCACCAGCGCTATATGCTAATGACCGCGGCGCATCATCCGTCAACATGGGGCTGTTTGTTTGGGCGTCCGTGCAAACAGGGACAGATGCTCACAGACGATTGAAGCATAAAGTGATATTTATAACACGTCTGCACTGGTTTGGCGATACAGGAATGCTTCCGGGGAAATACTGATTCTGTTTCTGGAAAAAGTAGTTGAAAAAGATATTCCAAAACGTTTTATAACAGTGTAAGAGGCACGTTAGTTTGCCTTAAGATGTGCCTTTGGAAATTACCCTATATCACTTTATCGGTTTAGATATGGGAAAAGGAAATTATGTGAGAAGATTAGAAAGCCCTTTTGGGTCGTGTTTGATTTTTCTATATAATGCACTTTGATGAGATTGACTTTATATAGTTAATAAAGGATGCAGAGTTTCGAGTTTGTATCCGTTTCAGCTGGTGGTGTGCCATGTGAGGGTTCTCAATGAAAAAGGTGTGCCATGGTTCAAAAAGATTGGATCACACTGGTCTATGGAGAGGCGATGATATGGGACATGTATGGACACTATTCGTACTTGTCCCTACTCTACTCTGCTTGGCTCTACTCTACCCTGATTGGGAGTGTAATGTAAACACAACCAGGTAGAGTAGAGTAGAGCTAGCAGACATTACAGCACTAAATAACATGGCATTTTTGGTCATATCATGTTTTAATATAGAAATACTGTTGCCTAGCTCCCACAACAGTCCGGCGTATGTACTGTATTTGTGGCCTCTCACATCTTTAGATCAGATTTTTTAGACGGAAAAGTGATACAGAGAGGACCACCCTCACTCAGCCAATCAGCTTTCAGCACAAAGAGTCAAATAGTGAGCTCTTTATTGCGCAAAAGAAAATTAGTTTTCTAATGAGAACAAGACATCATGTTGTGGTCTAATTTGTTCACAACATAAACAATATGGATGGATGGATGGATGGATAGGGACACACAACATGAATAAAAAAAAGTTGGGTACCCCAGCTTTATTTGCTTCATATTGTCCAGTATTAACAAAAAAGTGCAACATGATGCAATGTTAGCATAAGCCAATCTAATCAAAACACAATCTACGGAAAGACTGTCTATTCTCCCAGGAATAAGGAGCACACAGCACAAGATAAGTGAACAATAACGCTACACTAACATAAAATACAATCTCTTACTAGCATGATAAAGAAGCACAGATGACTGCTGTCGTTGTGTCCTTGGGCAAGACACTTAACCCCACGTTGCCTGAAGCCCCCCGCTGAAAGATCAAGGCAGTTTCTCAACTGATGGAGCAGCCATCTTCCTGTGGACTCACCCCCTGCAGAAGATCAGCGAGGGACTGGTGCTATGAGCATTGGGTGGCAGCTCTCATTGCCACCCCCCGATCCAGAAATGGACAGATAAAGGGGTTGAAAATGAAATGAAATGAAATATTCTAGATTAAGTTGTATGTTTACATGTGTACATGAGGCTATGGGACAAAGTGATTTAACTGAAGTGACAGTGGATTTGTGTCTTAAACAAGAAACATACAAAGCTAATTAGCACATTTCTCCTGTTGTATTTTAAGCCAGTCGCTGTATTCTGGTCCGCGGCTGTAAATCAAACGTCTCTGGTCACATTTCACAGCTGACGTTTATGAGGTAAGATCCCGCAATCACATAACTCTAGCCACCGCCGAGCCGCTTCAAAGTGCTGTGTTATTTTTACGCCAAGTTTAGCCCCAAAACCACACGGACAAGTCACAAAAACAGAACCAGCACACGACCCGGAGGTTTAACATGGTGTGTGTGTGGGTGTGTGTGTGTGTGGAGGGAAACAGGCATAAGGAGATGGAATCCGATGTTAGAGACAAGAGAAAGGAACGCAGACAAGAAAACACAGCTGGGTGGGTGATCATATTTCAGAAGAAATAAAAATCTTTTCTAGAGTCTCTGCTCTCTCTCTCTCGTATCTCTCCCACTCTGGTTTCCCATTCTGGTCCCTCTCTGGTCCCCCTCTCTGGTCCCCCTCTCTGGTCCCCCTCTCTGGTCTCCCTCTCTGGTCTCCCTCTCTGGTCTCTCCCTCTGGTCTCTCCCTCTGGTCTCTCCCTCTCTGATCTCTCTTTCTTGGGTCCCTCTCTTGGGTCCCTCTCTTGGGTCCCTCTCTGGTCTCCCTCTCTGTGGATGACATGGATTTTTAACGCAGTTTGATATTTATGATTAGAAAAAAAGTAGACCTGAAAAACAAACATATATATTCTTCCTTTCCTCAAAAGACCAACCAACTTTTTTAACCAAAACATTCTATTTTGGTCAGAGATGCATGTGGCTGGTCAGTCCCCAGATGTTGATATCTCATCATTTGCATCTCCGACGTAATCATGAAGGTATTTACTAATTTATTACATTTATTGATTATTAGTATACTGTAGATATAGCTGAGTTTAGTCACTTGGATTGAAACAAAACTGGATTCAGGGTTCAATGTTAATGATTATATAAAGAGCCTGGTTTGTTTTCTTTAAAACGTGCCACATTGCCGCACTGACATTAAACTTTGATGTCCACAACATACCTGCTCTAGATCTTTCTACAAACCCTTCCATCTGCTCGTGTCCTTCATCTGACACTCCTCACCTTCCTTTTGTCCGCTCTGCAAAGTCTCCCTGAGCCATTCTACCCACGCCCTCGCGGCCCCTTCCCCTCTCCTCTCTGCTCGTGGTCCCTAAGGTTTGTTTCTGTTGTTTTAAGTCGCTCTATTGCGATTCTGAACACACAGCCCGTCCTCGCTGTAGCGTCAAGCCTCAGGGACTGATCTGCGCGTGTGTAACGGGAGTGAAACCCGGAGGCGAAACACGGGGAACTCTCCTCTGCTCCCGGATCATCAGCTTTCTGCTCAAACGATTCAAAACGCCTCGCGAGAATAATTGTGGATTCAAGATGAGGAGGTGACAGAGGGCAGAGAGGTGGTGCTTTGTGAAAGAGCACCAGAGAGAAAAACTGTTCTAGGAAGTGCACATAAGAGGACGGACTCAAGGAGAAGCCAAGGCCCTGATTAACAGTGGCTAGAACTATAAGGCCTCAACTTCTTCCAACTTCTCATATGAAGTAAATGAGTTAGTTACTCAAACTATAAGAGGGAACAATGCATGCAGGGAGAAAGCTATTTTGGAAAATATTGGGAGGTAAGTAAATCATGTTTATCTACAGTATATAGTAGGGGTGGGTACCTCACGATACGATACAAAGCACACGATGACGATAATAACATGATATGACGATTATCGATATATTGTTCATAAATATACCATATGCCAATTTATGGCATAAATAAAAGAAAACATCTAATTGTTTTTTTTTCAAAATCGATAGATACTTGGTAAATGCATATCGATAATCGAATCGCAAGAGAAAGAAATATATCGTCACACCCCTAGTATATAGCGCATTTTACAGACCAATGTCGCCCAAAGCACTACAATGTTTAGAGTCTGTTCCCATCACTCCACACCCGGTGATGATGGAAGCGAGACGCCAAATCTCACATCAAAGCCCCCAATCACCATCATTCACTCTAACAGTTACGTTCATACTGATTGTGCATGCTTTTAGTGGTAGGGGAAACTGGAGCAATTTCCCTACTGTGGGACAAATAAAGGATCTCTTAATCTTAATATTGTTAGTAACGCTGCTATAGCTTACAGACTGTACAATGACCAACTTTTGTGTTATCACATTCACCTGATAATGAGATTTAGGGAGCTGTAATAACGCACACAGCTAACATCACCAGCAACTTCTCTGAACTTAGCTGGAACTATTTTTGTGGGTTCAGATTTAGGATTTCTAACCATTTCTCCTCATATTGCTTTAAGGCGGTCACCTAACATGGTGCTAGGGGTTCCATATTCTCTGCACATGAAATAAAAACAGTCTGGAGTTGTACAGTAGAATTAAGGCCATTTCTCTTAGTTATCCCTACATTCCAGTCATCTGCTGAGAAATTGCCAAAAGTCCAAACCAAGGCTCCAATGCAGTGAGAGCAGCAGCCGTCTCTCCCCTGTTTAAAGCCACCACGCTGTTTCTCTGGCACAAGAAAAGTTGAACTATTCAAGGGCCCGATTTGCTCTACCTCACGACTTCTGCAGCAGGATATCAGAAAACTGGAGCGCAGAAAATACTTTTAAGTTTTCCGCCCTGTGAGTGAAAATCAGGGACTGGATGGATGATACCAGACTGAGGGCGAGAGAGTGGAACAAGTAGCACAAATATTGCAGTCTTTTTTGCTTGCAATGTAAGTTCAGGTCACATCAGCACATCAAAGAAGTATTTCTGAGTCATGGATCTACAACCTCTGGATCTACAACCTCAGTCCTGGATCTGCAGCCTACAGGACTATTGGCTCCTATATCTTTGTGAAAAAACACAAAAAAAACACACAAAAAAACAAAAACACTAAAGCATACCTCTCAACTCTACCCATGAACCCAAATTATTGAAGTGTGACTTTCGAAATCCTATCTCTCTCTAACGGTGCAGTGATGTTATTTAGGACACGCACAGACGCCTGAGTTTCTTGGCTGGAGCTGCTTCTCGCTCAGAGGGGAAAGGGATGTTATTTCAGCAATCGACAGGGGGCCAGAGAGCACGCATCGAGGCCAGAGGAACCAGGACAGCAGCCCACAGACCATAAACAAGAAAGACGCGACCGCACACGCTAACAGGCTAATGAGCTAACATACTAACAGGCTAAGATGTGGAACAGTCTCACAAGTGATTTTAACTTGTAGATATATCTGGGAAAATAATATGGGAATGTAATATTTATAGACTTGAAATTAACCTCAGTATTATGAAAACCAGCCAGAGGAACAAGGACAGCAGCCCGCGGAGCATAAACAAGCAACAGGCTAACAGGCTGATGAGGATCAGGCCAACACGCTAACGAGCAAAGAGGCTAACATCTCATAAGTTATTGTGATTTGCAATCATTCTCAACTGCTCTGAAAATAATATAACTGGGAATCTATAAACCCAAGGGTACGCAGGTACGCATGTCACGACAGATATCAGAAATGCGTATCACTTGAGTGACTATTGCTGGGGTGCTCCCCTAGGGGGGCTTGATGTAATGGCAGAGGGGGCACGCACGCTGTTGTTTGCTGTAAGTACTCAAACGGGATCCGCATCCTCTTGCAGCGTTCTGACCCAAGAGCAACTACGTCCGTTTTGTAATGACAGCGGTTCCCGCCTCCTGCGGCTGTGAGCCACTTTGACAACAACGCGGCGAGCACGCACCCGTAACATGGTCATAATGTTCACAGTGCGGGGTGTGTGTCTTTGTGTAACCTTTGCACGGAATAATTACACCGCTGCAAGAAACAGAGGTGTAGTATGGAGCCTCTAGGAGTGTCCTTGTTTCCCCCATGTCTCCCCCGTGTCTGCCCCACTAAAACTAAATAAATTAAACCTGGGTACCTACATTATCCTTTGCATTTATAATGTATGTTGATTGTGCCCAAAAAGTAAAATATTGTGAACAAATCAAACGGAACAAACCACAGAAGGCCGTTTTGTTTTTTGTGTTTTTTTTTCCATACTTAAGAAAGAGCCCTGTGAGTCATTATTTGACTTTTTGAACTGAGAGTGGATTATTCAAGGGCTGCTCTAAACTTTAACATAAAAAAGAAGCAAGAAGTGTTGATTAAAAACCATGCAACAAATGGGGTGAGTACCAAACACCATCTCCTGGTACTCATCTGAGTACCTCACTGAAAAAGTTATGTACATTATATAGTATTATAAACAGGAGTGCACATAAGTGGTACGCAGGTACGCATGCGCGACAACAATCAGAAATGCGTACTATCACTTGAGTTAGTAAGTGCCTTTGAGTACTTCACATAGACCAGTTCTTCTCAAATAGCGCTCTTCCCTAGGGTGGCGGGGTGCAATGCCAGTGTGATGGAGCGTGTCCGTCTCTAGCTACTACGTGTGCAAATCTAGTATTATACCTAAGGCTGACTTTCATGCCGCACGCGCCACACACACACCTGCACGCACACACAAACGCCATTTCACACTCGCCCACCCTTTTTTCCCTCCCGTTCCATACGTAACATCCACACGCATCATACATTCTCTCTTCCGTCTCTCCCCTCAGTTCCTAGTTCGCCAACGGTGCACACTTGTGCAGGTCAGAAATACATTCAAGAATACATTTACACACCTACCGGTCTGTCATGCTCCTCTGTCGTCGGTCCGCAAAATAATTTGCTCAAAGGTAGGGGCCAGGGGAGTATAAAGAGGAGCAGTGTTTGGCAGTTACAGAGGGGGTAACTTGAAACTTAAAGGTGACCCATGTGTCTGTGTGAACTTTTTTGTGTGCTAATTTCACAGTAAATACGCTCTACACTGCCTTCACCATTTTTTTGTACTCTTGGAGAATAGAAAATAAACCCACCTAAGCACTGGACTCCGAGCTCGCCTGTTTTATTTTTAAGTAAAGCCACGACAGCCAGAGAGGGTGTGCGTGATCGCGGGGCACTTGCCGCTGTTTGCTGTATGCACTGGAACGGGATTCCAAATCCTCCGTGGCAGCGGCGTTCTGACTCCAGAGCCACTCCGGCCGCTTTGTAACAACAGCGGCTCCTTGACAACAACGCGGCGAGCACGTAGCCGAACGTGGTCATAATGTAGCCAGGACCATTCTCAGCTTGTTTCAAGTATGTGTCTTTGCGTAACGCAAAATAAATAAATACATATTGTGTTACAGCAGAAACAGAGCTGGACTATGGAGCCTTAAGAGAGTATCCATGTCCTCCCCGTGTCTCTACATTAAAGCTGTGGTACCTACATTTTCCCTTGCATTAATAATGCATAATAATGTTGGTTGTGCCCAAAAGTAAAATGTTGTGAACAAATCAAACAGAACATTGTTTTGATTTTTTTTGATTTTTAAAGAAAGAGCCCTGTGAGTCATTATTTGACTTGGATTGAGTGGATTATCTGAGCTGATCTAAACTTGAGCATTAAAAAGAAGCAAGTATAAAATCTCGATTAAGAACCACGCGACAAATGGAGTGAGTACCAAACACCAACTCCTGGCACCTATGCAGTGTTGTGCGTGAACGAGTTCAAAAGAACGCGTTCATTGAACACGCTCATTTTTTTGTGAACGTTGAACTGAACGCAACACATTTTTAAAAAAAGAACTTGAACGTGAATTAGTTAATTTTATGTGTCATGAACGGCAGACATCACTATGAACGTTGGAATCTGTTTTCTCTTTTGAAACGCAACGAGAGAAAGTTCCTCCCTCCTGTATTCTCGCATTTTTTCCACCAAAATAAAAAAATTCCTACGGTTTCCACCGTCTGTGAACGCACCCCGACTCCGTGTTGCGGTGCGGCGCTGTGAGCCGGTGCTTTTCACATGTGCCCGAGTCGTGATGAAAACACAGGGTGAGTTAGCGACAAAGTTTACATTTGACATAAAGTATAGACACACGCACTGCAGCGCATTACTGTTTGTAGTTTATGAGCAGAGATGGAGCAACTCCGTTTTGCTCCCATTGAAAACCATGTAAATCTTGTCTGTTTTGTAGTCAAAAGGCTCTCCTCCTGTGGGTGTACAGGAGATATATATATATATATATATATATATATATATATATATATATATAATATTATATATAATATATATATATATATATAATATTATATATATATATATAATATTATATATATATATAATATTATTGTGCAAAGAGGCACCTGAGACGATCCAACACATAACTGCAGGGTGCAAGATGCTGGCAGGGAAGGCCTACATGGAACGCCATAACCAAGTGGCTGGCATAGTGTACAGAAACATCTGTGCAGAGTATGGGCTGGAAACCCCAAGGTCTAAGTGGGAAACTCCTCCAAAGGTGGTGGAGAATGAGCGTGCAAAGATCCTGTGGGACTTCCAGATACAGACCGACCGAATGGTAATGGCGAACCAACCTGACATCGTGGTGGTGGACAAAGGGCAGAGGACAGCCGTGGTGGTGGTGGCAATTCCAAGCGATGGTAACATCCGGAAAAAAGAACATGAAAAACTTGAGAAATACCAAGGTCTCAGAGAGGAGCTGGAGAGGGCCTGGAGGGTAAAGGTGACAGTAGTGCCCGTGGTGATCGGTGCACTCGGGGCAGTGACCTCGAAGCTAGAAGAGTGGTTACAGCGGATCCCTGGAACAACCTCGGACATCTCGGTCCAGAAATGTGCAGTGCTAGGAACAGCAAAGATACTGCGCAGAACCCTCAAGCTCCCAGGCCTCTGGTAGAGGACCCGAGCTTAGAGAGGGATAACCGCCCGCGGAGGGCCAAAGGTGAGTGGACATTTTTTTTTTTTTTTATAGCTCGTAGTGTGAAAAAAAGTATTTATTTGACTATTTCACGAAAAAAGTAAAATGAACTGAACTTTGAACTAGTTCAGAATTAAAATTGTGAACTTTGAACGTGAACTGTTCACTTTTGAGCATGTATGAACTGAACTTGAACTTGAACTAGTTCAGAAAAGTTGTGAACTGGCACAACACTGTACCTATGAGTACCTCACTGAAAAAGTTATGTGCACCCCTGATTATAAAACAGCACTAAAAAAAGGTCTGAACAAACAAACTTCCGACTTTCAAAATAGGTCTCAGTCACAGCACAGAACAGCCAGGACCACAGGGAATCACATTACAACAGACTGCTACACTTTAACCTGTAGATATGACTTGTAACTTTGTCACTTAAAGCTGGGGTACGTAACTTTCAAACCACAAAACATAGCAACTAATTAATATAAATCCGTCCCCGCTCTAAAAACGGGCTGTCACAGACAGTAAAGTGAAAAAGAAAGGACCACCCTCACTCAGCTCTCAGCCTCAAAAAGTCACATGGCTCTCTTAAACAAAATATAACAAGTTCTCTTTTACTTTTACAAGTCAACATGGATTATTTATGAGGGGAAAAAGGTACCTGAGTTTTAGATTTTCCCATTTGCAGCAAATAACACCTTTTTTACACAATTCTGCTAACAACAACATGTTTCCTCATTTACCACCCAGATACTTCCACCTTCACCTGATCCTGGCCGAATCTCTATGCAAATTCTCTGGCGACCATCTTGCGTAGGTTACCGGTGCAAGCCAAAACAAACACTAACAATGCAGCCAATTAGCCACGCGTTGGCCTCTAGCTCACGTAGCCCTGGATAGCACATGGAGCTAGCTAACCTCTGGCTTCACCCCGGCACATTGGGTGCAGAGTTAGCCCTTAACAAGCTGCGGTTTCACAGGTGCGGGGGAGTTTAGTGCACCCCGAGGCCAAAAGCTATCAAACTTAATGATGTCGTAATCTCCCGAGTGAGGAGATGAGATTCGGACAGTGTGAGTGGGCGGAGAGCTGTGTGGGAACTTATTGTTGAAGCTGAAGCTAATGGGAGTGTTTACTATGGGGAAATAACAAGCTAGTTTGTGTTAGCACAGTGGCACAACTGTTAGCTTAGGTCAAAGCTGGGGTACAAAACTTTTTTCCCCATAAATATTACATTAGTACCAATAGAAAGTACATTTTGTAAATAAATCAGACCATAACAGGCTATTTTCATCTCATTAGAAAAAAACAATGTTATCTTTTGAGTCACTTTTCCACACTTTGGGCTGAGAGCTGATTGGCGTGGAGGATTGTCCTCTCTTTTTCACTTTTCTGTCGGAAAAAGCTAATCTAAAAATGTGAGAGAGGCCACAAAGAGAAAACCAGTGATACTAACACCTGCCTGTTTTGAGAGCGGTACCCCAGCTTTAATGTGTTCCAAATGGAAATATAAGCTTGTTTGCTAACTGGCACAGTAGTTAGCTTTGGTTGTCTCTTTTTAAATGACTAGAAGTAGTAGTATTACTTGATAGTTCCAGCTCTTAATAATAATAATACATCAAACTTGTAAATCGCTTTTTTGGACACTCAAAGACGCTTCACACGGGGAATGAAATTAAATAAAAAATAAAATCTCTTATAGGTCGACTGTAGAAACAGAGAAGTTGGGTAGACTAATGTTACTTACTCAGAGCCAAGTCTTAGTAGCTTCTTCCTTAGTGATTCCAGCCCACTCTCACTTTCTTCTACAATAATAGTATTTTTGGGCAATTTCTCCATATTCCAGTCCTTCTGTATCTTTCTAAATCTCTTCCTCGTCTTGTGTGCAATGGCTGTAGCCTGGATTTGGCTGCTCTGGTCAAAGCTTGAGGTTTTCCTGTGTTTCTGCCAACATGATCTGAGTCACTGGTTTAATGAGGATGGAGGATGATGAGAGATGAGACGAGCTACCAGGAGAGGAGAGGAGATACCAGGGGAGAGAGACTGCAAGCAGGAAAACATGTCTTCATCTCTTCCATGTGCGGAGCAGATTGGAGAGAAATCTCACAAATATATCACATGCAGATTTACAGCAGAAAGACCTGAGAAAGGGACAAGAGATAGTGACCGGAGAGAGACCAGAGAGAGAGACCAGAGAAAGAGACCAGGTACGGACCAGAGAGAGACCAGAGAAAGAGACCAGAGAGAGACTAAAGAGACCAGAATGAGTGACCGGAGAGATAGAGGAACCAGGGAGAGAGATCAGAGAGACTAAAGGCCTGTCTACACTCGCGCAGCGCTGGTTACGTTTGCGGTTGCGCTGGACCTACATAGCCACGATTGGTGGTACACTCGCGGGTTCCCCTTGCGGAGTCTTGAAGAGAATGTTGTAATCCCACAACCAACCACATGATGGCGATCTCACAGGAGTTGCCTGATTAGAAACCAAAGCAGTCCCATTTACGCTGCTACTTTCTCCTCTTCAGCACAAAAACAATAGCCAAGCAAGCTGTTTGAGATCATTTGTGTTTCTACTGTAGGTTTATGTGATATAGTTCTATGGACTCATCGTTTCAACTCATTTCGCTGTGATGTTGTGAATAAAGACACAGTTCTTGTTGGAAACATAGTTATAATTAAATTGTATTCAGCAGAAACAGCAAAACAATGAGTGGTAAATATCTGAGACAAACATGAACTATTTACAAGTGCAGGAGGAATGCAACAGACGCAATAAGCTACGAGCGCAGATTCAAACAAAGACAAGAACAGTGCAAAACAAACGTCTGCACAGTTTATAAGTTAGATATAGGTTAGATATGCCACAAAACTCTAGTCCACAGTCTCCGCGTATATCAGGCTCTGCCATGAGCCCAAACTACTTGTCCTTCGGTTCCTTCAAAGCAGTCTGCTCCGAAGTGCCTCGTCCATGCTCCCTGCAGCCGCTCCATGCTTCCCAGAAAGTAATCACACACGGACCAATCACAGCGGAGCTTGTAGCCGCGTAGTTAGAAATTTTCGAGGGGATCCACGCGTTGCACAAGAGACGTCACGTCACACCGTAAGCTCAGCGCTGCGCGACTATACACTAGGCTTTAAGAGAGAAACCAGAGAAGAACCAGAAAGGGACCAGAAAGAGAGCAGAAAGAGACCAGATACAGTAGATACAGGAGAGAGCGGGAGAGACCTGAAAGAAACCAAAGGGACAGAGATCAGAGAGAGACCAAACAAGGACAAGATAGAGGAGAGAGAGAGAGAATCATACTTTACATTGAAAGAACATTGGGAATTCCCACAAAGTCCGAGAGAGGGGAGTCATTTCCTGTGGGCGATCTGAAGAACAGCTGCGGAGACTGTTCTTTTGGATCAAGAACTTTTTGATTTGGAAAATCAAAACACTTTACAGAACGAGATGCATCCAACTCATCTGCTCAGTGTCATGGAAAACTATTGACAGCATTTGAAGATTATTTAAAAAAATATATAACGATTACCACTACTACTCTGATTGCCGGTTGATGTTGAGCCAAGAGAAAGAAAAGTTGAGAAGAGAAAGAGACCAGAGATCAGAGAGAGAGAGAAACCAGAGAAAAACTAGAGAGAGACCAGAGAAAGAGATCCGAGAGAGACCAGAGAGAGAGAGACCAGAGAAAGAGACCTGATCCATTCAAAAACATATACATCATGTTGGTCAGAAAATGGTACATTTAAGAGTATAATCACTGTCCAATAATGTTCAGGAGAAAATCAACAAAATGCTTCTTTCCCATGCTTCTTTCCCCTTTGTTCATTTCCCTGTTGTGTTGTCGGCAGCTGAAATACTGAACTACAACACAACAAATAGAAGACCTTTTTAGATGCAAGACAATTTCAATGTTGTGTTGGTAATGTGTAATGTGTTGATAATCCGTTTGTGGACCCAGTCATAAAATCACGCTGTACATCTTTCCCACAATCCAGTACAAGTGCTGACACACACCACACACACACACATGCACACACATGCACACACACACACACATGTAGACACACACAAAGAAAGAGAGAATGATTTAGCCGCAGCTCACTTCAAAACAGGAACTTTCCCATCGTCAACTCTAGTTTGTGGTTTTGTGGCTGTGTCTGCAAAATACATCAGCTCCTCTGGTCTGAGACTCATGGTATCAACAGATGTGACCAGCAACAAACGCATCCATCATTAACTTATGAACAGGACCATGTGCTGTGGTTTAATGCACAAGGGACATTACATATCGTTTTGAGGTTGTGCAAAGTCTACAGGAGAACTAGCTAATGAACTAATGCATGGATACAGCGATGTGTGTGCGTAGAGGGACCAGAGAGAGGGACCACAGAGAGAGTGAGCAGAGAGGGAGAGACCAGAAAGAGAGAGAGAGAGACCAGAATGAGAGAAGCCAGAGAGTGAGACCAGAGCGAGGGACCACAGAGAGTGACCAGAGAGAGACCAGAATGAGAGAGATCACAGAGAGAGAGACCAGAGAGAGTGAGAGAACTCAGAGGTACTGCAAAGTCTGAAAGATAATTAACATGCATGAGTCCATTTTCTGTGTTGCGACTTTCAGTAACCTGTAAAAACATAGCTACTACTTATTTGTATATAGTGTATATATTGTGTGTGATCCCTGTGTCCTCTTACTACTGTCCTATATGTGCGATGCAACATCGAAATTTCCCCACTGTGGGACGAATAAAGGAATTCTTATCTTATCTTATCTTAAAAGAGACCAGTTTTACAAAATACAGAGATTCTGTACTGATGGTATAAAGCTATAAACATCCATGAGGTGGTTTAAAAAAACTCCAGAATTTCCAAAACGGCATCAAAACAGTGATTTTCACCCAGCTGTCGTCTCTTGTCCACACACAAAGATTTATCATTCAACAAATATTCTCACTAAAAACATGTTGACAATAAGACGGCTTTAAAGTTTTTGGTTACATAAATGCATGTTTCTGCAAACATAATGAGTCTGGTGAAAGTAAAATGTTAAAACAAATCTGACCACAACCTCATTAGAAAACTGTATCTATCGTGTAAGAAAGATCCATGTGAGTCACTATTTGACTCTGGCCTGAGAGCTGATTGGTTGAGTGAGGTGGTCCTCTCTTTGTTACTTTTCTGTCTGAAAAAGTTGATCTAAAGATGTACATGAAATACATGAAAAGTAGACGCAAACTGACAAACTTAGAGTGAGGAACTAGTAATGTTTGCCACACTTCCAGTTTGTCATAAAGATGTTGATGGCCTGTGAATGATCCAAAGAGGAATTTCAACTTTTTATTTGTAGGTAATTTTGCCAATGCAATGCTTTAAAGAAGACATATTAAGCATTATTTATGGCCTAAAATAGCTTCAGTCCTGGATCCACAGCCTCAGTCCTGAATCTACAGCCTCAGTCCTGGATCTACAGCCTCAGTCCTGGATGTACAGCCTCAGTCCTGAATCTACAGCCTCAGTCCTGGATCTACAGCCTCAGTCTTGGATCTACAGCCTCAGTCCTGAATCTACAGCCTCAGTCCTGAATCTACAGCCTCAGTCCTGGATCTACAGCCTCAGTCCTGAATCTACAGCCTCAGTCCTGGATGTACAGCCTCAGTCCTGGATCTACAGCCTCAGTCCTGGATCTACAGCCTCAGTCCTGGATCTACAGCCTCAGTCTTGGATCTACAGCCTCAGTCCTGGATCTGCAGCCTCAGTCCTGGATCTACAGCCTCAGTCCTGGATCTACAGCCTCAGTCCTGGATCTACAGCTTCAGTCCTTGATCTACAGCCTCAGTATTAGATCTGCAGCCTCAGTCCTGGATCTACAGCCTCAGTCCTGGATCTACAGCCTCAGTCTTGGAGCCTCAAAGAGGTTTCTCATTTTTTCCCACTGTTTTTTTTGAGTGGTTCCTTGTTGATGCAGGAGGGACAGTGATGATCCTAGACTTTTATATTTCACATTTCTGGACAGTGGTCATCCCGCTCCCTATGGACCGATGGCTCCTATATGTTTGTTTTTGCATTTTCTGTGCTCAAACTGTTTGATTCTTTGATCTGCTCTTAGCCAATCCACGACTTACACAAATACACTGAATTGAATTTCACATGGCTGACAGTGATGAACTAATGTGTAACATCATGTTTTCACAATACAATCCTGAAACATCTGTCTTTCCATAATTAAAACACAAACATTATTCTAGTCTCTCGTCTCACGCTTAATTACCCGTGTTGAATATTCCCGTTTACTTCTCTTTCCCTCTTTGTCTCCATCCAACCTGGCAGTCTCACATGGGTCTCAGTATCTGGCGCCCCACAGTACTGGTCGTCGTCCCTCTGCAGTCTTACATGGGTCTAAGTATGTGGCGCCCCGCCGCACTGGTCCTTGTCCCTCTGCACGCTCACATGGGTCTCAGTATCTGGCGCCCCACACTGCTGGACCTTATCCCTCTGCAGTCTCACATGGGTCTCGGTATCTGGCGCTCCAGAGCACTAGTCCTCGTCCCTCTGCAGTCTCACAAGGATCTCAGTATCTGGCGCCCCTGCAGCTGCTGTGCTGTTGTCGCTAATGTTGCGTTTTCCAACATAAATCAACCTGATGATGTTTTAATGTCACTTCCTGCGGCTGCGTCTGAGGCGTCTCTCTCTTCATAAATAACGCCTCAGATCATTACGTAAACGTGTCCCGCTGATCGATGTTCTGCTCTCGCTATCGGGGTGTTTGTGTGTGTGTGTGTGGGGTTACAGGGTTACAAGGGGGTCCAGGGGGTATAGGGGGTACTGGGGGTCTGTGCCTGAAGGGAAGAGAGTCTGCTACAGGAGCACAGAGACAGAGAGAGTGAAGTCTGAACAGAAGTGGAGGCTCTAAGAAAGACATTCAATTCAATGTATTTGTGTATATACTGTAGTTATATCACAATAGCAGTCATCTCGGTTGACTGTACAAAGTTGTGGATTTGCCATCAACAGATCAGAGAGTTAAACAGTCTGAACACAGGAAATGCAATAATGACAAACACATAGGAGCCATTGGTCTATAGGGAGCGGGCTTAACACAGTCCAGAAATGTTAATAAATGTCCAGGATCATCAGTGTCCTTAGACCCACCTGCATCTGCAAGGAACGCTCAGGAGATAAAACAATGAGAAAAATGTGAGAAACCTGTGAGAGACCAGAGAGACTAGAGAGAGAGGCCAGAGAGAGAAACCAGGTCCTTAAATGTGGATCATCAATGTCCTTAGACCCTCCTGAATCTGCAGGGAATTACCCAAAAATAAATGTAATAATAATAATGACGGATTTTACTTCTTTTAAACATGAAACAAAGCAAACAAAACAATCAGTGTGACTTGCGCAACAAAAACCTGTGTTCCTTATTAGAACCTCTGTCTGTTTGAATGAACAATGCATTGGAGGAAACTGTAATAAAACATCCTTCATTTGGATCTTTTTTAGTGGCAAACCTTATTTCCGGGCCATAGTATTTTAGTCACAAAATGTTCCCTTTGAAATGTGCCCTTAGGAAAATACCAGAAAAACAGAGTCTCATTCAAATAAATGAAATGCCCAAACAGCTGGGTTTGGTCTAAAGATCAGAGCGAGTCTCATCGTCAGCTGGGATTACAACACCATCAGAGAGAGGGAATTCACAGAATCAAAGAACAAAACAAAACATATTCATTTGTGAGAATGGCCTAGTCAAGTCAGTCAAGTCCAGACCAAACATCTGTGGAGAGATCTGAAACCGGCTGTTCACAAACGCTCTCCATCTAAAATGACAGAGTTCGAGATGTTTTGTAAAGAGGAATGGGCTAAACTTGCAGTCATACCCCAAAAGACTTGCTGCTGTTATTGCAGTAAATGGTGTTCCACAAAGTACTAACTCATACAGTATGAATACTTGCACGCTCTTCGGTTTTCTATTTCTTTGTTTTTATTATGAATTATTTTGTGTTCACTTCACTGTCGTCTGTTACTTGTGTGTGAACTTTTAGTAAAAAAAAACAAAATAAAAAAATTGTTGTGGATAAAAACATGACAAAATGTGCTAAAGTTCAAATTGTATTCTTACTTTTGCAAGGCATTGTAGCTATATCTATTAATCATCTATCTATCATTCTCTGCACCTCTGACTCTTTCTCTCTCTGCCTATTTCTCTCTCTCTCTCTGGCCACCCTCTCCCTCTCTCTTTGCCTCCCTCTCTCTGGCCTTCCTCTCTAACTATATCTCTCTCACTCTAACAATCTCTCTCTCTCACTGTCCCTCTCTCTGCATCTCTATCTCTGGCCTCCCTTTCTCTCTCTGCATCTCTCCCCCCTCTCTTTCTGGCCTCCATCTGCCTCTCTCTGGCCTTCCTCCCTCTTTGCCACTCTCTAACAATCTATCTATCTATCTATCTATCTCTCTGCCTTTTTACCTCTCTCTCTCTCACTGCCCCTCTCTCGTCCTCTCTCTCTCTAACAATCTCTCTACCTCTCTCTCTCTGCCTCTCTCTTTCTCTGTGTGTGTAACATGAAGACCTTGTGCCAGTGTTTAAAGAACTCTTATTTCTATCTCGCTGTATCTTGACATGAAAAGCGAGTAAACCTGGCGTCCTCGTCTCTTCACAAATCCTGAATGAACCTCTCCAAACGCTCTCCTGCGACGACCTTGTGCCATTGAGCCTCGCGTTTAGTCTTTTCCTGCTGCTCTTTCAGAAATAAAGCACTTCTTTCTGTGGCCTCCGACGCTCGAGAGGCTGTGTGTGTTCAGAGGAGGACGAGATTGGCTTTGAAACGAGATCCCTGCACATCTGAGCTAACCCACACACACTGGTTCTAACCCACGAGACGATAAAACAAAATGAAAACCAATTGGGCCCGATGTTTTGTTTACCTGTGATCTAATCTAAATATTTCATCCAATTTAAATGAATGCTGTCAAACAATAACAAATTCCAATTCATCGTGAATTTCCCTGTTTTAAATGTTTTTGATTTGGTTTAAAAGGCATCGAACAAAGCAACAATCTTATATTAATCCAAAAATAAGAGGAAGTGGATCGTCTCATATTGACATCTCAACCTCTGCTTTTGTTTTTGCTTTTTGATGTATAGAACTATTGAACACAGTAGAAATTGTCAAATAAAGGCAACTCTTTTGTTTGTTTTTATTCAATTCAGTTAACTGTTTCTATTAGTGTATTTGACGATCACTGCACTGAAAATAACTGTAGCTTTAACGTTTGAGCCGTGACCTGGAGATAGTTGTGATTCTGTTGGACGTCCTGTAATCAGCAGTTAGTGCGACTGCTTTTAATATGTCACGCCTGCTGTACTTTACTTCCCCAACACAGGGGACAATGTCAAATATTTGCCTGTGGTAGAAGCCTGGAGCACAAGCAGGCCAGGCGCTCGTCAGCCCAAAATATGAGCCACGGGCGTTTTTATATTAAATAATGAGTACAAATGGCTTTGTGTTGCCGTCGTCATTAAAGCATTAAACTGACAGCAATATTTTACATTAAAACATATTAGGGAGCATCTGTGTTCAGTCTGGCCCTTTCAGACATACAGAATTTGTATTGTCTAAAACGGCATTTACCTGTACCTCTCATCAGTCTCTCTCTCTCCTCTCTTCTCTTCACATCTCTAACTCCCCCGTCTCCCCCTGTCTCCACCGTTCAGTTATTGTGTTTTTCCTAACACTTCCCTGTTGTTTCTCGTTCTTTCTCTTTGATTCTCGTCCTGTTTCCATTCCCACGTCGAGTACGAGGTGAGCGATTGGACTGAGAGTGTTTCATTATCGATGCCTCGCGGGACCGGACCACCAGCAGCTCCAGTGGAACAAGGGGAAAGAGAAGGAACTGGGTTTCTATTGGTCTAGTGGTCCCGAAGCTTTGGTCCTAAGAGGAGAGTCTTTTTCTATAGCAACATTCTCACACAAAGCAATTCAAAAGGTGTTTGAAAACAAGAAAAGTAGTAGGTCTTAACCTAAGGCCTGCAGTACAACACAAAGAGGATTTTAATGGTAAAAAAAGCTGTCTTCATTATTCAAAAAACATCTTTTGTGTAAGAAAGAGCCCTGGGAGTCATAGTTGACTCTTTGGGCGGAGAGCTGATTGGCTGAGTTAAGGTGGTCATCTCTTCTTTCACTTTTCTGTCTGTAAAATCTGCTCTAAAGATGTGAAAAAGGCCAGAAATACATGAAAACTAGCGATAGAAGCAAAATGTTTTAGAGACAAGGACACCTTGGAGATCTGGATTGCATTATAGTTCTATTTATTCTGGTTTGAAAGTTACTTTGTGACTCAAATTTCAGTCTCTGCTCCAGTCTGTGCTCCAGTCTCTTCTTCAGTCTCTGCTCCAGTCTCTGCTCCAGTCTCTGCTCCAGTCTCTGCTCCAGTCTCTGCTCCAGTCTCTGCTCCAGTCTCTGCTCCAGTCTCTGCTCCAGTCTCTGCTCCAGTCTCTGCTCCAGTCTCTGCTCCAGTCTCTGCTCCAGTCTCGGCTCCAGTCTCGGCTCCAGTCTCGGCTCCAGTCTCTGCTCCAGTCTCTGCTCCAGTCTCTGCTCCAGTCTCTGCTCCAGTCTCTGCTCCAGTCTCTGTTTGTCCTACTCTTTAATATAAAGTTCAAACATGTTCTAGAAATATAATAGATTTTAATAGGATCCTATCAACTCTCACACAGGGGAAGAACGAATTAAATCAAAAGTTTAAATTACACATTGGGGAGAAATATGCAAAAACGTGTCGGTGTGACGAATCCTCTCTAATTTAGCGCTTCAAAATTCCTCCATTATGAACGTTTGATTGACGTTTTATGTGTTTAAATTTTAATATGGCATTTCAGGAGGTCAGGAGTCGGCCACTGTCATGTTAGAGCCTGATTTTGAAGCTTGTATTTTGTGGTAATTGGTCTCTCTAACTTTGAGAATAATTGACCTGAAGAGAATGAATTATGAAGGGTTTGACACGGGACAAGATCAAGAGACTGAAACAAGGACACTATTTTACCTGATTTTTCAATAAATAATCCACGTTTGTCACAAGCTAAAGTAAAATGAGACCACAACATGCTGTCGACAACAACATCAACATGTTTGTGTAAGAAAGCCCATTAAGTCACTATTTGACTCTTTGGGCAGAGAACGAATTGGCAGAGTGAGGGTGGTCCACTCTTTTTTTTCTTTTCTATCTGAAAAAGCTGTTCTAAAGATGTGAGAGAAGTCTCTGTTTCAGTCCCTGCATCAATCTCTGCTTGTGAGGAAATTGTTTGATGGATTTTATTCATTTTGGGTGAGTTGAAAGTCAGGTACCCCGCCTTTAAATCGGAAGTACTAATAAAAAGTATGAGAGAGAGAGAGAGAGAGAGAGACCAGAGAGAGAGAGAGACCAGAGAGAGACCAGAGACACCCCAGAGAGAGACCAGAGAGAGAGAGACCAGAGAGAGACCAGAAAGCGATATATACAGTACAAACACATAGAGCCATTGGTCCAAGAGGGGCGAACACCATTGTCAAATGTTGTTGAAGGTTGGGTGAATGTTACAATCCCACGTGGACTCGCCATCGGTCTATCTCCACTCTCTCTCTCTCTCTCTCTCTGTGCTCTCAGCTCATGTGAGCCACGTGCTCTCTCTTCATTTAGAGCCTGACATTTCAATCCCTGAGTCAGCTTCAGCCACAGCAACGCTCTCTCTGTGTCTGTCTGTTTGTCTCTCTCTCTTTCTCTTTCTCTCTCTCGTCTGCCATCCGGCAGATCGATAAGCGTTCGTCAGGTGTTTAGCAAGAGGATTTTTTTAATAGCACACTCAAAGATGCAGAAAATCACTCTCTGATTTACAAACAGGAGCCGGAGAATATTTACTTTGAGATAAAGGAGAGGGGCTGGCAATAGAAACATGTTAGAGAGATCCCAGTGAGTTACTATTTGACTCTTTGGGCTGAGAGCTGATTGGCTGAGTGAGGGCTATTTCACTTTTCTGTCTAAAGATGTGACAGAGGCCAAACAATACATGAAAACTAGTGACATAATTATTACGTAGTTCTGCTGTTGTGGTTTGAAAGTTAAGTACCCCAGCTTTAAAGGTACACTGTGTAATTTTTAGTGCCATCTAGCGTTGAGATCTTATATTGCAGTCCAATATAGTACGGAAGCTTTGAGTTAAAGGAACAATATGTAAAAATCTGGCCAAAAGTGGTACTGCAGTCACAGCACAATATTTTGTAGTCCTCTCCCACTCTCCCTGACTCAGGTTGCCAGATACACACCAAATCCAGCAGCAAACACGGGGAATTACTTTATCAGTTGTTTGTCTGTCTCCATTGCCATTGCAATGGAGACAGACAAACAACAGACCAACATTAGCATGCCATGAGGCATGCTAATGTTGAATCAATGTTTAATTTTGTATTTTTATTTGGACATTTGAGATAAAAAAAACAAAAAACAAAGTAAAAGCAATGTAATTATAGATTATCCAAAATAAATAAGCAATTGATGTCCAAAATAGGAGTGGGAAGAATGGATGTTGGAACGTATTTCTTCAGCGTATCAACATCAGGGTTTGCTCCAGAGGATATAACCCTTACATTTGATTTATTCCCTATTTTTAGACAAACATGTATAAGTCCCACATCAAAAAGTGACTAACATTATTTTAATTGGGTACATATGGTCTCAAATGATTCTTTTTAAAATTAAGCTATAATCTGCAAAAAAACGTCTTGACCTTTGTCTTTTACCGTATTTAGAGCAATCTGTCATAGAATGTGATAACATGAAATTAAATACAAAAAGGCACTGCCTGGAATCGAATTTTGCATCACACCTAAAGTTTTATCAGCCGTCGCAATTGTTCAAAGGCGTCTCGATATAAATCTTTGTTTTAGTCTTTGTTTTGTCAATAATTATTTGAGCGTCATAACAAGACCTTTTTAGTTCTGCGGCCACATGTTATTTTACCACTGAGACTAGTGAGCCGAGTGGAGTTCTGGCAACCCGATCAAGGACTTACATGACACTTCCTGATTGGCTGACAACTTTTACGGGTCGTAAAACTAATTTTGATAATCAAATATCTCGGCTGAACTACTGTTATCAGTTAAAGATGTATTCGAAAAGAGCATGATTTAATAATGCCTTTTGAAATATGGGGGCCGGTTAATGATGACTTGACATGCAAATATTACATACTGCTACTTTAAGGAGCACTGTCAAAGGCAGTCATTCACCAGACTGCCAAGGAAAGAATACTTTAGTTTGATAAATGACCAGATCTCTCCAAACGTCTCAGGCAATTGACAGTCGCATGGAGGCGACTTGTAAACAAAAACACGTTCAGACGCGGAACCCTGCAAAGAGGCTCTACTGAGTTTTATCATGGATCAATTATAATATATAGTTTTACAAACGCGGTGTGAAGAGAAGGAGGAATAACGTCCGTGGGAGCTTAAAACAGAAGCAGGAGATTTACACAGCCGCGGCAGGACATGGCTAAAAGCTCATGTTAGCTTTAGCGTGAGCCACAGCATCTGCATCACGGTAAGAAAAACAAAACATTCACTCACGCTGCTGATGAATTATTCTGGTGATTGTTTGGTGGGAATTCTGTGTGTGCTTTATTTGAGGCTTTTTATCTGAATAAGTTTAGTTGAAACTTGTGATAGTAGTTGGACTGCGCTTGGATCGGGTCAGAACATCCCGTTTGTGTACAAACTACACAATGTGCCTCCTGTTGTGTTAACGCTGTCTTTGTGCGTGTGGTTTGCGATGTTGACACTTTTCTGCTATGACGTTGGACTTCTGCGTAATTATTTTTCTAAAAGATTGTTGTTTGGATCGTTCTTTTACATAACTGTGGTCCTCCATGGTTCTTTTATATAACTGTGGTCCTCCATGGTTCCTTCTTCCAACTTGTGAAGGCACAGTGAAAGCAACGATATCAGTAGCTCAAACGCGATTCTCGCATCCTTTTTGTTCCTTATCCACCACTGTTTTTTAAGATGGCGCTTTTAGGTTCATGAGAGGTAAATATTCTTAAAAAGGTCACCTTTGTTAGTAGTTAACATGTTTTTTAACATGGAGCAGCTGTAAAAATTACACAGGGTGGCTTTAATAGATGGAAGCTTGATGTTTCACAAGGGTCTGTCCATAATACTGTTTTTGAAAACTTGGGGGGAACAGTTCAGAACTCATAATTCATGCCTCTAGTACCTGGCTCTAAAACATTTCACTTCTATCACTAGTTTTCATGTATTTCTGTCTCTGTCACATCTTTCAATTAGCTTTTTAAGACAGAAAAGTGAATAAGAGGACCCCCCTCACTCAGCCAATCAGCTCTTAGCCCAAAGAGTTAAATAGTGACTCAGAGAACTCTTTCCTACACAAAAGATCACATGCTTTTGTTCATATTAGAGTTTTACAAGACAAATAAGTCAGTACCCCAGCTTTAAGTGACATCACAGTAACAATATGTGTCTGTACATGTATATATGTGTGTGTATAAAAATGTAAATGTGTGTATATATGTATGTGTGTATATCCATCCATTTTCGTCCCCTTAATCAATTTTTGGGTTGAGGGGTGGCAGTCAGAGCTGCACCCAGTACACATAGCACCAGCCCCTTACTGATCCTCCTGTAGGTGGTGAGTCCACAGGAGCCTTGATCTTTCAGTGGGGGGCTTAAGGACACAACGACAGCAGTCATCAGTGGGAGTCGTGAAGTAGGTCTCGTGGTGGGCTCGAACCCACGACCTTCAGACTCAAAGGCCAATGCCTACCAACTGAGCTACTGTCGCTCCTGATCGACACACATACTGAGCTACTGTCGCTCGTATGTGTGTATATGTAGTGTATGTGTGTGTGTATATGTAGGCTATCTATGTGTATGTGTGTGTGGTTGACCAGTTCAAACACATGCATTGACTTCAGGACAGACACATTTAAAAACAACATCATCTTTCATATATTTGGGAAAACGCACAGGTTCAATCTTACTGCTGTTGCATCATATTCCGACCTTTATGATAAAAATAATGTTTAGTCATATTTAGAACTTACTCGGTTTGGATCGTACTCCAGAGCTCTGCGTCTGGCGGCGTCCAGCTGGTCGTATCCTGGGACTGCTCTGGAGTTGTGGTACTCCCTCTGTCCTCTGGAACATACAATGCATTTTGGAATTTTAAAACTGTCCAAAACCAGCAGCGTTTTGTCAAAAAATGTGAAATATGTGACAGAAAAGGAAAAAGAAAGGCAGTGAAGGATAAAGCTAACGAGCTGACAACACATCACTGTTAGAAACTGTAGGGAACCAAAATATACAAGAAATGGAAGAAAGATGTGGATTTGATGAAAATGGAAGATGAGAGAGAGAGATCAGAGAGAGTTCATAGAAAGACCAGAGAGAGAGAGAGAGAGAGACAATAGAGAGGGAGATCAGAGAGAAACCACAGAGAAAGACCAAAGAGAGAGAGAGAAAAGAAAGAGAGATTAGAGAGAGACCAGAGAGAATGACCAAAGAGAGAAAGACAAGAGAGAGAGGGACCAGACAGAGAGAGACCAAAGAGAGACCAGCGAGAATCCGGAGAGAGAGGGAGAGACCAGAGAGAAAGACCAATGAGAAACCAGAGAAAGATCAGAGAGAGCTAATGAGCTGACAAGACATTGTTTAATCTCAACAATATGAATGATGAAAAATGTAGTGAAACTGCAAGACGAGCAAATCCTGCCAGACGTATGTCCTATACCTGTGTTTCCATGTCATTTCTCATTCAGATTATTTCAACATTATTAATCAGGAACAAAGAAGAGAGTTTAATCTTTTTAGCTTTTCTAATCATCAATTATCCTTTCACACAAGGAATCCGTGTATCATCCATTCATTTGATTTTCTGAATAAAACCAACATTTAAAAAATGAATAAAAAGAGATTTTTTAATTCTCAATCTTTTAATTTAATGCAAGATTGAAATATTAGTTTGTTTTTTGTTTTCTGTGGATCCAATTAAATTGAAAATGCAGTAAACCAATAATGACAGTCTAAATTACTTCATTTGAAATATAAGAGTCCCCCGGAAGTGATTGGCAAGTGCGCGTTTTTCACGAGAACCAGAAGTGCCGCCTTCAGGTGCTTGGATCACATCTTGTTTGCTCTGGTTGTACGGAGAAATGGCTCTTAATATTCTATCCAATATTAGTCAGTTTACCAACTTTTTCGTTCGCTGCTGCAGAGGCAATCCTAGCTGGGAATTTGCGGACAGATAAACGAGAGAAGGGGGTCTTCGAGAGTGAAGGGTTCTTCGATGAAAAATATATACACAGGTATCAAGGTAAGACATAACTTGGCAACTAGAGTTAACAGCTAAGTTAGCGTTAGCTACGACACATGGAGCTTAAGCACATACACAAAGCACTTACACATGTAACTGTTTGAAACAGTCAGAAAGACTGCAGGTTTGAAACAGTCAGAAAACCGGAAGTTTTGAAACAGTCAGAAAGACTGCAGGTTTGAAACAGTCAGAAAGACTGCAGGTTTGAAACAGTCAGAAAGACTGCAGGTTTGAATCAGTCAGAAAGACTGCAGGTTTGAAACAGTCAGAAAGACTGCAGGTTTGAATCAGTCAGAAAGACTGCAGGTTTGAAACAGTCAGAAAGACTGCAGGTTTGAATCAGTCAGAAAGACTGCAGGTTTGAAACAGTCAGAAAGACTGCAGGTTTGAAACAGTCAGAAAGACTGCAGGTTTGAAACAGTCAGAAAGACTGCAGGTTTGAAACAGTCAGAAAGACTGCAGGTTTGAAACAGTCAGAAAGCCGCTTGGCTCATGTTGAGCTTGAGTTCCTGTCCTGACAGATGACAGGTTGAACAAATCCAGTAAAACTGAGAGCTTATATTAGCATCTTTCTGTTTGGTAACTATTTCTCTTCTGCTGACTTTATAAGATAGTTAAGATATAAATAGTAATAATTATATGTCTGTTCTAAAACTACTTCTGTTTTAGATCTCACTGGGTGTGCAGCAGGTAAAGGTTTCAGACTACACACTACTCCCAGGCCTGGCCTATACCAGTGATCTGCAAAGATCTCCAGCTGGACCTGGCCTATACCTTTCAACCTGTGTGTATCATCGTAAATTTATGTTACAAAAAATAGAATCAATGCATTGCATGAAAAAGCACATACTCATCAGTGTACATTATGTTCTGTCAAGTGTAAAAACTGTTCTTTAATCCAGTTGTCCTGGTCTTAATGGCCATTACATATGCAGTGACCTCACAGACAACGGGGATATGCACAGACAGAGATGTAAACTGTATGGTCAATCTCACATGCTGGTTAGAAAGTTTAACATGTGCTCTGTGAATGTAAAAACCTCCTTGTTCCAGTCATTTTGGGCTCCTTTATACACAGCCCAACTGGCAGAGATACAAGCAGGCAGTCTGCAGAGGTTAACAGTTTCCTCTGCATATCACATATTATATATGTGATTATTATGTGTGTTTTTAACACTGCTTAGTAAAGTCCATATAAAAATGGACCTGTGTTGCTGCTGAAAGGAAGTCTATGAGGTGTGAAGTTGTTCTGTAAATACACAACTTGTCATTTTACAGTCTACAGTCTTATTTGTTACAAATGTCATTTCCTAATCTATAATTCAATTGATACATAATCGGATAAGAGTTTAGTATTTGTTTTAATCTACATAATTCTGTCCAAGTGTGTTTTAATTTGGGAATAAACAAATCAAAAATATTTTCACTGGAACAGACACATAGATTTACATACATGATGAATTTAGTCTTTGGCCTTTATAATTTGCCAAAACACAACAAGCTTTGGTTTTTGAGCCCTCTGGAAGCAGAATCCCTCTTGGATGTTGCAATACAATTATTCCAGGGATAAAGAGATGGAGCAGCAATAATTTTAGGGCAACTAATATGTAAAAAAAAAAAACAAATAAAAACAAAAACAAAATTGCACTTAACCTTGGCAGCATACTTTTAAATCAAAATCACTTTACGGAGACATTCACAATTCTATTGAGTGAGAGTCATTTGGGGGTCCTAGAGTTAAATCATTGTTGTGACATCACAGACAGGGCAGCTGCTCCTGCTGCTGCTCCATATAAGTTCTGTCACTATTTCAACCTGCTGCTGTATTAACCACACAGCTGGAAAAGGAACCACACACGCGTCGGTGGTGAGGCTGTTGTCATAGCGACTGCAGCGTAGTGGGTGTCTTTTTGACTGCTATTTCTGCACTGCTAACCTCCAGGCACACGCCGCTTTAACCCCAGGAGCAGGTCAAGAGTGCAGCCCAGTAAGTTGAAAAGAGTAAGGAGTCGCTCTGGATGTTTGTGTGAATCAGCGGGAACAGAGCAGTGTCCTTATTGGCGCTTTGGTGGCTATATCGTTGCTATCTGAGGCTACAGATTTTGAGTTATAGCTGGTGATTATTGCATTGACCTGATCTGTTGGAGAATTGACAACTTTGTGAAGTACTCCGAGGCGATGCTCTTGTGATTTAAGGCTATACAAATAACTTGAATTGGAGACTAGAGAAAGACCAGAGAGAAAGAGAGACCAGAGAGAGGTCAGAAAGAGAGAGAGACCAGATAGAGACAAGTGAGAGAAACCTCAGAGAGAGACTAGAGAGAGACCAGAGAAAGAGACCGGAGAGAGAGACTAAAGAGACCACAGAGAGAAACAAGAGAGAGCGACTAAAGAGACCACAGGGAGAGACCGGAGAGCATCTTTTAGTGCTCAGAAGGATTACAGGGTATAAAGAATTATGTTTCCTGTAATACCAGAGACTAATAGACAAATTAGTCTCTCACTCATCTCTGTGTTAAACCCGAATAAATGCAGTCAAAACCCTAAAACCTTTCGACGTGATCTTCCTCCCGCTACTCTCTCCATACCACGGCTTCTGCCTTCTCTCTCTAACGGCATATTTGCTGTTGTCAGTGATGAAGTCGGCGCCATAACAAGATAATTACGCTGTTGTTTCATTTGGAGAGGCGTGCGCTCTCAATCAACCTGACAGCTCTAATTACCGGCCCTGGGTTTTCCTAATGGCTCCTACTGGAGATCCCGACTCTGCAGTCCCAGAGAGCCGGTGTTTGTCAGAGGAGAAAGAGAGAAATTACTGATTACAGAGGTTTTGGTCAATACGACAATAGTCCCGGTCCTAGTTTAGACAGTAATAAACTCAGACTGGTATCTAAGTTGTTCAGCTACACATAAACTAGAGACAAAACTTGGTGTAATGATGGCGTAACAAGCTGTGTTTGGATGAGTGAAGCTTATTTAAAGTTTGGGTTTAGGCGAGAGAAGAAGAGGGACCAGAGAAAGGGACCAGGGAGTTGAACCAGAGAGAGGCCGAAGACAGAGAGGGACCTGAGAAAGGGACTAGAGAGAGAGACCAGAGAGAGAGACCAGCTGTTGCCACCAATAGTATTAGCCTTATCCCAGAAGAAACCCATTAGAGCTCACTCGATCAACCAATTTGCCCGGGAACGTGGAGCCAAATATAAATAAATGTGGAGGTAGCAACGGCCAAGCAACCAAGAGCGAATCAGGAGAGGTGCTTGTCTGTTCAGGATCACTGAGAGCACTCAACCACAGATTTAAGCCCAAAAAGTCAAAACTTCACCATGGACACTTCCCTATTGGGCTTTAATGAGTTAGCAGGTTAGCATTGTCTATCTGTATACAGCCAATGTTAGCATGGTCCATCTTTATACAGTCTGTGGCCTGGCTCTCGCTAACCTGATTTCTCTCTGGACATTCTAATCGCTCTGGTTTTCAGGTGTGCGTGACTTGACGGCCTTCACATGTGATTAGCGCCTCTCCGCTAGCACGAGTCGCGCTGCAGAAAAAGGTTAGTCGCGCGTGTCAAAGCGTATTATCCAGGAGGCCGTCTGCGCAGTTACCGGAGCGAGAGGACGAGAGATGAAAGCGGGCGCCAAAGATGTGAGTGGCGTTCAGCAGGAAGACGACACAAACGGACGGCATTGTTGAAAGAGAGAAGAGGACATAGTGTGACACGTGTTAGAGTTTGGAATATTGATTCAGACAAGTTTGACAATATTATGAACAAGATAAATGCATTTTTTTTAGGAAAACTGCAAAACTGTGGATAGGACAGATAGATTTGCATAATCAACTGTTTGCAAGTTTTCTTATAAATGAATGAGCAGAACATTTTTGATCCATCATAATTGCTCTTTTTCCATTTACAATAGTTTTAGAGCAGTGGTGAATGGTGTTTTTTCAAGACATAGAAATGTTTTTTTACTGGTGCAGAAAATAAGATAAAATAAGATAGACTTTATTGATCTCACACAGGAGAAATTTACATGTCACATCTGGCATGGATAGAAAGATGAGCCGTGCATGAAAATCACCTTGTTCAATGCACAGCAGTGTGACTTCTACTGTTGCCTTTGAGAGACCAGTGCAGATGTGGAAACGTGACATGAGAGCTTTGTGAAGTCTGTTCCTTCTCTTCGTTTTTATGCCCAGCATCCTCAAAAAAGATTGCTCTCAAAGATATGTTATAATAAATGGTATTAAAAATCCAGGGCTTTCTTAGCAATAACTGGACATGTGAAGCCCCGTGGCACACTGAGGCTTTCATTCCCAGACTGTTTCAAATGTGTAAAACCTCTGAACTAGCTCAGACTCACCAAACCCCTAGCGTTTGATCGAACCCAGGTTAAGAACCACTGTTTCAGAAATAACAGAGAAAGAGCTAAGAGACAGAGAAGACGGAGATCAGACAGGGACCAGAGGGAGACCAAAGAGAGATGAGAGATTAGAGAGACCAGAGATTAACAAGAGAGAGACCAGAAAGGGCCAAAAGAGAGACAGACTGTTATGCAAAAACCGGTATATTCTGTGAGAAACTGCAATCTTACTTTTCAAAGACTTTCAATCCAATCCAATCCAATCCACTTTATTTATATAGCACATTTAAACAACAGTTACGTTTCCAAAGTGCTGCAAAAAAAAGTATAAAATAAATAACAACTTATCCTTAGCTTCACCAAGTATAAAAGAATAAAAATATATAAAACAGATTAAAACCATAAATAGAAATAAAAGAAAAACACACAACTCACACAGTGTTAAAAGCCAAAGAGTAAAAGTGGGTCTTAAGACGAGACTTAAAACACACTACTGTGGGGGCCGTCCGGACATGGAGGGGAAGAGCGTTCCAGAGCTTAGGGCCGACCACAGAGAAGGCTCTGTCCCCCCGGGTTTTAAGTCTCGCGTTAGGGACCACGAGCTGGAGCTGGCTCTCGGACCTCAGGGCGCGCGCAGGAGTGTAAATTTGGATGAGGTCCGAGATGTAATCAGGGGCCTGTCCATGCAAAGATTTAAAAACAAACAGTAAAATTTTAAAATCAATTCTAAAATGAACAGGGAGCCAGTGCAAAGACGCGAGTACAGGGGTGATGTGTTCGCGCTTTCTGGCCCCCGTTAAAAGTCGTGCTGCTGCGTTCTGGACCAACTGCAACCGGGAGAGGGTTTTCTGATTGACACCAGCATAAAGTGCGTTGCAGTAGTCCAGACGACTGGAAATAAAAGCATGCACAACCTGTTCTAACAAGTTAAAAGATAAGAATGGCTTCACTTTTGATAAAAGCCGAAGATGATAAAAACACGATTTTAAAACGCCATTAACTTGTTTGTCAAATTTAAAATCACTGTCTATAGTCACGCCAAGGCTGGTGACTTTGGAACGCACATAATTTCCTAATGGTCCCAAGTCAGTAAGGGCCGGTCCAAATGTTAAAATTTCCGTTTTTGCCTCATTCATTACTAAAAAATTCTGGGCTAACCAAGCCTTGACGTCACATAGACAGTTGAGCAGGGGCGTCAGGGGGGCATGGCCTCTCGAAATTGGCATATAAATTTGGCAGTCATCTGCATAAAAGTGATAGGACACTCTGTGTCTGTTAAAAATCTCCCCAAGTGGGAGGAGATAGAGTGCAAAAAGGATAGGTCCCAAGATAGATCCTTGAGGGACACCACAATAAAGTGAGGCAGAAGAAGATGTGGCATCCCCCAGCCTGACTGAGAAAGACCTCTCGGACAGGTAGGACCTGAACCACTCCAAAGCAGTCCCCCTGACGCCCACACAATCTCTCAGGCGGTCTAAAAGAATTGTGTGGTCAACAGTGTCAAAAGCAGCAGTAAGATCTAAAAGCACTAAAATGGTGGAGCCTCCAGAATCAGTCAATAAAAGCAAATAATTAAAAACCTTTAAAAGTGCAGATTCAGTACTGTGCAAAGCTTTATATCCAGACTGAAATGGGTCTAAAGTGCTGTTTTCATTTAAAAAAGGTTGCAGTTGTGCCAAAACACATTTCTCCAATATTTTTGAAACAAAGGGTAGTTTTGAAATTAAACTTTCCATTGTCTCAGAGCGAACCGCTACACAAACTTCCTCCTCACAAATCCATCTCTGTCTCTGTTTGTGCAAAAATCCTTTATCTAGTGTTTCGTTAGCAGCTGCCAGCTCTTCATCTCGCATTTGACAAAAAGAAAATTAGTCTAGGAGATAATCAACTGTTGTAGGCACTCGCTAGAAGAAAAGAGCAGAGGAAAGACGCCGCTGGTGCCATTTTGAAGCGAAAAGAGACATTTCTCCAGTTTTCAATATAGTTTATTCAGGATCTTTTAAACAAACATCTCCAATCACATACTTTATCAAGTGTATGAAAGACATGGGGGAGATTCTATGTCTCTGTGATTCTATTGATTCCATTGCGAAGACTCAACTAAAGGCATTAGCACAATTTTGCAAGGAGAATTTACACCCACTCTAGAAAGGCCAGAGAGAAACCAGAGAGGGAGAGAGAGAGAGAGACCAGAGAGAGAGTGACCAAAGTGAGAGAGAGGCCAGAGAGAGACAAGAGGGAGATGCAAGAGAGAGACCAGAGAGAGAGACCAAAGGGAGAGAGCGAGAGAGACCAAAGAGATATAGAGACCTGAGAGAAACCGGGGAAAGCGAGAGACCACAAAGAGACCAGAGAGAGAGAGAGAGCTGGGAAAAATGGTCAAGTTTTTATGTCCCTGTGATATATTTGAATTCTATGTAAAGACTCGACTAAAGGCATTAATACAATGTACATGGTATTATATCCGATATAATTATGGTATTATATGGTATTATAAAACATATTAAAGTCTAAAACATCAAAAAGCGAATTATTATTTTTTGCCTATTACAGTAAATGGCCTGGATTTTAAACAGTATCCAAAACTAACATGTTTTTATAACTATAAAAAATACAAATTTAAGCTTCCTCGGAAAAACTGCTGAACTGTGAACAAAGATTTTTTTGGCCACAGTGAGGAAAGCAACAACCCCACAGCGCGTAGTCTGCACCCGGAGCAGGCTAATTAGAGGTGAGCCTGCTGCTGCTGTGGAGGAGAGGGCAGGACTGATGGCAAAAAAAAGAGGAAAATAAGTGGACGAGGAGGAAGGAAAATAACAAAAAGGCAGTTTCTGGTGTGAACGCGACTCGGACAGTGAGCAGGGATCAGAGCGTGGGCCTGGACTGAGCGGCTGCTGCAGAACTTTGAATTCAAAAAGATACACACACAATCACTCATTTATTTAGCCGCGGCCATGATGTAGGATTGTAGGTGCAGCAGGTGCCAATACGACTCTATGGTAAAGAACTTAACAAAGAAGTGTTGATTCACAAAGAGAAAGAGAGAACAGGGAGAGAGGCCAGAAAGAGAGAACTGGGAGATAGGCCACAGAGGGAGAGAGAGAGAGAATCTAGAGAGAGACTAGAGAGAGAGAATCCAGAGAGAGACTAGACAGAGTCCAGAGTGAGAGGCCAGAGTAAAAGGCCAGAGAGAGAGGCCAGAGAGAGTGACCAGGGAAAGAGAGACAAGAGAGAGAGACAACCGAGTTCTCTTTGTAGGTTTTTAAAACTATTGATAAAACACTGTTTTTGGTTATAAATTTATCTTTAATGTTGTCATAATTTTTCTATCTAAGTTATAAAGATACTGTAGATAAATAAATAAATCCGTAACAAAGCATCTTTTAGAGTTCACTTGTTTCTGAATCTTTCGCTCATTGAAAGTGAGAGGAATTCACACCGGACTGACGAAAAAGAAGGATAAAAATAGATTTGTTTCTGGCAACCAGAGAGAAGGCACACAGTGATGAGAACAGCTGACTCTGTTTGGGAAAAGTTGCAAACGAAAGATTTTCCAAGAGTTTAACATTTTCACCTCATATAATATGTTTCCTCTCACTGTAGTTGTGTTATGTATCAGCCCAGGACAACAGCAGGAAAGGTATCAGTGTTGTTTGGACCTGTGTCAGCGTGTCATCACATATAATGCAAAAAGACTAGGACACAAGGCGGGTCAAATGTAGAGTTTTGACCAAAATCTATCTCTGTTTTAACTAATCTCTGTGTTTTAGTCTCTGCCGCTCCGGTCTCTGCCGCTCCGGTCACTGCCGCTCCGGTCACTGCCGCTCCGGTCTCTGCCGCTCCGGTCTCTGCCGCTCCGGTCTCTGCCGCTCCGGTCTCTGCCGCTCCGGTCTCTGCCGCTCCGGTCTCTGCCGCTCCGGTCTCTGCCGCTCCCGTCTCTGCCGCTCCCGTCTCTGCCGCTCCCGTCTCTGCCGCTCCGGTCTCTGCCGCTCCCGTCTCTGCCGCTCCGGTCTCTGCTCTGCTCCAGTCTCTGCTCCGGTCTCTGCTCCGGTCTCACATGGTGCAGGTCTATCTAAGATCTCTAAAGACTTTGACAATACTTCTGCTGTTTACACTCCGACCAACTCAAGTTCAACCTATTTTTACTCCGCGTTAATGTTAGCACTGTGGAAGGAATGGACTTTATCTCGTGTGAATACAAATGTCCTGAGGTTGCAGGATATAGCACAGGCCCTCCAGGCTCTGCTCAGACCACTAGTCGAGTTAGAGTTATGCAATATGTAGCTCAATACAATATTATTATTAGCCATTAGCTCTGTGGTTAAAAACCTCTTCTAGAAGTTTTACTTTACACTGTCTTTTATCAACATTGTTCCTGATCTGCCAAAGACCTAAAGCCGTTTTTGGATCCATCCACGGCAATATCAGGAACTTCTGGTACAAACATGTATCTCTGTCCCTTTTGTGTAAAGCCATAGACAGTGTATATTATTATCTATTACCTTAAATAACACACTCCGTTTGATGTGTGCAATCTGAGTTCTCTTATTTCCTTTTTTTCTGCTGTAATGTGCACAACAATGACATTGATATTTCCCCATTGTCGGACGAATAAAAGAATATCTCATCTTATATTAGGAGTGGACTGAGTGTGTTCACTATAGTGTTAGCCCTAATGTGGCTGAGTTTTGACGCTGTTAACTTTTCACAGTAACAGGGGTAGACATGAAGCTGAGACAGTTTCTTGGCGTTTTGCTCAAAGGAAACAAATTAGCTGATTGCGAACTTGATCTGCGGTCTGAGCCGAGCTTGCAGGGCCTGTGATACAACCTTCCTTTTGAGCCTTGCAATTATGTGATTAATTCTAACAAGACTGGTCTATGCTTGTGGCTTTTTACAGGTGTAGTAGTAGTAGTAGCTTTGTGAGTCACTATTTGACACTTTGGCCTGAGTGAGGTCCTCTCTTTTCTCACCTTTCTGTCTGAAAAAAGATAAGATACAACAGAGGCGATATGAAAACTAGTCATACAAACTGTTTTGAGAGCCAGGAACGAGTTAAGCTTTTCTTAAAGAGTTCCATTGGTGTCGCTTGAAAGTTGCGTATTCCAGCTTTAAGACCAGCCTTACATTACATTTACAATATGGTGGTACAAGGCTAGAATTTCTATTTAAAGTATTGGCTGATTTGATTCAACAATGCTCTGGGTCTCTGTTTTCAAGCTATTCTGATTATTTAGATTATAGATAGATAGATGGATGGATAGATGGATACTTTATTGATCCCCTTAGAAGAAATTCAGGTGTCCAGCAGCAGAAGACTCATCCAGGTCTGTTGTACAGTCTGACAGCCGAAGGAATAAAGGATCTCTTGAAACATTCCGTTCGGCAGCACAATGATAGTAAGTAAGTAAGTAAGTAATGTTTATTTATATAGCGCATTTTACAGACCAAGGTCACCCAAAGCGCTTTACAATGTTCAGAGTTCAGATATTGTCCCAATCATTCCACACACAGTCATGACGGAAGCGAGTCGCCGAACACACTGGCGCATCAGCCCCCAATCAACACCATCCATTCACTCTCTCATTTACATTCATACCTATTGTGCATGTTGAAACCTTCGTAGACACGGGGAGAACATGCAAACTCCATTTAGAAAGGCCCGGTTCCGACTAGGGATGTAAATAACTATGAATTTTCATGACCGACCACCGAGCCTCATTAACCGGTTGAAACCGGTTAACCGCGTAGTTAAAAATATTCCACGTTCTTTGAAATAACAGCCATTTCGAGCTGCATACTTTTCATAAGTGCAGCTCTGCGTTCTTGCTCTGCGTTCTTACTTGATCAGAGCGGAGACAGCGGCGCCAAAACCCGCAACAACTTTGGTACCTTTGCGCACAGAGAACTGCTTTTTTAATCTTTCCGTACTTCTGTGCTGCTGGTTAACAGTTTTTAGCAGCAAACAACGGCTCGTTCACATGGTCAGAGCAGCGAGTGACGAGCCGCGTCTCGCAGATCTCCGCTAAAGTTTAAATAAAGTGATGTGTGTGGAGCTGATCTAATGCCAAGGACCAGCAGCACAAACATGTTCCCATGTGATTTGACTGGAGCCGCGTATTTGGATACTTTGGGCTGCGTTACACAGAGGAGCGCGACAGACCGGTATGTGTGTGTGTATATGTATGTATGTGTGTGTAAATGTAAGCTCCAATGTAGTTCTAACCCGCGCTAGTGTGCAACTTTGGCGGACAGAGGGGAGAGATGATGCGTGTGGATGTTACGTACAGTATCAATGGAGGGGGGAAAGTGTGTGTGTGTGCACACGGCATGAGAGTCGGCCCGGAGTTTACTGATACATTGGCGCACACAGCTAGAGACAGACCCGCTCGCCACACCGTGCAAATAGGGCTTAAAATAACGTTATTAAGAGACCTCCTCCTCCCCCTTTTCTTTTTTTTTAACCGACAGCTTTGACCGTTTAACGCTGTGACGGTCAACCACCGGTTAAATGGTCACCGATTTACATCCCTAGTTCCGACCGGGATTCAAACCCAGGACCCTCTTGCTGAGAGGCGAGAGTGCTATCCACTCAGCCACCGTGCCGCCCGTGATAGGAGCCTGTTGCTTTGATTACTCCTCTGAGCGGCCATAGAGTCATGCAGAGGGTGTCCGGAGTTACCGAGGATGCCCTGCATTAGAGACCTCATTCATCTCTTCAGCACAGCTCCCACAGAGTCCACACTTCTCCCCATCACAGAGAGACATTTCCTGATCAGTCTGTTGTGGTCCTAGATCAGCCCAAATTTAGTCATTCATACTAGCTCAGTCCATTTCTTTGTGTGATATCCTTTCTCCTGCAAGTTTTACCTTCCTTCTAAACTATTTCAAGCTTGTACTAAGTATTTACAGCACTAGGCTCTACATAGCTTTAATTTGGGTGGTTTTAAATTTGCATACCCCAGCTTTAAGCACAGCAGCCTTCGTATCGCTACTAGCTAAAGCTGGAATAGTGATATTTCATTGCATTCCCGCAGCCTCTCTTCTGTTTGCTCGCAGTCCCTCGGCGCTAACAGCCCATTATCCTCTGCTCTGACCTCCTCTCTCCTCTGTGACAGTGTGGTGGACATTAGGGCCCATCTGTCTGCGTCTCTCTGGGTCGGCTTAACAAGCTGGAGCCGGCCTCCGTCATGCTAATGCTACGCGCTATCGAATACCTATCAGGCGCTAACGTCAGAGCGCGTGCTAATGAAGTACCGCACCAAAGTGCTCCGTCTGAACGATACACTGCAACGCTAATCACCTCCTGAGCTCTGCCCGCGGACAGCTGCAGATAAAGCTTGGGTACGTAACTTTCACACCACAAATGAGGAAGCTTTATTTAAATCCACGTGGTTAGATCCTCGCTCTGAAAACAGTTTTATCACTAGTTTCCATGTGTTTCTGGCCTCTGTCAAATCTTTAGATCAGTTTTTTCAGACAGAAGAGTGAATAATACAAGACCACCCTTACTCAGCCAATCAGCTCTCAGCCCAGAGAGTCAAATAGTGACTCACTGGGCTCTATCTAACACACACATGCAAACACAGCACGATGAAGTTCAAAGAAAGGTTGTGCTCATATAAATAATAATAATAATTTTATATCACGCTTTTCAAGACACTCAAAGACGCTTATGTCATTATTGATTCACTCCATACAAAGAGATGATAAACTACTTCTGTACCCACAACTGCCCTGGGGCACACTGACAGAAGCTAGGCTACCAGTCTGTGCATTCAGTCCCTCTGACCACTACCAACCATTCACACACACGCCAGACTCATTCTAGGCCAGGTGTCTCCAACCTACAACGCCCTGCTGGGAAAATGTTATTGGTGTGAACGAACCTAATATTGGGTACAGTTATTATTTATAATCACTATTTGTTACGAGTGACAAAGTGCAATAGTGCAGTGTGTGCAATTACAATAATAAATAATGATAATGAATAATAATCTGAAATATTAAGTATTTTATTTGATGTGTTAATTTCTAAATCCTTTGGAGAGCTACCTGGAAGGGGGTGGCGTGGCTCCCAAGCTACAGGTTAGAAACCCCTGTTCTCGGCAATGTGGGTGAAGTGTGTTGCCTATGGACACAACAACAGTTTGGCACTTTATAGCCATGGCTGCCCCACTTTGGCACTTGGTGTTCCCAGAGATCTCCCATCACAGTACTAACCAGACCCTGTCCTGCACAGCTTCAGAGGTCTAACAGGATCTGGCATTGCATAGTATTCTTACTACTTGTTCTGGGACTTCAACTCGAGTTACTATCACTAATACACTAATACCCCATGCAAGGCTACTGCTGCTCCTGCAAAAACAACTATACTACTGCTACTACTGCTAGTACTACGACATCTACAGCTACTACTACTGCTCCTGCTACTAGAGACTCCTACTCTCCCCTCTGTGTTTAATAAATGTCAGAATTCGGGTCCTTCCTGGATAAAACCCGTGGAGCTTACATTATTCTCCATTTGCAAGTCAATACTAGCTTCATTTCGGGGGGGAAGTATTTTTGCGAGAAAAGTTTGAACGTTGCATATTTTGAAGGGATAAATTTGCATTACAATCACGGCTAGATTTTCCGTCCCTACTTGTCTCTGGAATTCAAACGAATCCTCATCAAAATGGAGGAGCTGATGGGAGAAATGGGCCGTGAGATCCAGTCCAGCGGACGTCTAAAACTTGGCGATTTGTAATAATTTTGAGTCCAAGAGCGAAAGGAATCCAAATGCTATGTCTGTTCTTCAGTCATTGATAAGATGACTGAAGAACTCTGGCTTCATCAAGATTGTGTAGAAGGCTAACCCACTAGCTTAAAGGGGAACTGCTTACAAACAAGATGTTGCTCCCATTTGCTAGCTCAGTAATCGTTTATGTCACACTCACCATTCATGCTCTCTGTGATCCTGGTGTTTATTTTGTGACAGTCTTTGTAAATCCAGATATGAGCCGTTAAAGGATGGACCAATCAGATGGCTTAATTTGCGAGGAAACTCCAATTTTTTGCTTCAGATATGAAAATATCTAGTCTAGTGCTGCTAACATGTACAGATGTAAACATATTATGTATTTCTTGTACTAGAATATACAGTACTGGCTTCTTTACTATGCTAAAGTTTGAGAATTTATACTTGCTTCTTATTTATGCAAAAAATTTAGAGCTATTGTTTATTTATCTTGTGTTGTGTGCTCCTCGTTTTCCCACTCTGGGACGATTTGAGGATCTCTTCATCTTTAAAAAGGCGAGAAAGGCGACATGTAAAACACCTATAATAAGTATACAAACTGAGAAAGCTAAAAATGCTAAGCTACCATCACCTCTGCTACTGCTTCTACCACTATTGCAACCACTTTTACATTTTAAACACAGAGGAGGCCTTCTGGATTCTGCGTGTGGGCGATGCATTTGCATAAGTCAAGGCAAAAGCAGCAAACAACAACAACAGCGCAAAAAAACTCGACAAGAATGGAACCGTCCTTCATATTTAATGCCAAACAACAGCCTCAGATACTTCTACTCCCAGTGAGCTAACGGAGCCAAATCAGTCACTATCGCACGAAAAGAGAAAGAAATTATAGCGTTTGTGTGTTTTGGAGGTGACACAAGGAGCCCAGATGGATCCTGCATGTTTATGAAGGAGTGGGAGTGACAGAGCAGAGAGAGAGACCAGAGAGACAGAGCAGAGAGAGAGCAGACGGAGACCAGAGAGAAAGACCATAGGGAGACCAGAGAGAGACCAGAGAGACCAGAGAGAGAAACCAGAGAAAGACCAGAGAGAAACCAAAGAGAGAGACAGGATAGAGACCAGAGAGAGAGACCAGAGAGAGAGAGAGACCAGAGAGAAAGAGACCAGAGAGAGAGAGAGACATCAGAAAGAGAGAGACACCAGAGAAAGAGTTCAGAGAGAAAAACCAGAGACCAGAGAGACAGAGACCAGAGAGAGAGGCTAGAAAGAAACTAGTGAGAGAGAGACCAGAGAAAGAGATAGACACGAGAGAAAGAGACCAGAGAGGTAGACCAGAGAGACACCAGGGAGAGAGACCAGAGAGAAAGAAAACAAGAGACCAGAGAGAGAGAGACACCAGGGAGAGAAAAAACAAGAGCCCAGAGAGAAAAACAAGAGACCAGAGAAAGCAGCCAGAAAGAGAGACTAGCAAGAAACCAGAGAAAGAGATAGACAAGAAAGACCAGAGAGAGTGAGAGAGATAAGTGAGAATAAAGATGCAAAAGAGAAAGAGAGAGAGATGTGAGTGTTCTGAATGAGACACAATCACACATAAAAGGAATAAATGGGAAAGAATTGAAAGAGTGTGTGTTTATTGGATGTTGCTGTGTTTTGGAGGTGACACAAGGAGCACAGATGAGTCTTGCATGTTTATGAGGGAGTGAGACCGCTTCATGGTTTATGCATTAGTTAAACTGGGCAGCTTTGTGAATAAGAAATATGTGCAATTGTTAGACGCCGCTGTGGACGCGGACACGACCTTGAACTTTTTGTAATAAAGAGAAAAAAAATCTACGTTGTTTGATTTCAACAGGTTCCAACTCAGGCTCAGGGGAGACTGGGAATGTAGTTCTGCCTCAGTCCTGGATCTACAGCCTTAGTCCTGGATCTACAGCCTCAGTCCTGGATCTAAAGCCTCAGTCCTGGATCTGCAGAATCAGTCCTGGATCTACAGCCTCGGTCCTGGATCTAGAGCCTCAGTCTTTGATCTACAGTCACAGTCCTAGATCTACAGTCACAGTCCTGGCTCTACAGTCACAGTCCTGGATCTACAGCCTCAGTCCTGGATCTACAGCCTCAGTCCTGGATCTACAGCCTCAGTCCTGGATCTACAGCCTCAGTCCTGGATCTACAGCCTCAGTCCTGGATCTACAGCCTCAGTCCTGGATCTACAGCCTCAGTCCTGGATCTACAGCCTCAGTCCTGGATCTACAGCCTCAGTCCTGGATCTACAGTCTCAGTTCTGGATCTAAAGCCTCAGTCTGGGATCTACAGCCTAAGTCCTGGATCTACAGCTACCTTGTTTGTTTTATCTCCACGTGTATCTATATATTATCACATTCAAAAATTATGTACCGTTTTAAGGCCCAAAGTGAACCAACATGCAACATCACTCACCCCTCGTCCTGGCTCGGATGGTGACTCTTCTTGGCTTTGTTGACTTTAGCGTAGAGTCCTTCCAGGTCTTCAGCTGAGGCATGTGTGGGGTTCCGCTGCCTCAAAGCGGCTGGGGCAGGAGAGGGACTGCGGCTCCTGTCGAGCTGAGGAGGCGGCTGGCGGAAGTCGTTGATGCGAGCGTAGAACGGGTCGTCATCGTCATAGTCCGGAGTCATGGGACCAGACAGAGAGCGAGGACCAGGACTGAGGGAACACAGGTACAAAAGGTTAACTAGAGAGACCGAGGACCACCAGGACTGAGGGAACACAGGTATAAGAGGTTAAACAGAGACCGGAGAGAGAGCCTAGAGAGAGAGATCAGAGAAAAAGACCAGGAGAGAGTGGCCAGGAGAGAGAAACCGGAGAGAGACCAGAGAGAGAGACAAGAGAGAGAGAGAGATACATATTTGCATTTGAAAAGCAAAAAAAAACACACACAAAATCCCCACAAAACTCAACCTTTGCCACAGACAGCTGACAACAAGGCATTTTAGTGAACTGAGGTCTATGGGGAAGTCATGTAGATTTAGGCTGCAGTACCACATGTGGCCTCTAGTCCAAGTGCAGGCAGTTTAAGCTGCAACACCTTCCAAACAATATAATAAGAAAAACTGCCAGTCAACGTTTATGTATTAGTGTTTGCTTTTGCGGAGGACTCCAGACCCTCTCATCCTATGATCTCACTCCATCTCAATGCATGCATGCATCTGACCTTGCATGGGACCAGTTCATATTTTAAACAGGACAATGTTAAGCGCGGAAATAGAAGCCCTGAATTACTCTTGGCTCGCGGCGGCCTCCTTGTCCTGAGGGATCCAATTTAAGATGGAAATCTAGAGACCGGGGGAAAGCCAGGGCGATGAGAAAGACAGAGCGCTCCCTTTGGTCTCATAGATTAAAAAACACAACAGATTATTAGAGTGTGCTTTCCACGGAGTTCAACAGGCTGTATTAAGTAAACAGGGTGCCCTCCTGGATTGGTTCAACCCTCAAAAACGCTGTCCTGAATATTTACAATACGTTACCTTATCTGGCTGCAAAAATGTCCCGTAGAAACCTCCATAAATCTTAAGCATTCATTCGATATTGCATCACTTTTTAGTTTAGTTGGCAACTTCTGTACTCCAGTTGTTAAGATTGAGTTTAAGATCCTTCATTCGTCCCACAGTGGGGAAATTTCAGTTAACTTTATTAGTATATTATGACATGTGTTTATGGTTGTGTTGCAAATGTAGCTGTGTATGAATCACTAAGTAAGTAATCTTTATTTATTTAGCGCCAGGGGTGGACTGGCCATCGGGCGTACCGGCCAATGCCCGAAGGGCCGATCCCCATACAAAAAGATATTTTTGAGAAATGTGCAAGTCTGTTAAGAAAAGTTTGAGGGGGGCACGCATGACCGCGGGGCACTTGCTGTTGATTGCTGTATGAACTCGAACAGCATTCCACACCCTCCGCAGCTGAAGCGTTTTGGAGCAGCTTTTGGCCGCTTTGGACAGCGGTTCCCGCATCCAGCGGCTGCCTGTGAACCGCTTTGACAACAACACAGCAGCGCGCGGCCATAACGTGGCCATTTACCCTAGACCATATACACGCACAGGACCATACTGTGCTTGTTGTGTGCGTGTCTTCGCGTAACCAGATCACGCAATAAATACAGCGCTGCAAGAAACAGCCCGCGTCTTCCTTGTGTCTCTTCCCAAAGCGCAACTAAACTCGCTAAATTAAAGCAGGGGTACGTCAATTTTCCTCTTGCATTAACAGTTCATGTTGGTTGTGCCCAAAAGTAAAATGTGAAGAAATACAAGAGATTTAATGACAGCCATTGGCTAACTTTATTAGTAAGTAATCTTTATTTATATACTGCCTTTCACAGACCAGTCACAAAGCGGTTTACAATTGTGAGCATTTGTCCTCTCACTCCACACAGAGATGGGAGCGAGGTCGCCAGTACAGGAGGGTCATGCTAGACCTATTGTACATGTTTTAAGTGGTAGGGGAAACCAGAGTAACCGGAGAAAACCTACTGTACACAGACACGGAGAGAACATGCAAACTCCACTCAGAAAAGCCCTGTTCCGACCAGGATTCAAACCCAGGACCTTCTTGCTGAGAAGCAAGAGTGCTATCCACCGTGCCGCCTAATATATACATACTGTATATAGATTTATATTTATACATTTCAGACTTCTTTGAAATGTCCCATTCTCATCCCTGTAACAAACAATATGGTGCAATGTCCGTCTACCTCACTCTGTTGTGACATTGGAGAAAGTGTTTTTGATATAAATTTGAGTGCATTTTGACAAGGGTTGGAAATGGAGCAAGAAAAAAAGATCTTGTTTTAAAAAGATCCAAGAAAATACTAGAAATATCTTTCTTGGAATGAGAAGTAATTTGCAACAGCACTTGAAAAATCTTGTTTTAACAAAATCCAAATGTACTTTTATTTTATAATTCTTTGCAGTATTGTGATTAAGGTTGGGCGATATGGCTGAAAACTGAATCACAATATAAGTGATTCATATCGGTCGATATTGATAGATATTGTTTGTTTTTTTTAAACCTAAATAAATAAATTTGTCTTGTTGGCTAACACACGTTAGCAGCCCTTTTTTATAGTCAAGGGGGAATGAAAACTCAAACTGGAGGCATATGTTCACAAGCAAAGTGTCCCGTATTGTCAGTCCTGGTTTAATCCTGGTTTGGTCCTGGTTTAGCTGTTTTGTCTGTTTCCGAGTGTCTTGTGTCGCCGTGCTGGTTCCGTGTGGTTATCAGAGAGCCGCACAGAGATGAACGTGGTTCCAGAGGAAAAAGATAATCTCTTGCTTTTGCCGCATGCATCGAGTGTCACGGCATTGAAACACAACAACTTTAGATTCACGGACGTAACGAATGGTGCGGTTGTTGTTTTTTTTGCATTTCCCAGAATGTTTTGCGGTTCATGCTCGGCCGTGATAGGTCGAGAAGGCTCTGCCTACATCCCCCAGAATGCTTTGCGTTTCTGACTTAGGTTTACTTCATGTGTTTTCTTCCTGTTTTTTCTAACGGAGTGAAGTTAAACTATCGAACATTCTATCGACCCCATTTTCTATTACATGTGTCTATTGCAATATATATCGTTATCTTTTTATTGCCCAGCCCTAATTGTGATATTTATCTGTTTCACTTTTGTGTTTTCTCTGAGTTTACTCTGAATCTCAATATCGCAGAATTGAAACGCAATACTTCTGAATCATCATTTTTTCCACCAGACAGGGGTGTCCTAGGTGTCTTCTGTTTGCTCCCTGTCTGGAACTTTAAGATTGAACCTATTTGCACTCACAGTAAGTGATACTAAACTATTTATACACCAGGTTTATGTCCCACCAAACACTTCTTGATGCAGGAGTAAGCAGCCGCTGCAGAAAAGGTTAGCCAGCTCACAGACGCTGTTTTTAGCCGTGTGTATGTCTCAAAGTGGAAAGGATGCGAGGCCTTTTGGTGTTAAATTAGAAACTGCTATTTCTGCAGCTGAGGTGCGGTTACATATAGACCTGAGCAGATCCGAGCCAAGATGTTTTAGGTTACATCATCTGGTCAGAGGAAGGCCACGTCCGAGCAGTGGAAACTATCTCCCACATAATGTTGTTGATCTGAGGATGGGATATCCCCGCGCACTTGCCAAGGTTTACCTCCAGCTCCAACAGACCGATCCAAGTTATAGATCCAAGTATAGACTCAGCTAATATATCTGTTAGCTGCTGAAGGATCTGAGAAACACAGGGGGAGCACTGGAAAGACAGACAATCAGAGAGAGACAAGAGAGAGAGGCTTAAGAGAGAGGCCAGAGCGAGATACCAGAGAGAGGCCAGAGAGATAGGCCAGAGAGAGAGACCAGAGAGAGACCAGAGAGAGAGAGTCCACAGAGAGAGGCCAGAGAGAGAGACCAGAGGACAGAGACAGAGACCAGCGAGAAAGCAGAGAGAGAGAGATGATGATTAACTATGTATGTATTTCTCTTGATTCTGGTACCTCTGAAATGTATACATGTATTACTCATTATGAAACAAAGGGGTAGGCGTGTGTATGTATTATCTTTCTTCTGCCTCCTCATTTTGAGTTCTATATAGCACTTAAACTATGTCTTTGTGGTTGTAACAACTGTATGAGCTCAAATAAACAATCTGAACTGAACTGAGACCAGTGACATACTCAAGCTCACATGAGGAAATAAAAAACAAAATTAGACTTAAATGTATTTTTTTTCCCCAAAACAGTTTCTCCATTCCCTCTCACACCTGTCTCGATGGTCCGTCCGGTCCAGCTCCTCTTCACTCAGTGCGTCCAGTTTGGTCTTGGATCCTTTGGTTTTGTCGTCTTTCTTCTTCCCAAACCTGCACAAAAACAACACATGGAATTACACCAGAGCACAAGATTATAGTAAATCATGACACAGCAGTTTCTCTTCATGTCTGAGCGCCTCTTCATCTTAAAGCAGTGACCCTCAGTTCTCTAGTATAAAGGCATGGGCCGAGCGCCAACAAAGTTTTGATTTATAGAAAACGCGTTGAGGTGAAATCCCTGAATGGAGCGACAGGTTCAGTTGGGAACGGTAAAAGTATTTGGTAAAAGTGTAGCAGTATTTGTAGTAGTAGTAGTGCAGTAGTAGTATTATCACCTACATTTGCAGCAGTAGTAGTAACATTTGTACTAGTAGTAGCAGCAATAATAGTAGCAGTAGTAGTTGTTGTTGTAGTATCAGTAGTTGTTGTAGTATTAGCAGTAGCAGCAGTAGTTGTTGTAGTAGCAGTAGCAGTAGTTGTATTAGTAGCAGTAGCAGAAGTAGTAGTAATAGTAGCAATCAGTAGTACAGCAATAGTACTAGCATCAGTAGTAGAAGTAATATTAGTAGTGGCAGTAGTTGTTGTTGTACTGGTAGTAGTAGTATTAGTAATAGTGGCAGTAGTAGTAGTATTAGCAGTAGTAGTTGTAATGCAGTAGTGGCAGTATTAGTACAGTATTATGACACAGTAGCAGTGATTGAAAGTGTAGTAAGTGTGAGATTGTTGGCATCAGGCCCAGAGTCTGTTGTCGTTTCTTCCTCAGAATCAAAAAGAGTCTGAATATTTGAGCATTTGCACGTTCTCTTCGCAGCAGGAGGTTCTTGGCGTCAGCAGGACTGCTGCGCTGTCGTTACTGTCTCTGCTGCATGTTTGCACAAAACACAGACTCGTCACCGCAGTTTGAGACACTTTGAAGCAAGAAACATGATTGAAGCGAACCACATGAAGCGTACTACTGCAGGTGAAAGTGTAGTAGTTTTACAGATAATTAGAAATGTAGAAGATGAAAGTATGAGGCAAAAGTAGTGTAGGGTAATTTTAAGCAATGTTAGTTGCAGCAACAGTAGCAGTAAGTGCAGCAGTAGTAGTAGTAGTAGTAGTAGTAGTATTAGTAGTAGTACCAGCAGTAAAAGTAGTAGTCGTAGTAGCAGCAGTAGTGGTAGTAGAGGCAGCAGTAGTAGCAGCATCAGTAGCAGTAGTAGTAGAAGCAGCAATAGTAGCAGTAGGCGTAGTAGTAGCAATATTAGTAGTAATCAAACGTTACCATATTTCATCTTAACATGAGAACACGTGATCTCGTCCTCTCCCTGCTTCAGCATCACTCCACCACTTATCTAATTACCATCACCGCGGTCAGCCTATTGTTGCCAGAGGCTGATTTCCGGCCCAACCTGGCAACGTGCGGCAGCCCTGGGCAGACGGCGCTGGACTCAGCAGCAGCACCTGGTCTGGACCGCGGCCTGGAGAACTATTATCACTGCTCTGGTTCAGGTTTGGCTCAGACTCACACCACAGCAAAAAAAAAAACAGGTCAACCACAGAGAGGAGCAATGGAGGCCTGTTAAAGCTTAGGTACTGGACTTTTTTATTCATAAATAACAGAAGACTCTTGTAACAATATCCATATAGCTGTTTTAGACCTGGTTTTTGACCTGGTTTCGACCATTGACTGTAAAAATTAAAGGACGTAGTCACGCCTATCTCCGCCGTTCTAACTAATGGGCCAAAAATTTTGCTCTACTGGAGCTCCAAAATGGGTCCCGCCCACAAGAACATTGTGAAAAAACGCATCTGCGCATGCGGCAGCCGGCGCAAGCTCCATTCATTTGAACGAGAGACTTCAAAAATTCACAGCAAGTAAACTAGACTGGTCCAAAAACATTCACTCCCCTCAGCATTGACACACATGTGGAACGGAGCCAAGACACAACTTTTGGACCGTCCTGGAAAGACGTTGTCGAGAGGTCTGCCAATGCTATATGTTAGCATTGGCTAATTCTCATTCCGGGTCCACCCCCATCGGCCCGGTGTGGTATGGCAAGCATGTCAGCGCACATCATTTTGGCCACTTTTGAGCCGGGACCTGCCCCCACTGGTTTTGACATGGTTTTGACATGGTTTAGACCTAGTTTAGACCTAGTTTAGACCTAGTTTAGACCTAGTTTAGACTTAGTTTAGGACCTGGTTTAGTCTCTCTCTCTCTCTAGTCTCTCTCTCTAGTCTCTCTCTCTAGTCTCTCTCTCTAGTCTCTCTCTCTAGTCTCTCTCTCTAGTCTCTCTCTCTAGTCTCTCTCTCTAGTCTCTCTCTCTAGTCTCTCTCTCTAGTCTCTCCCTCTAGTCTCTCCCTCTAGTCTCTCCCTCTAGTCTCTCCCTCTAGTCTCTCCCTCTAGTCTCTCCCTCTAGTCTCTCCCTCTGGTCTCTCCCTCTGGTCTCTCCCTCTGGTCTCTCTCTCTGGTCTCCCTCTCTGGTCTCCCTCTAGTTTCTCTCCAACACCATACTTCATGATTTTAAACTGTAACAATCGCCTGTGTCTTCTGTAGCAGATACAAGTCTCTAATTGGCCACAAACGTCGCCAAGTCCCAACCCCCTTAGTGCGTTTGCCCTTTTCCCTCTCTCTCCCAGTCCTCCCTCTCTCCTTCCCTCTCTCTCTCCCACATCCTTCCTTCATCTTTCCTTGAGACAATGTGTTGGAAAAAGCAGCCAATTAATGCAGAAATAATGATGGCACCACGGAGGACCTCTGCCCTGTGGAATCCTGATGAAGGCTCGCTGTTTGCAGAGAGAGCGAGAGTAAAGCTGTGTTTGTGTGGGTTACACTCTGGCAACGCAAACAGACATCACAATGGAATATTGCATTAATTAGACCAGTTTATGAGCTAATGTCCTTGTATTTGCCAAATATAAGGAGTGGGCTGAGCGAGTGTGACCATAGTACTTAGTCTTAAGCTAGCTAGAGCCAATTTCCATATATGACTAGAGAGAAAGCAGAGCCATAGGCCAGAGAGATAGACCAGAGAGAGAGGATAGATAGTGAGAGGCCAGTGAGAGAGACCAGAAAAAGAGGCCAGAAAGAGAGACCAGAGAGAGGCTGGGTCACATGCGCACCCTAAAGCCCAGTTAAAGTTGGCCTGAGTCCACTTCGTGATTTGATCCGGGCTTTAGGTGCTATGTGACCATGGCAAGTGGGCTTGGGCACGGTTTCTGCAAGTGGGCTTGGGCACGGTTGAGAGAGGTGGGCTAGAGCACGCTTTGTAAAGCCCAGATGAGGGGGGTCAGTGTGGGGGGTGGTGGGGAGCGGAGGATGAGGTGTGGTGGGGACTTGATATTGTGTGTCACAGTACGTCTTCCGTTGTGACGCGCATTTTCACACACGTCTCTGCACTTTCGTATTCTCCGTTTGTGTTAAACGTCCACACACGTTACCTACTGACCTGCTGCACTTTGCATCAGAGCAATGTGGACAAGAGTGAGATGTGTCTTTCCCTAAACAACGCGATCCGTACTTGAGCTATTAGCTACAGTAGCAGAATGTAAACAGGAAGAGAAACGGAAACTTAACTCGGAACACAAGGTAGTTGCTGAAGTTAGTATTAGCGCCACCAGCTGGACCGAGCGTTGTACTAGAGCACAGTTGCTCTGGCACGTTTGCGAAAACACGTTCTTGTGACAGCGGGCCGTTTTCACACCCCTGTGGCGACAATCCGGGCCACTTGGCCTAGTTTGTTTGTTAAAACCTATGTGACCGTGCCCTCTAAGACCAGAGAGAGAGGCCAGATAGTGAGAGGCCAGATAAAGAGACCAGAGAGAGAGACCAGAGAGAGAGAGGCAAGTGAGAGAGAGGTCAGTGAGAGAGACCAGAGAGAGAGATCAGTGAGAGAGAGAGAGATCAGTGAGAGAGACCAGAGAGAGGCCAGTGAGAGACTAGAAAGATACCAGAGAGAGGGCAGAAAGAGAGGCCAGTGAGAGAGAGGTCAGAGAGAAAGACCAGAGAGAGACAAAGACCAGAGAGAGACAAAGACCAGAGAGTGAGGCCAGAGAGAGAGCTTTAAAAACAGTGTTATCTTGAATGAAATAACATATTTTGTTCATATCTTCTAGAACAGCCACTGAAAGCTTTCCTCACGAAGCTAACATGAACAGATTCTACTGACACTTTCTGTTTTCCTGTTGTGATTTCGGTGTGGGACTTGGAGGTAATTGTGAACTGCTTTTAGAGAAGAAGCATATGTGGGAGTGCGAAAACAAAACAAGAAAGAAGGCAGTAAGCCGCCACAGTATCTGCAGGAGCCAAACGAATGATAATAGAAGAGGAAAGCAGATGGATGGGACCAGAACGGCAGCACACCAGAGATTACATTTCTATTTTTTGCTGTTAAATAAATATGTCATAGTGAGAAGAGACACGTGGGGGAGAATCTCAGAGATTTAGCCAAGATGTCATTAATTTTAGTGTGAAAAAGTGTTGAAGATAAGCTTTCTGGAGAGAATTTCCTTATATGGGCATTTGTTCCGTTCCGAGGGCAGTAGCTTTGCGCCGGAATGGGGGCAGACCTGTTTGGTAAAACAGTTGCTAAGGCAAGCTGGAGTTCTTCTTGCGAAAGAAAAGGCATTTTATTGACCACTCGATAAGCTCATACAATATCTGAATTTACAAAGACAACGCCACAATGAAGCACACATTTGTTTAAGCCCAAAACGGTGAGTGTGAGGAGTTTACTTTTAAATGTAAGTCATGAAAGGATCCAGAGAAAGCTGGAGCAAAACTTTGTCCATGAGCGCTTCCCTATTGGGCTTCATTGAGTTAGCAGGTTGGCACCAGAGGGAGACGAGGGAGAGAGACCAGAAAGAGGTACCACAGAGAGCGAGAGAGACCAGAGAGAGACTATAGACATTGTTCTATTGATTATTTTTAAAAGTAAGGTACCCCAGCTTTAAGTCTGCCTCATTACAGTTCCTCAAATGACCAGAGCCTGGAACCCTCCCCCTTTCGCTCGCAACACTGTGATAAAGCACTGGATGATCATGCTAACGCTAATGATGCGTCCGTCCAGAGGCCTCCTGCAGAGCTAGCCCGTTAGCGATAGCGGCGCTGATAGATAGAACTGTCTGTTTGTGCAATGCTAACAAATCAAACCATGACTAATGTCCGCACTGTACCACTTATAACCACGCTGCAATGTTTGCTGAATAATGAGATTTCAGGGACTTCAAGTGTCCGGATTGGATAAAGAGAGGAGTCGGCAAGATTCATAATGGTGCTAACAGTTTACGGGTGAATTAAGATGACGGATGAGCAGCTGTTTAATCACCGTCTAGACTTCTGATCTGGTACACAGGGTCATGATTGGTCTCTCCATAGCTTTGCACCAAAGTACATTTGACATGCTAGTGCCATATGAACCGGCAGGGAATCTGAGGGGCACAGGGACTGGCCTCTGCTGGGACTCCGAGGAGCACAGGGACTTGCCTCCTGCCGGTGCCCAGACTCAGGACTAAACAACTGAGGAATTTTATCTTTATACTTTTATGCACTGTGGCTATTTATGATTTTATTCCCATGTGTGATTTTAATGATTTAAAGTTTTTAATCACTTGTGTGATTGTGTGAACACACACTGTCATAGTCTGAGGCATGCATCATGGTGTTTATGGCCAAAGCTAATTCACAACACAATGTTGGAAACACAACAGAGACCGTTGGAGAGTACAATGTAATCATGAATAGAATACTCAGTAAACAATGAATAGTTCAAGAAGTAAAACATGGGAAATTCAACACAACAACATGAAGAAGCAAAACCTATGGACTGTGGTGTTCCTGATGAGTTTAATAAATGAAGACAAGAAACACACATTTTGGACTTAAAAATATAGAGGTAGTAGTAACAGTAACAGTAGTGGTAATAATATTAGCAGTAATTGCAGCAGTAGTATTATTAGTAGCAGTAATAGCAGCAGTAATAGTGGTGGTAGCAGTAGCAGTAGTAGTATAGTTGTAATAGTAGTTGTAGTAATAGTAGGAGTAGCAGCAGTAGCAGTAATAGTAACAGTATCAGCAGTATTGGTAGTAGTGGCAGCAATGTGTTTATAGGTTTTAGTGAGTTAAATGAATGGCTTTGACCTACAAGTCAGAGCAAAGAGGAATGCCGTTGTTAGGATAATGTCAGCCACACCCCTTTGACATTAATGATCATCAGGTTTCTAATTGTCTGGTTTGAAATTTAACTTAATGTGTTGACCTTTGCTTTAAGCCAGTTCTGTTGTTGTTGGACCAGAGACAAGACCAGATACGAGACCAGAGACGAGACCAGAGAGGGAGACCAGAGAAGGAGACCAGAGAGGGAGACCAGAGAGGGAAACCAGAGACGAGACCAGAGATAAGACCAGAGATGAGACCAGAGACGACACCAGAGACGAGACCAAAGACAAGACCAGAGAAGGAGACCAGAGAGACAAGACCAGAGACCAGACCAGAGACCATAGAGACCAGACCAGAGATGGGACCAGAAACGGAGACCAGAGATGAGACCAGAGATGAGACCAGAGACGGAGACCAGAGATGAGACCAGAGACGGAGACCAGAAACGGAGTCCAGAGACGGAGACCAGAGACGGAGACCAGAGACGAGAACAGAAACTAGACCAGAGAGTACACAAGACACTAGACCAGAGAGGAGAGCAGGACTAAACCAGAAACTGTTCAATACTGCCCCTTATAAAAATCTTAAATCCATATTAGGCCCACTTAATTTCTAAATTCTATTATGCTGGTTTTAGTCCCTGCTTCAGTCTCTGCCTCAGTCCAAAATAACATGTCAGTAGCATTAGCTCGATCAAGCTAACACTAACACCCCCAATGTTCATTATTGAACTTTGGGGGTGTTATGGTGCATTCAGACCGCAAACACTCAAACGCTGAAGCCCCGCACCAGACGCAATTCTCTAGTTTTCAGACGCAGAGGACTTCACACCAGAACGTCCTGACGCGAGCCGGAAGTACTGGAAGTAGCCGGCCGGTGCTAACAGAGCTATGCTAGCAGCTTCTTGTGTACAGATCTTCTCCAATATTCAGCTTTGCAGCGTGTCTTTACTCACAGACATTCCACGGGCTTTATATAACAGTAGTATGTGTTCACGGAGGTGCGCCATTCGTTTTTTTGTATTATTAAACGGTATTTCCGCATCGGCGAACACACTCGAAGCAGTTGCATAAGGTCACGGGAGCATGACAACGCATATATTTACAACCCTTTTCGTTTCTACAAACTACACTGACAATGACTGGTGCGCTTTAGAAAAACCAACAGCCTGATTAGCACGGGCGCTAACGCTATGGCAAAAAGAGAGAGAAAGCTCCAGAGTGTAATTACGCATCTGCTACTGTCAGTCTCATTAGAAACAGACAGTAAAACATTGTCAACCCTGGTTTAGTCCTGGTTTAGTCCTGGTATAGCTCCTGTTTTGGCTGTTTACAGTATGTTCAGTGTGCTCGCTCAGACCACCAATGTCCCCGTGACCACTTTGCGGCTCTCTGATTGGTCGCTGCACGAACGTCCCGAGGAAAAGTTGAGAAAAGTTTATCTCCTGTGGGCGTCCATTTTCCGCTCCTCCTCCTCCCCTTTCACTTTCCCGCCAAGTCCGTGCAGCTCTACTCAATAGTCCGTAAGTGCGTGCCGAGAGGTCAGTGCGTTTTGACGCTGCAATGCTCGTCATCATGCAACGCATGATCCGGTCTGAACGCGCCTCGAGTGTTCATTATTGAACACTGGGGGTCCGCTTTTTAATCCGCTCCCCACAGCAACTGGAGCCACCAGATACCATCAGCATCATTATTAACGACAATATGGACATGAGTGTTGGAAAGAGGATAGTTTTGACCCTGGGAGAGATGGAGCGAGGAATGAGGCTAAGAGTAAAACAGAGGAATGAGATGCTCAAATATTCTTTTTGTTTTTTGTGAGAGAGAGAGACCAGAGAAAGAGAAACCAGAGAGTGAGGGAGACCAGGGCGGCACGGTGGCTGAGTGGATTGCACTCTCGCCTCTCAGCAAGAAGGTCCTGGGTTTGAATCCCGGTTGGACCAGGGCCTTTCTGAGTGGAGTTTGCATGTTCTCCCCGTGTCTGCGTAGGTTTCCTCCGGGTAATCCGGTTTCCCCTACCACTAAAAATATGTACTATAGGCCTGGCATGCGCCTCCTGTTCGGCGACCCCGCTCCCATCTCTGTGTGGAGTGAGAGATAAATGCCCAAAAATAACAATTGTAAACCGCTTTGAGACTCTGATCTGCAGTGAACAGCGGTATATAAATAAAGATTACTAGTTACTACTACTACTACCAAGGAGACCAGAGAGGGACCAGACATCGTTTTTTTTTTTTACTTGCCTCTTGTTTAAGTATATTTTAGCCTGTTTTTATCTGTTTGGGTTACATCACTTGACACAAGGAGAACATGCAAATTCCAATCGAATGCCCCGTTTCGACTGAGATTTGAAGCCAGGACCTTCTTGTGGAGAAGTTGGAGGGCTAACCCCCATTATATCTCTCCCTTACTGTAGCTCCCCTCTCCCCTCTTCCTTCTCTATCGACTCTTACCCTTCTATTTCTCTTCTCTACTTTCCTTTCTCTCATCTCTCTTTCTCTCTCTCCTCCTCCACAAATGAAAAAAATATGAATCAAAAAGTTGTTAGATTCCACTAAATAAATTATCCATCCATCCATCCATTTTCTTCCCCTTAATCCATTTCTGGGTCGGGGGGGTGGCAGTCAGAGCTGCACTCAGTACACAGAGCACCAAATAATTAATAATCAAATAAATTATTATTTATTTAATTAAAAACATATTTTATAGACTTACTTGTGTAGTCAATTATTACTAGCTACATCCCTAATTTCTCTGTCTGCAGACAGCTTTAGAACTGTCACCTTCTGCCCGCGACAGAAGGCCGAGCGAGGTTAAGTCGCTCTCTCCGTTTTGCACTTCTCGGCTTGACTTTCCCTTTTCGTTTCTACAAACTACACTGACAATGACTGGTGCGCTTTAGAAAAACCAACAGCCTGATTAGCACGGGCGCTAACGCTATGGCAAAAAGAGAGAGAAAGCTCCAGAGTGTAATTACGGCGTCTGCTACTGTCTGTTTCATTAGAAAGCACTGGGGGTCCTGCTAGCTGCTATCGTTAACGAGAGAGATCACAGCAAAAAGTAGCGTGTGGCAAGCAACGTGGAAAAAGTGACCCGCGCAATTAGCCTAAAACTTTACCTCGATTTTACATTTTTGCTATGACAAAGTAAATGCCGTCAGCGAGACCAAGAAGACGTTTAAAAAGGCTGGTTTGGAGCCGTCTTTCTGGTCTCTCTCTCTGGCCTTTCACTCTGGTCTCTCTCTCTTCTATTTCTCTGGCTTCAATTTCTCTGGTCTCTCTCTGGCATATCTCTCTCGCTCTCTGGCCTTTCTCTCAGGTCTCTCTCACAAACACTTCCTGAAAATCTCCAAGACATAAAAATAATATGACAGCTTTGTGAATCCAATAAAAAATACTTCTCAAAATCTTTTTCAAAAAATCACTTATCTCCCATACAGCTGTCCTGTCACCAGCTCAAACACAGAAAAAACAATTCTACACCAGGAACAAAACTTGACACATTTTTAAAACTAAAAATGTGTCAAGTTATTTTTTTACCAAGCAACGTAGCCATGGTAACAGGACAGGCGGAGACGTCTGGCCTTTGTTTACAGCTCAGAATAAATGTGGTTTTGTGTCATCTCCACCGTCTCCTCGCCGCCTCCTTCCACACGTGGACATTCTTCGGTGTTCCGCAGGGAGCGCCGGCACTAAATATTAATAACTTGGAGCGTCACAAGTCGAGGAAATGAAAAGAGGAGAAAATAACAAGACAAACGGCTTGCGGCGACAGGTTTGTGTTAGAAATGCCACCGGTAATAATTAAAAACGAAGCGGATAAAACTCCTCGCTGTCGCTCAAGCTCCTGGATCTATCATCTTTTCTGTCCCATTTACTGCTCCCTCTCACTTCTTCCTCGCTCTCCTCCCATCTCTCTCTTTTGGATCTCTACTTGCTTCTGTCCTCTTTCCGGTCTTCTCCGCCTTCCCCTCTCTTTCTCTCCTTCTCCTCCCCTCTCTCCTGTCCCCTCCCCTCTGTCTCCTCTACTCTCCCCTCCTTCCCGCTCTTTTCTTCTCTCCTTCCCTTTCTCCTCTCCCTCCCTGATCTCTAACCAAAAGTTGCTCTATTGGATTGAGATCTGGTGACTGTGGAGGCCATTACAGTACAGTGAACTTATTGTCATGCTCAGAAACCAGTCTGTGATGATTTGAGCTTTATGACAAGGTGTTTTTATCCTGCTGGAAGTAGCCATCAGAAGATAGGTACACTGTGGTCATAAAGAGATGGAAATGGTCATGCAACTCAGGAGGCGATGCTCAATTGGTACTAAGGGACTCAAAAGTGTGCCAAGAAAATATCCCCCATGCTTTCATGTTGTTGACTCAAATTCTCACCCTACTATTCGAATGTCGCAGCAGATATTGAGACTCATCAGACCAGGCAAGAATTTCCAATCTTCTATTGTCCAATTTCGTGAATATGAATTGTAGCGTCAGTTTCCTGTTTTTAGCTGACAGGAGTGGCACCCGGTGTGGTCTTTTGCTGCTCAAGCCCATCTGCCTCAAGGTTTGACGTGTTCTGTGTTCAGAGAGGCTCTCTTGCATACCTTGGCTGTAACAAGTGGTAATTTGAGTTACTGCCTGTCTATCAGCTCGAACCACTCTGGCCATTCTCCTTTGATCTGTGGCATCAACAAGGCAATTTTGCCCACCAAACTGCCGTGCACTGGATTATTTCTCTTAAAAGTCACTTAAATCACCTTTCTTCCCCATTCTGATGCTCGGTTTGAACTGCAGTAGATCGTCTTGACCATGTCTACATGCCTAAATGCATTAAGTTTCTGCCATGTGATTGGCTGATTAGGATTTAGCGTTAAAGTGGAGTTGGATAGGTGTACCTAATAAAGTGGCCGGTGAGTGTATAACATGCAAATTAACATACAGTGCATGCAAATACATAAGTGCAGTTTACTAAAATACATATTAAAATATAGAACCTGCCATCAGTGACAACATTGACGTTGAAACATGATTATCTTCTCTCTCAGTCACTCTCTCCTCTCTCGGTCTCTCTCTCCTCTCTTCACACTTCTATCTTGGTTTCTCTCTGTTTCTCCTCTCAGTCACTCTCCTGGTCTCCTCTCTCTCGGGCTCTCTCCTCCCCCTCGCTATCCCTCTTTCTACCATCTCTCTCCCTCTCTCTCTCCTCTCTCTTCTATCTTGGTTTGTCCCTCCTTTCTAGTCTCTGGCTTTCCCCTCTCTCGGTCTCCCTCTCCTCTCCTATCTCTCATCTATCTCGGCACCTCGTCTCTCTTTTATGTATCTACTCTCTCCTCTCCCTCCACCCGCCCCTCCTCCTCCTCACCCACCTCCTCTCCCCCTCTTCCTTAACTCCCCCCTCCTCTCCTCAGTCCTTTGTCTCTGGATTATCCTCTCTCTCTCGGGACTGGACAGGTGTTGATGAAGCTCAGTTTTTCCAGTGAGTGTTTCAGATCTCCAGAGGCCTCCTGCAGAGCGCTGTCTGTCCGTCCCACTCCACCACTTCGACTCAAATAATTTCAAACAGAGATCCCGCCAATCAGAGCTGTCCGTTACCGAGCTGTGGATAATGACACGTACCATTGAACGCATCAGCCTCATTAAATATACCAGATCACACTGTCCAATTAAGGACAGTTTTGTTAATGTGGAGCCAAATTAGGAGTCATTTTATCAAAGGGTCAAAATGATGTTGTCCATAGGGTCCGGTTGCATGTTGAAGATTGCTGTATGTTGTCCAGAGAGACCAGAGAGAGACTAGGTCAGGTTCATGTTGAAGAGACAGAGAGTCTTTCAGTATACAGAGAAAGTTATTGTTTTAGAGAGAGAGACCCAAATTGCCACCAAAGAGAGAGACCAGAGAGAGAGAGAAATCAGAGACTAGAGAGAGACGAGAGAAAGGACCATAGGAAAGAACCAGATGGAGATGCCAGAGAGAAAGAGGGAGATACTCCAAGAGGGAGAGGCCAAAGAGAGTCCAGAGGAGAGAGAGAGAGAGAGGAGGAGAGAGAGAGAGAGAGAGAGAGAGAGAGAGAGAGAGAGACCAGGGAGCAAAATCAGAGAGAGAGGAGAGACAGAGAGAACATGGAGCGAAATCAGAGAGAGAGACCATAAAGAGGAGGCACCAGAGGAGAGACCCATTACAGAGCAGTTTTACAGTCAGAAAAACCTGTAATTGTGCTGGTAGCATGCTGTTGCTGTTAGCTTTATCATTTGGTGGTAACAGCACCTGTTTGAGTGGATTCACTGTTGTTCATAAAGAAAGAAGTGAACGATCGGCATGATAGTTATTCTTCGCTTTATCGCAGTCTCTAAAAATGCAGTATAGTGTTGTTTAATAAAGTCCATTTCAAACGCTGTGATAAAATCCTCTTTGGTCAGCTACTATTCAATTTCGGCAGTAGTACATGGCTGGTCTTTTCCCGGGGTATATCTTGCTGCCTTTCTCTCTCGCCTTTTAATTAGTTCCATTTTTTGACATATTGCAGTTTTCTTACATCTTGTTAAAACGCTCTCGCCTCACTTTGAAAGAATCCGATTTGAAAATTCGGAGCCAACACACACCCTCCTCCACGATTCTCCTGTACCATTATTGATGAGACTTCTAAGTGGAGCCGTTTTAAACGCTATTAGCAATCAACCACTTTTGCTAGATTTTTTAGGATACATTTATTAATGTAAGATCTGTCTTTGCACACACAGTTTGAGATGATTGTGGCCAAGTCTACAAGATATCCAGAGATAGAGACCAGAGAGAGACTAGGCAGAAGACAAGAGAGAGAGATTACCACAGAGAGAACAGACCAGAGATCGATATCACAGTGAAATACCAGAGAGACCAAGGAGAGACCAGAGAGAGAAACCAGAGAGTGATGGACCATTAGGAGAGACCAGGGAAAGAAAGAGACCAAAAAGACAAAAAGCCATGAGAGAGAGAGACCAAAAAAAGACCAGAGAAAGAGACCAGAGAGAGAAAGAGACCGGAAAGACAATGAGAGACTAGAGAGAGAAAAACCAGAGAGGACATAGACCCTTAGAGAGAGACCAGAGAGAGGCTAGAGAAATATGAGTGTTCTGACCGATCAGAGTGTGTGGATTTTAATAGAAAACAGATGGATTTCAAAAGAAAAAAGTTCAGGATGAAAAAAGACAGTAAAATCCCAGTTAACATTGAGGTCTATGGGGAAATCCTTTTCAGCCCATGAGGATACAGGCTGCAGTACGTGGGCTGGCTTAGTCATGTGAGACAGGTTCAAGTAGCAACACTCCATCCAATAACACAGACACCTATGTTTTCGGACAGCAGCATATGGCCTCCGCAGACAAAGATTTAATTATGTCCATTGGGGAAAACCTGCTTGTTTGCGTGGCGCAAGGTGGGCGGGACTTGCCATTTCCACAGTATAATTGGCTCTCACACCCGTCACTCATGGGCTACACCTTACTTAACCTTATTACGAACGGTGTCTGTAGCTCGATCCTGTGTGCCAAAAACACCCTCTCCTCCCCGTTTGGAAGGCACTTGTTGGCTATTTCTGCTGCGTCTATTCGCAGCTATAGATATTTTCCATGCAATTACATCAGTGGCTTTCATAGTGCCTAATCTGGAGCCTTCTCCGGGAGCCCTTAGAGATATGCCCAATCGGCTTTTGAATAGACCCAAATCTAATTATGGCAGATAGCATTATGCCAGCCTGATTAAGTGTTGCATATACAATTCACATCTAAGCCTCTTATTCTTCCTCATTTAAAGCAAGATCTAGGCACTATTTTACCGCCGACTCATTCCCACACACTTTATTCTACACTCCCAAAACGAATAAACAGTAAAAAGAAGCATTGGTTTTTATACTATTCATTTTGGACACTGAAAGATACTTTCTCACATTCTCTCCATACAACGACTGCCCCTGGGGCACACTGAAAGAAGCTAGCAGGTTTGTGCATCAGCCCCTCCCACCACCAACCGTTCACACACGCACTCGCACGCGCACAAAACACACACAACAAGATTCATTCTATTTTGGTGAAATGTCTTGCCTATGGACACATAGTTTGGCACAATGTGACGCTTTCCGGGAGGTCTCCCATCACAGAATGAACCAGGTTGCCCTGCTTAGCTTCGGAGGTCTGCCCGGGATCTGGTTTTCACTTGAAGGTGGCCCCAACAATGTAATATTAGCAGCCAGCAATCTCTCCCTCCCTCCTCTATATGTCATCTACACTCCTCACTCTCCCCTCTCCCTCCCCTCTCATGGTGTTCCCGAAGTCTCCCATCACATTAGTAACCAGGCCTGTTCTGCTTACCCTCAAAGGTTGCTGACGGGATCTTGCTTTCATATACAGGTGGCTCCGCAATTAGACAAAAGGATAAACTTCTATAGGATGTAATAGTGATAATTTAAGCACATTTGTCACAGATTTATTGCAAAATCTCTTTTAAATCTCTGAAGATGAAACTCACTTTTCTTAAAGGAATAGTTCACCGTTTTTACATACTGACATATGTTCTTACCTTACCTTAGAACTAGTTAATATGTACTCTGTCTGGTCTTTAGTCGTGCGCTCTGTCATGCAAACGGAGCAATAACGTACTACAAGTCACGCTGATTCTATTGACGGAAGTGAGCTGAGAGAGAAGTCTCCAGGAGAGAGTTAGTGCGCCGGGCGTAGCGCTCTCAGATTACTACGCCTCACAAATAGTACCCGTTTTATCGCTGAGAAAATCGACAGTTACATTTCTGTGTTACTTACTTTGCAGTGTAACACGTCACGTAACTATATAAAACTTTTAATAGGGAACACTGGAAGAGTTTTGGTAGCTTCTAGCGGGGAGCTACCTTTATGGGTAACTATACAGTATACAGAGGAGGCTGCGTTTGTGCTCCCGTTTTTGCTCCGTTTGCATGACCAGAGCGCACGGATCTAAGACCAGACAGGTACATATTAAACTAGTCTAAGGTAAGGTAAGAACATATGTCAGCATTATGTAAAAAACGGTGAACTTTCCTTTAAAGAGTGCAGGATCCGGGCCTCTCGCTGCACCTGTCGGAGCCTCGTTTCATCCTCATTAGTTTTTCAAAACAGTAAAACTGAAGTTTGTGTGTGACCCGGACCTGGACCAAACAAGTTTTACTTAAGGATTCAAATACGACCAAATGAACGCAGTTTTGCAGAAGTTCAAAAAGTGTAGTCGCAGTAGCAACAATAGTAGTAGTAGTCGCAGTAGCAATCAAGTGCTGAACAAAATAAGAAAGCATTAAAAATCATAAATAATCACAGAACATTAAAAAGAAAGTAATAAGAATAAAGAATAAAAAATAAAATCCTTCATTTGTATGCACAGCTAAACAGGAACTGTTTTTAACACACTGGTTTTTAAACGATTGTCAGAGAGGAGGCCTGTCTCACTTCTTTCAGTGAAGACTGTTCCGAGATTTTAGCAGCATGAATCTGAAAAGCAGCCTCCCCATGTTTAGTTCTGACTCTGGGCACTAACAGGAGTCCAGCCCTGTGCTTCTCAGAGTCGGGCTGGTTCATATGGTACTAACATGTTACTAATATATTTTGGTGCGAGGCCATGGAGAGACTTGTTCACAAGCAGAGCTGTTTTAAAGTCTATTCTCTGAGCCACAGGAAGCAATGCAGAGACTTGAGGACCGACTAATATGGTCGTACTCCTGGTTCTAGTCAGGGAGTCCTGAGTCCGAGTGAGTAGTAGTAGTAGTAGTAGTTGTAGCAGTGGTAGCAGCAGCAGCCGTATAGTTGTAGCAGTGGTAGCCAGTAGCAGCAGTATAGTTGTAGTAGTAGTAGTAGCAAGCAACAGCAGTGAGACCAGCAAAAAACATTTGGAAATCATGCTTTTAATAGATTGTTACATTTATACTTTTATTGCCAGAACATTCTGCCTGCTCTGCCTCTTCCAAACCAGTGAATACAGCTTAAACATGTCTTGCCCATTGGCACAACAAATCAACAGCAGCTAGACTGACTGCTGAGACACGAGAACTCCATCTTAGAGAAGCTCAAATCTCACACAGTTTTGCTCTTGGGCAAAAGTGAAAGTAGAATCTACACTGAAGGACAAATGTTTCTCCTTCTGGAGATTTCTCAGTCCGTGCCATGCGTGTGTTTAAGGCCTCATTAGCATTCGCCTCCTGCCTAATTGCTCGGTGCATAGAAAATAAGACATAATGTATTTTAATTCATGCACAGATCTACTGAGATTAGCCTCGTCCTGATGGCGCACCAGAAATGTTCCTTACAGCCATTTTATTTCTTTGTATTTTTCAGTAAAAAAAAAAAAGAATAAATCAGACCCCAACTCAGTCATTTTTGTGTAAGATGGAACCCTGTGAGTCACTATTGGACTCGGTGGTTCACACTGTGGTCTAACTCTCTGTGGTCTCTCTCTGTGGTCTCTCTCTCTGGTCTCTCTCTCTGGTCTCTCTCTGTGGTCTCTCTCTGTGGTGTATCTCTCTGTGTGGTCTAGTAACTAGACTAGTAACAATTTTAATTGTAGTAATTGAAATAGAGGGCATCGATATTGAAATAGAGGTGGCGGCTGCTGCTGCTGCTTATAGGTAAGTCTGGAAGTTTCTGCCGAAGCAGAAGAAATGGATGGATGGCTGCTGCTGCTACTCTCAAAAGCAACTGAACCTAAAATAAAACTAAAGATAAAAAGTCCCATAATACTAAAAAATAATAAATAATAATACAAAGTAATTGAAATTGATTTTTGTTCATTTGTGTGCATGCTGTTTTTATGCACTCCTCTCTATGATTTGATTAAATTGTGATTTCAATTCAAAAGCAAATAATCTTGCAGCTCTCTTGCGCTGTCCTCTCTCTCTCTCTCCTCCCTCACATGTAAGTCCTTAACCTTTTGCACCACCAGGCCACATGGCCTAAAACAGCCCCAACCCTCTCCTCTCCCCATTCTCACCTCTCTCCTCCCCGCTCTTCTCTCAAGCTCCTCTCCTCTCCTCCCCGCTTTTGTCTCTTCAGCTTCTCTCCTCTCCTCCCTCCCCTCTCTCTCCAGCTCCTCTCCTCTCCTCCTTAGCTCCTCTCTTCCCTCTTCCTCATATGATCTTCAACCTCTAACCCACAGTTCAAAGATTGCCTAAAACAGCCCCAGCCCGCTCTCCCCTCTCCTCTGCCATCTCTCTCTCATCTCTCCCCTTTCACATGTAGATCCTCAACCTTTACCCCACAGGTCACAGATTGCGTAAAACAGCACCAGCCCTCTCCTCTCTCCCCTCTTCATTCTCCATATGTATGTCATTAACAGTCTTAATGATCGGTGGAAGTCCATCTATCACCATCCGACATGTTGGGACCAAAACCTAAAGGCCTAAATTGTTTCCTGGCGCCGTTAGCTTTTCCTCAAATCACAGGCTAACTGGCTATGATGGCTTCCAGTGGACTTTATTATTGGTTTAATAGGGCGGTGAATGATGGCTAGTATGCATATCAGCCCACAATATGTCCAAGACTCAATAGGTTCTTCCCCTTGTGATCAATAAATGCAATTACACAGTCTGGAGAGATGGGTGCAGAAAACGGGACCTGATAATGACTAGATAACTAGGTATAAGTTTAGTCGCTCTCTGCGGTCTCTCTCTCTGGTCTCTCTCTGTGGTCTCTCTCTCTGTGGTCTCTCTCTGTGGTCTCTCACTGTGGTCTCTCACTTCACTGTGGTCTCTCACTGTGGTCTCTCTGAACATGTGAGAGTATAAAAATGCATAAAACTAGTAACAGAAACAGTAACTGTTTTAGAGCCAGTCTGGAGAGATGGGTGCAGAAAACGGGGACCTGATAATTACTATATAACTAGGTACAAGGCAACTTCATATGGTAGGTTTAATCCAGTGGGGGCGGGCCCTGGCTCAAAAGTGGCCAAAATGACGTGCGCTGACATGCTTGCAATACCCCCCCGGGCCGATGGGGGTGGACCCGGAGTAAGAATTAGCCAATGCTAACATATAGCATTACCTGACCTCTCGAAAACACCTTTACAGGATGGTCCAAAAGTTGGCTCTTAATTGGCCCAAAGCCCCGTTCCACATGTGTGTCAATGCTGAGGGGAGTGAATCTTTTTGGACCAGTCTAGTTTACTCTCTGTGAATTTTTGAAGTCACACATTAAATTAATGGGGCTTGTGCTGACTGACGCATGCGCAGATGCGTTTTTTCACATTTTCCAGCCAGTGCGGCCATTTTTAATCACTCCATGAAAGCCCAATTTTTGGCCCATTAGTTAGAACGGCGGAGATAGGCGTGACTTAATACGTTAATACGTCTAAAGCCTAGCGTACATCGACAAAGAAACTGGGGACAACTAGTTGCAAGGCGGCTTTTGGCAACTGAGAGGAGATGGTGGGAGATGATCAGTTGCTGAAATCAGTCGATGTGCGCGCTCTTACAACTGGAGATGATCAGTCGGTCTCCAGTTTCAGTCAGTTGCCCGTGTTCTACTTTTCGGCAACTAGTTGTCCTCAGTTTCGGAGATATGACCCGATGTGCGCGCTCCATGCGCCGCTCCGACAACGTGTGTGTATTGCGTGTATTGCGAGCCCGCAACAGTTTATGTCAGAAAACACACTGTAGTTGACGGCCAGTTGCTGTCGATGTACGCGCTGTTATTCCCGAGACTGGTCTGCTACTGGGAGTTGCCCGTTTTCATCAGATTGTCGATGTGTGCGGGGCAGCAACTCATATGCGACGGCTATAATCAGTTGCCAGTCCGATGTACGCTAGGCCTAAGGGTTAATCGCTACCGCTTCACTGTTTACTTTAAAGCTGGTGTACGTAATTTTTTACAATTTATAACAATTGCAACTATATGTTGAGATCCAAGTCACTGGTTTTTCTATTTTTGGTGGGAAGTGGGAAATTACATGATGCAAGATCTCGATGAAACAGTCAGAGAAAACCACAAGGGGCCTTTGTAGCTAAAGTTCACATACGATTTCTGTTAAGATTTTTATAATTTTTGCAATAAAGAAATAATACGCATTTTTATTTTGGCCATTGACAATCATTATGAGACTGTTTACTTTGTCAGTTCATGTTTAGTTTACCTAAGAAATTACCAAAACTAATTTATGTACAACACTTTTGTTTTAAAAGTAAGACGCAGAGGATTGTCCTGCGCGCGCGTTTATGGTCCGCACTGGGAACAAAATCACCATGTTACAGCTGCGCGTTTGCCACTTGAGGCAGGAACTGCTGTCATTACAAAGCGGCCGTAGTTACTCCGGGGAGTGCCCCACTATTTGAGAAGGACTCGTCTATGTCGCATGAAGCTAGTGCTCACTAAGGAGGTGAGACACGCCGTGTTTTTCCACCGTTTTCCTCATCATAAACGTGGATTATACCTGTAAACGGAGATGTGCCCACGTGCTCCTATTGTTTACACCCAGGATCAGCTGCTGGCGCTGCGGAGAGCAGAGTTCCCTCCCAGGGACAAATACACAATTCCTGCGGAGATTCTACGGAAAACACCCAGAGGCTGCCGCACGGGATGGAAGGTACAAGGGCGAAAGAGATCCAGACCCAAAAGCTACGGCAAGCCGGAACACGGCACTGTAAAACGCCAGGTGTGTGAGAAAGACATTGAACTTCTTGCCATTGGTGTGCGGCCATACTATCTGCCGTGGGAGTTTGGGCAGTTTATTGTTATATCAGTCTACATCCCTCCATTTGCAATAGCAGACAGTGCATACGATGCTCTGCTCTCCACTGTCAGTGACCTGCGGACGCAGCACCCTCAGGCCTTATTTATCATTACTGGGGATTTTAACCACGCGTCCCCGGCTTCTATACTGCCACTGTTCACACAATACGTCTCCTGTCCCACTAGAGGAGACAAAATACTGGATCTGTTCTACAGCAATGCCAAGGATGCATACACATCGGCGGCCCTCCCCCCGCTAGGCAGAGCAGATCACAAGATAATTTATCTCCGGCCTGTGTACAAACCACTGGTGCACAGGCAACCCGTGGTGAGGCACTTGATACGAACATGGAATACAGACACTGTTGAGACCCTCCAAGATTGCTTTGAAAGGACACAACCCACCCCACCCCCTGCTCTGCTGCTGCCCACCCCTGTTGGAGAACAATGCCCCCCAGACACGGTCGTTCACACCATGGCCCACGCCTCTTAGCTCTCTCCCACCAGCAGCTCGCAGCCCAAGCCTCCACCTCCACCCCTGTCATTCACTGCCGCACAGGTCAGAATGGAACTGCTTGAAATCAAGCCAGGGAAGGCCTTCGGACCACACAACATCAGCTCCAGGCTCCTTCGCTCCTACGCAGATGAACTCTGTGGAGTGATGGAGCATGTCTTCAACCGGAGCCTCAGGCTGAGGTTGGTACCACAGCTCTGGAAGACCTCTTGTGTAGTACCAGTGCCCAAGACACCATGGGTCAAAGATACCACGGGCCAAAGACCTCAGAGACTTCAGGCCGGTGGCTTTGATATCGCACTGCATGAAGACTCTGGTGAGGCTGATCCTGGGACATCTCCACTCCACTCTGACCTCAGCGATGAACCCGATGCAGTTTTGCATTGGAGTTGAGGACGCTATCATCTCCCTCCTCCATCGCTCGCTGTCCCACCTAGAGAAACCCGGGTCCGCTGTGAGGATTCTGTTCTTTGACTTCTCCAGCGCCTTCAACACCATCCAGTCGTAGCTTCTCAGGGACAAAATGGAGACAGCAGGAGTGGACTACGACCTATCTGAGTGGATCCTGGACTACCTCACTGACAGACCCCAGTTTGTGTGAACCAGGGACTTTGTGTCTGAGGTCATGACCTGCAGTGTGGAGTCCACCAGGGGACAGTCCTTGCGCCGTTCCTCTTCACCCTCTACATTGCGGACTTAAGACACAACACGGACGGTTGTGTCCTACAGAAGTTCTGACGACTCTGCCATCATAGGACTCCGCTCCGAGGATGATGACACAGAGTACAGAGGAGTTACTGTATACAAGACATTGTGGACTAGTGTCAGCAGAACAGCGTCCTCATCAACGCGGGGAAGACCAAGGAGATGGTGGTGGATTTCCGCAGACGTCATTCTACCGCGCCAGCCGCAGTGAACACGCAGGGAAAGGACATTGAGAGAGTGGACTCTTACAAGTACGGGGTGTTCATCTGAACCACAAACTAGACTGGACTCGTAACACAAAAGCCCTCTTCAAGAAGGGCCAGAGCCGACTACCTGCTGAGAAGGCTCAGGTCTTTTGGGGTGCAGGGGCCACTCCTAAAGACCTTCTGGAGCAGCAGCATCACAGAGAGGGACAGGAAGTCCAGCTCTGTCCTGGGCTGTTCCCTGGACACAGTGCAGCAGGTGGAGGACAGGAGGGTCCTGGACAAACTAACATCTACTGTCAACCCCTGCAGGACACTCTGTCTGCTCTGGAGAGCAGCTTCAGTGACAGACTTATTCATCCTCAATGTGTGAAGGAGAGGTTCCGCAGGTCTTTCCTTCCTGCTGCTGTCAGACTGTACAACAAACAATGAACACTTCCAACTTGATCCCACGTGTCATGCATCGTTGCAATATCCTTAAGAATGTGCTATAACCACATGTCACTGTCACTTTACTGAGTCACTGTGTCCCAGAGCCTCATGCTGCTAATGTACAGATGTAAACATACTGCTGCTAAAGTACAGATGTAAATATACTGCTGCTAATTTACTGCTGCTAATTTACAGATGCTAACATACAGTATAACTACACATTGCTTGCACTCCTGTTTCAGTTCCGGCCCACCCTACCAGCTCAACCTTCATTCCTGTCAATACATCCTGTTAACCCGTCCTCTGCATTTGGGTTCCCTTCATTGATAATAATTTGCGAAGGGACTGCTCTCTTAAATCTCTCTGGTCTATCTCTAGCTTCTCTACGTTTGTTTTAAAGACAAAGAACTGTGAGTGTGGTGTCATATTGGTGCAATGATATCATACTATTACAGGACTGAGACAGGAGCTTTTAGACAGAAGGGGCAGAGCTATGTGCCTCAGAATTTCCTGATATTAGCGTGGATGGGACTAAAAACAACTCCAGGTCTGTTTATGACATGTTGTAACTTGATCAAGCCAAGAAAAATAGTTTTTTCTATGAGCTCCAAACCCACACAGTCTGAATACAAGTATTTCTGAGCAGTGATATGTACCACAGATACAGTACATGCAAGATTGAAAACTCTACCAATACTAAATGGATAACTTTGCAACTCTGTCAAAACTACTGGGACAATTAGCGTGAGATTAGCTTGTGTGGAAGAGTGTGTGGTATTTTGATGGGAGCGAAGTGTCGACCCAGCTAACGAAGTGGGCTTAATTAAGGGGACATGAAGCCTGAGGTCGAAAAACTTTATGGGAGATTCCAGACGTAAACAAAGTTGTGAAGAGGGCAATTAATTTATCCTCTGCTCCGGTGAATCAGCCACAAGGAGCGGAGGCAGACAAGACACGTCCCAGAGCGGGCTAGCAAACTCAAGGAGAGCTGAGAGAAAGATAGCCAGCAAGCAAACACAAGGAGAGCGGAGAAAGAAATATGGCCAGCGAGCAAACTCGAGGAGTGCGGAGAGAGAAAGCTAGCTAGCTAGCTAACTCATGGAGATCTGAGAGAAAAAAAGATCTCAACGGGAGCCAAAAGGGATAGTTAGTCAGCTATCAAACACAAGAAGCTACTGTAGTAGGCTTGGACCTGGATTGGACCTTCTTTAGTTCTGCTTTAGTCCTGCATTACACTTGCTTTAGACTTGCTTTAGACTTGCTATATACTTGCTATAGACTTGCTTTAGACTTGCTTTGGTCCTGCTTTAGTCCTGCTTTAGTCCTGCTTTAGACCTGCTTTGGACCTACTTTGGACCTGCTTTAGACCTGATTTAAGTCTGCTCTAAGTCTGCTCTATTCCTAGTTAAATCCACATTTAGTCCAGAGCTCTCAGGGTCACTGGCTGTCCTCCCTGTCCTCTCACAGATGAACATGTTTAATTTGGATAGTTTTTGGCAGTGGCCTCAGTATCAAACAGCTTTGTTTGGATCACCCCTGAAAACACACATTACTTTTTCACGTTGCGTTCTCTAAGCGTGAAGAGTCACCAACAACATGTGCAAATATACGGACGAGACACATGGACATTCACACTTCTACTTCTAATCAGCTTTTGGTTTTATTTAGTTTTCCTTCACCAGAAAAGCTGTGTCTATAGACATCGGAGGCATTGGTTTCTCAGTCCTACTCGTTCAGACAATTTTTATGTAGGCAAGGCAAGGCAAGGCAAGTTTATTTATATAACACAATTCATACACAAGGCAATTCAAAGTGCTGAACAAAATAAGAAAGCATTTAAATCATAAATAATCACTGAACATTTAAAAGAAAGATAAAAATATGAAATCCTTCAGTTGTATGCACAGCTAAACAGAACTGTCTTTAACCTGGTTTTAAACATTGTCTGAGAGGAGGCCTGTTCCAGATTTTAGCAGCATGAATCTGAAAAGCTGCCTCCCCATGTTTAGTTCTGACTCTGGGCACTAACAGGAGTCCAGTCCCTGTGCTCCTCAGAGTCCGGCTTGGTTCGTATGGGACTAACATGTCACTAATATATTTTGGACCGAGGCCATGGATAGACTTGCACACAAGCAGAGCTGTTTTAAAGTCTATTCTCTGAGCCACAGGAAGCCAGTGCAGAGACCTGAGAACTGGACTAATGTGGTTGTACTTCCTGGTTCTAGTCAGGACTCGAGCTGCTGCATTTTGAATGTACTGCAGCTGTTTTACAGCCTGTTTGGACAGACCTGTGAGCAGGCCATTGCAGTAGTCTAACCTACTGGAGACAAATGCATGGATAAGAATCTCCAAGTCTGCTTTAGACACTATGTTTTTGATCCTGGCAATGTTTTTTAGATGGTAAAAAGCTGCTGATGTTACTGATTTGATGTGGCTATTAAAATATAAGTCTGAGTCCAGTATTACCCCTAGATTTCTGACCTTGTTTGAAGGTTTTAGGGAGAAAGACTGTAGGTGACAGATGACGCTCTCTCTTTGTTTCTGAGGACCAAAGACAATCATTTCAGTTTTGTCTGCGTTTAGCTGAAGGAAGTTGTTTTGCATCCACTCACTGATCTTTTGGATACAGTGAAGGAGTGAGTCCACTGGTCCATGTTCTCCTGCAGTCAGTGAGACATAGATCTGAGTGTCGTCTGCATAGTTGTGATAGGTCAGTTAATACGCAGAAACGAAGTGTCCTAACGGCAGCATGTAGAGATTGAACAGAAGAGGTCCCAGGATCACAGGAGACACAGTTTCCAATCTCCACAAAGTACTTCCTGTCTTAAAAAACTGCAACACATTATTATTGAATAAATGTACAGTTGCATTTGAAGTTACATCACAAGAAGGGGCAACAATCTAGTTCTTTCATTACTATACAGCCTCAGTCCTGGATCTAGAGCCTCAGTCCTGAATCTATTACCTCAGTCCTGGATCTACAGCCTCGGCCCTGGATCTACAGCTTCAGTCCTGGATCTACAGCCTCAGTCTTGAATCTACAGCCTCAGTCCTGGATCTACAGCCTCAGTCCCGGATCTACAGCCTCAGTCCTGGATCTACAGTCTCAGTCCTGGATCTACAGCCTCAGTCCTGAATCTACAGCCTCAGTCCTGGATCTACAGCCTCAGTCTTGGATCTACAGCCTCAGTCCTGGATATACAGCCTCAGTCCTGGATCTACTAGCCTCAGTCCTGGATCTAAAGCGTCAGTCCTGAATCTACAGCCTCGGTCCTGGATCTACTGAGAATCTACAGCCTCAGTCTTGGATCTAAAGCCTCAGTCCTGGATCTAAAGCGTCAGTTCTGGATCTACAGCCTCAATGGTTACTTGCAGATGCATGAGAGTGTAAGGACAGTGATGATCTGGCAAATGTATACACATTTATAGACAGTGGTCATCCCGCTCCATGGACTAATGGCTCCTATTTGTTTGTTATTTTTAGTATTTTCTGAGTTTGAACTGTTTGTTTCTCTGATCTGTTTAGGAATCTCCAACTTTGCAAAGTCCCCGAGACGACAGCTGGCATGATTTAGAGTTTGATTGAGTGTTTTTGTGTACACCACAATCTGTATGTGTATGTGTCCTAACCAATGACGTGCAGTCAGGGGAGGCAGGGGAGTCTCGCCATCATTGGATAAAAATAATTATTTTAGCTGTAATATATAATTGTTTTCCACTGTCCTATGATTTTAATGTATTTTAGGCACGGTTCCGACCAGTTTTGATCATTTCTGTAGTCAAAGTCGCTGAAATACTAATTTTGGTATTCAAAAATTATTCCCGTCTTGCGGAGCAAAATCAGCACCTAGATGTGTTGTGGGATTATTAAGAGACGCTGGTTCGCTAATCTTTACAGTATATAAAGTTTGTGGACGTTATTGCATTGGCGATTTAATGCTATTTCATTCGAACAATGATGGTAAATCTGACTTTTAAGTCAGTGCCTCCCAAATCACAAACCTCGCACGTCTCTGGTCCTAACCCCTTGTCTGGCCGTCATTTAATTCTTGTCCCTTATGTAATGCCGCTTGGGGGAGTACATTGCGGCATCTTTAGCTTGTATTGGACCAGAGGGAACATAAACAACATCTCTAAAGCAGTGAGTAGGCGGATGGTACAATGACGCCGCTCCTACATCAGAAATCCGTTTTTTTGTGTGTGTTTTTTGGCTGTGGCTGTAGCACCAGCCCACTCCTGGCTTTGCGCACGCTGCCTGCTGCTGATAGGATGAGAGAGCGTGGCGGACTTGGCTAATTTGCCCGGGTGCTTGTCGGATTTTGGTGGACCGGGGGCGGGTACAGGCGATTATTTTGTAAGCAGATCAAAACCCACAGGGCCAAAGTGGTGAAAGTGGTGAAAATGGGAAAAGAAACAGGAGAGATGTGAGAGTCTGAAGGGGTTTGGAGACAGGAAAGTTGCGAAGAGCAAGAGGTGAAAACGGTATTGGAGACATGGAGACACGTTTCAGAGGTGTACTAGTAGTAGCAATAGTAGTAGTAGTAGTAGTAGTAGTAGTAGCAGTAATAGTAGTCATAGTAGAAGTAGTAGCAACCGTAGCAGTAGCCATAGTCGTAGCAGCAACAATAGTAGCAGCAGTAGCAGTAATTGCAACAGCAGTAGCAGTAGTAGCAGTAGCAGCAGTAGTAGTATCAGCAGTAGGATCCACATTGTTTGACTATTAAATAACCCCTCACTATATTTCAATCTAATGCCTGTTTCAGTAGCAGCAGCAGCAGTAGTAGAAGTAACAGACAGTAGTAGGGTTAGGGTTAGTCGTGGGAGCTGTGGCATAGTATTAGTAGTAGTAGTAATAGTAACAGTAGTACTAGTAGTAGCAGGAGCTGTGGCACTAGTAGTAGTAGAAGTAGTAGCAGGAGTAGGAGTAGCAGTAGTAGTAATAGCAATAGTAGCAGTAACAGTAGTAGTAATAGCAGCAGTAGTGGCAGTAGTACAGCTAGAAGACTCTCAGGTGTGAGACTAAAGTATTCTTCTCAAACTCAGATCAGTGTTTTGACGGCTGACGTTTGGTGCTGGTCTTAAGCTCCTGTTTGAAGGCAGTGGTGAGAAGCGAAGCTAAAACACACTGACATGTTTATATGTGAGAGCTAAGCCGGCTGGAGGTAGACTGCTAATCCTGCTCAGCTCCAGAGGTGTGGCCCACTTTTATCCATCGGAAATTTAGAAAAACTACCTGAAAACATGTTAAATATGAGGAGAGATCTCAGAGGAAGTGTGTGTCATCAGAATAAAAGTTTAAACTAGGACTGTGGACGAGGACCATCTATGTTATACTGTAGATTAATGATGACACTGTTTCCCTTCATGTCTATCCATCCATCCATCCATTTTCTACCCCTTAATCCATTTCTGGGTCGGGGGGGGGGGGGTCGTTGGGTGGCGGCGGCAAGCCCCGGTGATTCAAGATGGCGCCCTATTCAAATTAATTGCTTGAATAGCGGAACTCGCCAATATTTGGGCAACGTCTGGTCCTCCTGATTTTGCTCCTGATCAGAGCAGTAGTAGAGCGGAGCCAGAGCGGGAAGGAAACAAGCTGAGTTTGTGGCAGTAAAGTGTGGATTTAAAGAAAACCAAAGGATTAAAAAAAAAAATTCAGGATGACAAGGGACACTAAAATCCCCACAAAATACGACCTTTGTGAAAGCTGAAGGTTCTTTGTCAGCTGAGGTTCAGCTGTTTTAGTTTATATCGAGTTCTATGAGACATTTTCGGGCGGCACGGTGGCTGAGTGGATAGCACTCTCGCCTCTCAGCAAGAAGGTCCTGGGTTCGAATCCCGGCCGGACCAGGGCCTTTCTGAGTGGAGTTTGCATGTTCTCCCCGTGTCTGCGTAGGTTTCATCCGGGTACTCCGGTTTCCCCTACCACTAAAAATATGTACAATAGGTCTAGCATGCGCCTCCTGTTCGGTGACCCCGCTCCCATCTCTGTGTGGAGTGAGAGGACAAGTGCCCAAAAATAACAATTGTAAACCGCTTTGTGACTCTGGTTTGGGAAAGGCGGTATATAAATAAAGCTTACTTACTTACATTTTTCTGGGTCGCTCATGTAAATTTAGTCTGCGGTACCACAGGCGCCCCCTGTGCCCATAGGTGGGACAGCTATAAGCTTGTAATACCCTATCCAGTTATTATTATAGATCCATTGGCGGGGGTGGCAATCAGAGATGCCACCCAAGTCACATAGCAACACCCCTCACTGATCCTCCTGCAGATGATGAGTCTACAGGAGGTACACCGCTCTGTCAGTGTGAGCATAGCCTTCATCTTTCAGCTTGGGCTTCAGGCAAAGTGGGGTTAAAGGGCCCATATCACGGTTTTTGACTTTTCTCTGCTTTAAACATGATTACAATGCTATTTGGCCTTCATACACAAGCCCACAGTAGTTTATTCATTGATTCTGTCAATCTTTTGTAAGAGAGCAATCTGTCTCCTTCCCCAGCGTGAGGCACAGAAACGCTCGGGTCCACTTCAGTGACGAAAACCACACTGATGACGCGCATGACCCCGTTTGCTTTGTATTTAAAATAGTTGTTAAATACTTTTGTCAAAACGGGGTAAACAATACACAATTAGTATTCTGTTTTTTGTCAAAAATAATAAAAATAAAAATAAATTAAAAGCCGGCGGGAGGTGATTGACGGATCAAAACAGCGAATCAGAGCGCACAGGCTCCGGCTCCCGAGTCCAGCGTCTGTGGTCTGGTCTCGCGGACACCAAATAGAGCTGCTGTTTTTATGCTTTTGTCAGCAACTAAAAGTGTTAGGATCACGTCAACTTGAATGAAGTGTGTTATGGGTGTAAATATGTGACACACTATTTGGCCCTATAAGAGGAAGAAAGCGGCTCGACTTTTTTCATCTGTTCATCTCATGGATCTATTATAATACCAGTTTATCTGCGACACTTCACTGAGACTGTTCCAAAACTACAGGGACACTGGAACTGGACTTACTCAAAAGCTGATCTGGAAACACGTTATTCCCACGGTAAAAGACGTAACTCGGACCCCCTCGATCTGTAAGTAGTGACGCTAACTCGCTGTATACTTCTGTAAACTAAATAAGGGTCTGATTGTGCATCGAGGACATAGGGCTCGATGTGACGGATTGTCATTGTTGGAAAAAGTTTATTCTTATGTATGAAATTACTAAGTACAGGTGATAAACGACAAAAGCGTGATGCTACGTCACCGTGCGGGCGGGGGGAGGCGGGCTCACAGGCAGAGGAGCAGACTCTTCTCTGGATCAGCTCGTTTGAGTCGAGGTGACGTCACCTCTATACAAGAGATGGCTCTAATCTCACAAGCTTTGATTGTTGTGTGGTGTATCATACACATTAATATCACACATGTGTATAGGATTGAGTGTGAAACATGAAGAAAAGCGTGATATAGGACCTTTAAGTGTCTTGCCCAAGGACAGTAGACATCAGTGGGAGTCGGTGGAGAAAGTCTTGTGGTGGGCTCAAACTCTCGTCCATCAGGCTCAAAGGCCAATGCACTTCCAAATGAGCCACTATCGCCCTTCATGTCTAAAGCAGGTCTAAAACAGGACTAATGCAGAGTCTCAAGCAGCACTAAAGCAGGACTAAAGATGGTCTTAAGTAGGTCTGAAGCAGGTCTAAAGCAGGTCTGAAGCAGGTCTTAAGCAGGTCTAAAGCAGAAATAAAGCATAGACTTAAGCAAGAGCATATAGGAGAGAGTTTGGATTCGGACTGTCGCCAAGGACCATCTATGTTATACTGTAGTTTTAGTCTTTGCCAAAGTGTGGGTTCATGCGATATCACAACGTTCCCAAGAGCCAATAGTTTCACATTGTGGAGGAGGGCAGCTGAGAGATCTTTGCTGGTAACTATGGTAACTGACAAAAGTCTTAGGATGGAGCCAATTTTTCAAATTCCTGGGTCTAACAACATAAAACAAAAACTCTTTGTCAGAATGAATCGACTGTGGTCTAATTATATTTCAGGACAGGAACAACTCAAAGCCACTAAATAGAATTACATAGTATACCCAAACAATACTGTATTAAAAACAATACAATAATAAATATACAGTCTGACCCTACACCTCTTTCCCAAGTCAAGTTATACTTATTGTCCCTGAAGGGTAATGTGTCCTCTGCAATTGATCCACTCAGAATGCCTCTAGGGCCTCTGTCCGGAACTGTGGTTGCCGTAGGAACAGAGGATTTTTGCAATGTGACAGTTCGACCTTTAACTCCCAGAGCAGGAGTTAATTTATTAATGTGAAATTCAAATGTTAAAATATTGGTTTCCTGGAAACAAACGTTTTATGGCGGTTAAAGCCTTTTAGGACTGGTTCAGGGCCTAGACTGACCCTGGGCCTGGACTGGTCCTGGACTAATCCTGTTTCTGAGCTGGGTTTTCCACCAGAAAACAGCAAGTTACCAAAGCAACAAACTGTTTACTACAGAAGTTAGCATTTGGTCTATAGCATTAGCCTTTCAACACACTGTCCTAGAAGTTTAATGTTATAATACCTCACCTTAATTTTAATAAATCTAGCTGAAAACTAAAACATTATTGGGGAGCGTGATTTCTCAGAATTCCATTGGTTCGTATGGGAGCCGTCAAAATGACTGCTCTGGGAGTCCTAGTGTTATTGCCTTTTCACTGCGAGAAAAGGCGGTTGTAACTTCTGGCTCATTCATTTTCCATGGAGCTTCACTGGGGGCCATTTTGAAGGTCCGAGGTTCTCCTAATAAAGTCTGTGCGAGACAAGAGACAAAGGAGAGAGTTATTTGTGGCTCAGCATGTATTATTTAAGCCGGCGATGAATATCAATGAGAGCTAATGTACCGAGAGGCCTGTTCCTGTGTGGAGTATATGACCTTATGCATATTTAACATAAGACGATAGCAGCATTAATAAATACTATAGCTGAGAGCTGGGGATGTAGTATTTATGCTGCAATGATGCGGTCCCAGCCTCCCAGCGCTGTTATCGCCATAGTTTCAACACTAGATCAGGAAACGCGATGGAAATGCCAAAAGAGCAATGATGAATATTAAGAGATTTCAAACGCCCAGACAGACAGGCCTGAGGGACGAGTATGATGGAAAACACATCCACGCTGATTCTCTCACGCAAATATCATTTAAAGCTGGGAAGAAGAAATATTAGGCCTTAATTTTGGACATAAAAATGACGAAAGCGTTAACTTTCATGTCAAGAGCAGGTCTAAAGCAGTACTAAAGCAGGTCTAAAGCTAGGATGGTCCATCATAATTTCCTACATGTACGTCTGGGTCTGATCTGCGGCTACCTCGGTTGTATCCCCTCCGACCAGTCAGCAAGCGAGGGAGGCAGGTAGGTGTTGTGACGTCAAGAGTTTGTGGCAAATTTGCTGGTTGTAGTGAAGCAGTACTAAAGCATATAAGGACTAAAGCAGGACTAAAGCAGGACTAAAACAGGTCTAAAGCATATTTAAAACTGCCCAATGGTGGCAGTTTAGTTTTTCTCATACATTTGATTTGCTTTTTCTTTCTAAACACTGATTGAACGGCTCTCGGGCATCTTTCTTGCCGTGTGACATATGCAACAGAAGCCACAGAGACATACACTCTTACACCAAGACACATTTTGCGTCAGTCTGAGGTTTTCTGGCCGACAGTCTGCCTCAATGCCAATAAACCAAGGCATCATTTGATTGCTGTAAGAGAGAGACTGTGCAGAGACCAGGGAGAAAAAGTGAATTTGTTTTTTCCTCGGCTGCTCACGGAGATAGTGCTTGCATCTATTCGCCAAGTTGTAAATGAGAACTTTGGCAAAACCAGACCTCTAGAATCACAAAGTTTGTACAGCAAGTCTCAGAAATTTGGTGTAATGAAGTTTAAGTCGGCTTTGGATTCTCCTCAGATATAAAACCAAGTGTAAACCAGGTTCATACCAGGTCTAAACCAGGTGAAAACCAGGTCCAAACCAGGTATACAGCAGGCAGAGGCCATCCATCCATCCATTTTCTTCCGCTTTATCCGTTGCCGGGTCGCGGGGGCAGCAGTCTAAGCAGAGACGCCCAGACTTCCCTATCCACACACACCTCCTCAAGCTCGTCCGGGGGGACCCCTAGGCGTTCCCAGGCCAGCTGAGAGACATAGTCTCTCCAGCGTGTCCTGGGTCTTCCCCGGGGCCTCCTCCCGGTGGGACGTGCCCGGAACACCTCCCCAGGAAGGCGTCCAGGAGGCATCCTGAACAGATGCCCGAGCCACCTCAACTGGTTCCTCTCGACGTGGAGAAGCAGCGGCTCTACTCCGAGCTCCTCCCGTGTGACCGAGCTCCTCACCCTATCTCTAAGGGAGCGCCCAGCCACTCTGCGGAGGAAGCTCATTTCGACCGCTTGTATCCGCGATCTCGTTCTTTCGGTCATTACCCACAGCTCATGACCATAGGTGAGGGAGGGAACGAAGATTGACCGGTAAATTGAGAGCTTTGCCTTTCGGCTCAGCTCCCTCTTTACCACAACGGTCCGATACAGAGACCGCATCACTGCGCACGCTGCACCGATCCGCCTGTCAATCTCACGCTCCATCCTCCCCTCACTCGTGAACAAGACCCCGAGATACTTGAACTCCTCCACTTGAGGAAGGACCTCTCCACCCACCTGGAGAGGGCAAGGCACCTTTTTCCGGTCAAGCACCATGGCCTCGGATTTGGAGGTGCTGATTCTCATCCCAGCCGCTTCACACTCGGCTGCAAACCGTCCCAGTGCATGTTGCAGGTCCTGGTTCGTTGGAGCCAGCAGGACGACATCATCCGCAAAAAGTAGAGATGAAATCCTGTGGTTCCCGAACCGGACCCCCTCCGGCCCCTGGCTGCGCCTAGAGATTCTGTCCATAAATACAGTGAACAGAACCGGTGACAAAGGGCAGCCTTGGCGGAGGCCAACATGCACCGGGAACAGGTCTGACTTACTGCCAGCAATGCGAACACAGCTCTGGCTCCGGTCATACAGGGACCGAACAGCCCTCAGCAGAGGACCCCGGACCCCGTACTCCCGGAGGACCCCCCAAAGGACACCCCGGGGAACGCGGTCGAACGCCTTCTCCAAATCCACAAAGCACATGTGGACAGGTTGGGCGAACTCCCATGAACCCTCGAGTATCCGATGGAGAGTATAGAGCTGGTCCAGTGTTCCGCGACCGGGACGAAAACCACACTGCTCCTCCTGAATCCGAGATTCGACCATCGGACGAAGCCTCCTCTCCAGTACCTTGGAGTAGACCTTACCGGGGAGGCTGAGGAGTGTGATCCCACGATAATTGGAACACACCCTCCGGTCCCCCTTCTTGTAGAGAGGGACCACCACCCCGGTCTGCCACTCCATTGGCACCGCCCCCGATCGCCACGCGATGTTGCAGAGACGTGTCAGCCAAGACAGTCCTACAACATCCAGAGACTTTAGATAGTCAGGACGGATCTCATCCACTCCCGGCGCCTTGCCACCATGGAGGCTGCCAACCACCTTGGTGACCTCGGCCAGGGAGATGGAAGTATCCGCCCCAACATCCTCAGCCTCTGCCTCCTGGACGGGGGACGTGACGGGGGGATTGAGGAGAACCTCGAAGTATTCCTTCCACCGCCCGACAATATCCCCAGTCGAGGTCAGCAGCCCTCCACCCGCACCATACACGGTGTTGGCAAAGAACTGCTTCCCCCTCCTGAGGCGCCGGACGGTTTGCCAGAACCTCTTCGAGGCCGACCGATAGTCATGCTCCATGGACTCTCCGAACTCCTCCCAGTCCCGGGTTTTTGCCTCTGCAACAGCCCGGGCCGCGGCACGTTTGGCCTGCCGGTACTGGACAGCTGCCTCAGGAGTCCCACGAACCATCATTGCTCGATAGGACTCCTTCTTCAGCCTGACGGCATCCCTTACTGCCGGTGTCCACCACCGGGTTCGGGGATTGCCGCCGGGACCAGCACCAGAGACCTTGCGACCACAGCTACGAGCCGCCGCATTGGCGATAGAGGAAGAGAACATGGTCCACTCGGACTCGATGTCCCCCTCCTCTGCCGGGACCTGGGAGAAGCTCTCCCGGAGGTGTGAGTTGAAAGTCCGTCTGACAGGGGGCTCACCAAGACGTTCCCAGCAAACCCTCACTACACGCTTGGGCCTGCCAGGTCTGACCGGCCTCCTGCCCTGCCAGGCAGGGCAGGCAGAGGCGTCCCTTGCCATTAGGCAAGGCAGGCAGCTGTCTGGGGCCCCCAAACCGGCAGGAGGCCCCCGAGGGCCGACTGATTTGACACAAGCGGTCGACTTGTACTGGCTATAACAGCTACCTGCAGTGACAAAACTTGCCACGTTTTTTATTAACAGTTAAAAACCCTTTACATAATACATGTAATATATGTCATAATACACTTAAAAAAAGTGCATTATGACATAGCGGTGTAGTGGTCAAGTTGCAGCGCTTGCGCCACAACAACCCGGGTTTCAATCCGAGTGAGACCTATGTTTGGATTAAATTATATACATTATATTCTATGACAGATTGCTCAAGAACAGTACAGGTAAAACAAGCCATTTTTTACAGATTAAAGCTAAGAGCCTGATCTTTCACTTGGCCCTCAGTGTTTAAATAGACTATATAAACACCGAGGGTGTTGCCTGGGGCCCCAGGGTACCCTTAGAACGCCACTGACAGCAGGTCTAAAGCATGACTACAAGCAGACTAAATCAGGCCAAGAGAATGTCTAAAACAGGACAACAGCATAGACTTAAGGTGTGTTCAGACCGGATCATGCGTTGCGTCGGGTTTCAATGCAAAGTCTATGGTGACGCGCGTTGCAGCGTCACAACGCACACGGACCTCTCGGCACGCACGGACGGACTGTTCAGTAGACACGCGCAGACTTGGCGGGAAAGTAAAAGGGGAGGAGCAGGAGCGAAAAATTGACGCCCACAGGAGATGGATTCTGCTCATTCTTTCCTTGGGACGTTCGTGCGACAACCAATCAGAGAGCAGCAAAGTGGTCACGGGGACATTAGCGGACTGAGCGAGCAGACTGAAAATACTCGTAAACAGCCAAAACAGGACCCACACCAGGCTTCACCAGAACTCAAACCAGGGTTGACAAATGGGGGACTGTGTGCTTGTGAAAATATGCGTTGTCATGCTCCCGTGACCTTATGCAACTGCTTCGAGTGTGTTCGTCGATGCGGAAATACCGTTTAATAATATGAAAACACGTATGGCGCACCTCCGTGAACACATACTACTGTTGTATAAAGCCCGTGGAAAGTCTCTGTTCAAAGACACGCTGCAAAGCTGCATATTGGAGAAGATCTGTACACAAGAAGCCACTAGCATAGCTCTGTTAGCATCAGAGCCGGCCGGCTCTGGTGAGCGGGGCTTCAGCGTTTGAGCGTTTGCGGTCTGAATGCACCTTAAAGCAGGTCTAAACCAGATTGGATTGCCTTGTGATGATTTTAATGTCACTTTGAGTTGCCTTGTGCATAAACTGTGCTATACAAATAAACTTGCCTTGCCATAAGCAAAATGTGTTTCATCATAGGGCCAATTTGGCGCCGTACAAATGTTTGGAAAGCGTTTTTGTGAAGGTTGTCAAGTAGGAAAAGGGTAGAGCAAGAGAAAGTGACTGGATATGAATAAGTCTCTTACTTTTATTAGCTCCAAAAGTTAAAAAGAGATTGAAAACATTGCTGTCAAGAGGCTGAGAGGAGTAGCAGAGCCTGTTATTAAAGAGCTGGGGAATCCTGATAGAACTACTGTTTTTAAAGATTATTTTTTAAATCTGATATCTGGGCTGTACGTCTCAGTCATTACCAATCGAGAAGCAGAGACCAAGTTATTGCAAAGGATTTCCATTACTTGCCATTAGCAGAACTAGGCCAGCTAGTCTACAGAAGGTCTACAGCAGGTCTACAGCAGAGACTAAAGCTGGGTTGAATCAGGTCTACAGCAGGTCCAACCCAACCCAAAGAAGGTCTAAAGCAGGTTTATCTTGGCCTTGGTTCATATCTTGACCTTTTGCTGAATGCTCTGGACTGAAACAACATTTGAGTGGAGCAATTAATAACGAGTGTGTTCTCCGTCTGCTAATGAAGTCATGTTTCAAGTTCAGGAAAAATCAAGTCATTTGGATAAAGGGCAAAGAGAAAGGAGGGGGAAGAGAGGAGATAGAGGGGAGCGGAAGAGATGAGAGAAGAGAAATATGAGAGAGGAGAGGAGAGAAGAGAAGAGAGAGGAGAGAAGATCAAAGAAGAGAGAGGAGAGAGAAGAGAGAGGAGCAGAGAAGATGGGGAGGAAAGAGGAGAGAAGTGACAGAGGAGAGAAGAGAGAGGAGGAGAGGAGAGAGGACAGGCGAATGAGAAGAGAGATGAGAGAGAGGAGAAAAGAAGGGGCAGGGCTACACGTTTGTGCGAAAAGTTCCTGATATTGCACGGATGGAGATAAAATTAAAATCCGTTTTTGATCAGGTGTCTAACAATGTCGAACGTGGTGAAATGAGTCGATTTTCAAGAAACCTCTCCTTTGACATAACCTGAACTCGTCCTGGAGCAGGTTTGGAATCACTATTGACCCAGAACTACACCTGGAGTGAATCAGCTCTAATCCAGCTCTAACGCAGCTCTCAATGTAAACATGCCGTCAGTGTTATCTTCAGAGCTGTGATCGTGGAGGTCCAGTGCTGTCCGACGTGTTCTTATCTATGGACACCGACACAGAGACACAGACACAGTGTGGTTCTCGTTCCAACACTTGAGATTCAATTAGGCTGCGCTGCGATAGCACAGATGAGAAGATAGCGAAAGCAATCGGGCCCAATGTCAAGGGCGATTCAGGCTGAGGAGCCGAGGGGGGAGGCAGGGAGTGGGGGAGGAGGCAGGGAGAGAGGGAGGAGGTACTGAGAGAGAGAGGAGGCAGGGAAAGGGATAGGGAGAGGGAGGGGGAGAGGGAGGAGGCAGGGAGAGAGGGAGGAGGCAGGGAGAGATTGAGGAGGCAGGGAGAGGGATAAGGGAGAGGGAGGGGGAGAGGGAGGAGGCAGGGAGAGAGGGAGGAGGTAGGGAGAGCGGGGGGCAGAGAGAGAGGAGGTTTGGAGAGAGGAAGGAGGCAGATGAGAGGGAGGAGGCAGGGAGAGAAAAAGAAGGTAGGGAGAGAGGAAGGAGGCAGGGAGAGAGGGAGGAGGTAGAGAGAGAGGAAGGTGGCAGGGAGAGAGAGAGGAGGTAGGGAGAGAGAAAGGCAGTAGAGAGAGAGAGAGGAAGTAGGGAGCGAGGGGGGTGGGGAGAGAGAGGAGGCAGGGAGAGTAAGTAAGTAACTAAGTAATCTTTATTTATATACCGCCTTTCACAGACCAGAGTCACAAAGCGGTTTACAATTGTTATTTTTTGGGCATTTGTCCTCTCACTCCACACAGAGATGGGAGCGGGGTCGCCAAACAGGAGGCGCATGCCAGACCTATTGTACATATTTTTTGTGGTAGGGGAAACCAGAGTACCCGGAGGAAACCTACGCAGACACGGGGAGAACATGCAAACTCCACTCAGAAAGGCCCTGGTCCAACCGGGATTCGAACCCAGGACCTTCTTGCTGAGAGGCGAGAGTGCTATCCACTCAGCCACCGTGCCGCCCGGAGAGAGAGGAAGGAGGCAAGGAGAGAGGAAGGAGGTAGAAAGTGATGAAGGAGGCAGGGAAAGAGAGACGAGGTAGGGAGAGAGGGAGGAGGCAGGGAGAAGGGGAGGAGGCAGGAAGAGAGGCAGGAGGCAGGGAAAGAGGAAAGAGGTAGGGAGCGAGGATGGAGACAAGGCGAGAGAGAGGAGGCAGGGAGAGAGAGGAGGCAGGGAGAGAGAGGAGGAAGGGAGAGAGAGGAGGCAGGGAGGGAGAGAGGAAGGAGGCAGAGAGAGAGAGAGAAGGTAGGGAGAGAGAAAGGAGGTAGGAAAAGAGAGGAGGCAGGGAGAGGAAGGAGGAGGCGGGGAGAGGGGCGACATAGTGAGAGAGGGAGGGGGAGAAGGCAGGGAGAGAGGGAGGAGGTAGGGAGAGAGGAAGGAGGCAGGAAAGAGGGAGGAGGCAGGGCGAGAGGGAGGAGGTAGGGAGAGAGGAAGGAGGCAGGAGAGAGGGAGGAGGCAGGAGAGAGGGAGGACGCAGGGAGAAAGAGAGGAGACAGAGAGAAGGACAGAGTCTGTATTTAAATGGGATGAGCTGATTGTACTGGTTTAAAATAAATAGAAGTAATGAAATGGTCTCTGCCTCAGCTCGGCCTCTGCCTCGGTCTCTGCTTGGCTCTCTCATCTCGATCTCTGTGTTCCATTCTTGCATTCGATCCCTACCTCAAGAGCCCGAACCCTTTCTTCTTCTTGCGGTCCACCTCTTCCACTGGCTCCTTCTTGACCTTCATTTTCTTATCTTTCTTCTTTCCTTTCGTTTTCTTATTCTTCTTGCCGTTGCTTTCGTCTGCGTCCAAATCGTTACGAGACGAGGTGCTGGCCGGAGTCTCGTGTCCAGAGCTGTGGTCCGACAAGTCGTCATCTGTAACAGCAGAAGACAGCAATAAGAGGATTATAAATGATCAAATATTGTCATTCACTGTATGTGTGAAGACAAACTCCTCTTCTGACCCTGATCAGAATTCTCCATCCCCCAACAGCCAACAGCCTATATCTGTGAAACCTAAACCTATGCCTTGAATGATGTGATGATGTGCACATTTGAGAGCAGCTAAATCATTCATTACTCAGAGAGCGAGAGAGACCAGAGAGTCAAATGAAAGAGACCAAAGAGATGGTGTTTACACTTTAAAGCACTTTAAAGATCGTTTAACACAGTTATCAATTCACCAACAACAGATCAGAGAGATCTGTTGTTGGTGAATTGATAACTGTGTTAAGTCCTCCGAGACGACTGATAAGATAAGATATTCCTTTATTCGTCACACAGTGGAGAAATTTCAGTGTCATTGTTGCGCACAGAGAAAGAAGGAAATAAGAGCACTGCTGAGAGACTGCAGTTGTGAATTTGGAACTGTACACAAATACACAGATCCTGGATGTTTCTAAAACCTGTACAGTTGTGGTTGGTTCCTCACCGTCCTCTGAAGGGCCCTCGTAGGACTTGTCGATGGCGTGCCTGAAGCTCATGTTGCAGCCGCGGCCTCGGACCATGTGCGCCCGCGGCTTGTGAAAGGGCACCTGGGGGAATCCGGAGCTCTGCCGAACCTCCTCCATAGCCGTCTGCAGACTCTCCAGAGAACTGGACTTCACCAAACCCAGGGTGGGCCCGAGAGTGCCCCCTTTGGCTGCATCTGGGGGAAACAAGCAGAAGAAACACAACACATCCCTGTGAGTCACTATCCGACTCTTGGGCTGAGAACTGATTTGCGGAGTGAAGGTGGTTCTCTGAGGCCAAACATACTGTACGATGGATTTTACTACCATAGTTATTTTTGAAGGATTTTCTAATTTTTGGAGGAAAAATTTATAGTTTAAAACCAAAAATTGTGATGGACAAATGGGTTAGGCTTGCAGTTATCTCAAATGTTTTGTATTTGTTGTATTCATTTGTTTATTTGGATGGAACAGCGTGTATTAATGAACAGTAAATACACCAGATTTCCAGTTGCCAACCAATCAACTCGATTAATTAGCACATTTTATAGGTTTACCAAGTGCTGCCCAGTGACAAGTTTACCAAAAAAGTCAATGTAAATACATATGAATACTAAAACAATTATAAATAAAAGTTTAAAAACTTAATACACGCTCAACGTGTGTAAATATATAAAAATATGTCCAATAAAAAGCTGAGATTTAAAGCCGGTCTTGAATCCACTTTTCTACTGTAGCTGTTTGAAAATATATTGAGTAACTTTGACCATTTCTCTATTTTACGTTATTTTGCTTTTTGATCCAGCGGCTCTTTCTTCCAAACTGAGTCCCGTATCGAAACATCAACACCTGGATCAGTCCCAGATGTGGCCTGAAGCGGCTAATCGCCCACACATGTCCAATTTAAAACTACTCCTTGAAAAACAAGGCAACGAAAACATGACTAATGGATCACAGGAGAAAGTTGCATTCACTTCTCGACCTTCACAAGTTAACGCCGAGGTTAGCGCCAAGGTTCGCAGTAAAATAAACAATAATGAGGTCTGTTTTTAGACTTTTATCCACACAGAGATGGTCCTATATTCACCAACAAGTCTTTTAAAGCTCCTTTTTCCACATGTTCTATTGTAATTGTAAAATATAGTTCGGAAAATATGAAAAAACAAAAACATTTACTTATATATTTACTAAATATATGGACACATATTTGAATGTTAGGGTTAGATCAAGAAATCATTTTCCAATTAACTTTTTGAGTCATAACAATACTTTTCTGTCTGAAAAAGCTGGTATAAAGATGTGACAGAGAATATATGCGAGAGACTAGAGAGACCAGAGACAGACCAGGGTTAGAGACCAATGCGAGAACCCAGAGAGAGCCTAGAGAGAGAGACCAGAGAGAGGGAGAGAAACCAGTACACCAGAGAGAGACCAGAGAGGGACCAGAGAGAGAGACCAGAGAAAGAGACCTGATAGAGAGAGAGACCAGAGACACCAGAGACACCAGAGATAGAGAGAGACTAGATATAAACCAGAGCGACCAGATAGAGAGACCAGAGAGGGACAAGAGAGAGAGAGAGAGACCAGAGGGAGAGACTCCAGAAAGACCAACCAGGCAAATACAAAAATAGAAGCTGAATGTCCTTGTTACAGAAACTTGTGACTCTTCCTTGATTTCAAATTGGCTTCAGTTCAGTCGCCATCTCTGGGAATAAAACCTCTCTCTGTTTCCACCACGACGTCTCATTGCCTTGTGTTTGTTGAACTAATCAAAGTGGTGTCTGGGACCTGCTCGTCAACAGGAACAGGCCTGAGGCGACGTTCGAGGCGAAGACCCGCATTCACAGCGGACGCGAGAAGAAAGCTTTATTCAGAGACATATGTAGAGCTGCGTGAGGGACAATGTTTAACACCGTTCTGCTATAGGGAAATACCGAGAAGGAGACGGTATATAACATCCACTGTCCATCCAGGATAATAGGAACAGGCACAAACATGTGACTGGCTGCAAACACGGTAAAGAAAGTTATTTCACCTCAGAAATCACCAAAACAAATGTATGGGTGATACTTTTGTTTTAAAATACAGAAAACTGCTGAGTGTGATGTTATGGTGGTGACCCTCTCCCTCTGGTCTCCTTCGGGTCTATCTCGGGTCTCCTTCGGGTCTCTCTCGGGTCTCGCTCTGGTCTCGCTCTCTCGCTCTGGTCTCGCTCTGGTCTCGCTCTGGTCTCTCTCTGGTCTCTCTCTGGTCTCTCTCTACTTTTGTTTTTCACTTTTGTTTTAGAGTGTCATACAGGACTGAGACAGGAGCTTTTAAACAAAAGTTACTAATATTAGAGTGTTTTTTGCTCTATCCACGTGGAAAGAGCAAGAAATATAGGTTGTAACTTGGAGAAAGACTAAAAAAAGTATTCAGCCTAATGTGCTTTAAACATGATCTTGAGAACCTTTAAAGATCTCCATACACAGCACATGCATATTACGTCCTCTGGTGAAGATAAATTTAGCCCCAGTTTTTATTCTATTTTGTTCGGAACACAGCTGTAATGCACTGAAGTGAGAAACCACACAAGAGGAGACCGTGTCCTTGTAGATTTAATAGAAAAACCAGTTTGGTCACGTCGTCTTCTCGTCCCAGTGCAGCTAATGGTAATAATGGTGCAGTATGAGGATGGATGAACGGACAGGACGCGGCAATCCGAGCCAATCCGGGCCTAAACGTGCCGATCTGGGGCCACACGCACCAATGGAGAGTGAAATCTGAGGGTTATCACTGATTTAAGCACTGGTACAACACAAGTGTAAGTGTCCTTCACGGACCAGGAACACACATTCAACCAATCCAACAACATTAGAACGGATTTACTGTGGATTGACGACATAGCTAGCTTCTATCTGCTAATGTATGCTATTCTCTATGCTAATCTACAACACATCTGAATATATGAAGTTGATTTTGTCAGAGACTGGGTGTCATTTAAGCCCTCTCCTCTTTGCTCCTTCTCTGTGAGCTTTTGGTAGCCATATTTACAAAAACATTAACAACAGCATGGCTGTGAAAAGGCTGTCCTTTTCATAGACTCTATACAGATGGACAATGCAAACCTGCTAGCTCAATGCCATCCAATAGGGAAGTGCTCATGGACAAAGATTTGCTCCAACTCGCTCTGGCTCAGATTGACTTACATTGAAAAGTAAATTCCTCTAGCGCAGTGGCTGTGTCACAATCAGCATTTTGAACTTAAAAATATCAATGGCATAACGCTCTATGTGACCCAGGTGTTTATATTGTCTTTGTAAATCAAGATATGAGCTATAATCATTGACCAATTAATACTCCAGCTTGCCCTAGCAACCTTTTTAGCAAAACAACATGCTAACGCTGTGTAAACAAATGCCCATAGAAAGGAAATTGGCTCCAGCTAGCTTATCTTCAAATCGGCTTCTTCCGCATTAAGGCTAATACTACTAGTCAGTCCACTCCTAATATACAGTCTATGATCCCATTTAAAAACGACAAATCTGTTTGGCTAAAAGTTCTTGCTATCATTATAAGAAAATTACTGTGAATTGGTTAAAATCTCAGGCATTTTGTGGTATATATGTCTTTTAACCAGCTCTAGTCACTTGTGATAAATGCAAATGTATTTTCCCAGCTCTGTTCTTGTTTTGAATATTCCTCCACGGCCCTCACACACCGCTCCTCTCTCTTTCTCTCAGTCTGGGGGCTTAATGCTATCAGGCGCTGAGCTGGACACCCATAATTACATTTGTGACACAAATCCTGCTTCTCAAATGGAGCGTTTTATTCCCTCTTCCTCAATCCGCTATTTATAACCCCAAATCCTTCAGCTTCTCCAAAAGTCAATTTAAGATTTAAAAGCTGGCTTACTCTTACACCCGGGCCACTTCACACGCCAATTTCTAGTCTTTTTTATTCATATTTTTACTCAGTTTTAAGCTTTGAAATGTGTTTTGGAGTGCTGCATGTGACAGAGTTCTTCTTGCAAAGTTTTGGGAAGAGCTGCAATGAAAACTAGTGATGTAAACGCGTTTGGATTTTGACTTTGCAAATATATAAAACGTTTCAACAACTTTTTGGAGGTGACCCAATAAAAACCATTCAAAATTCCATATTGGGTCCATGTTTGCTGCTGTATTTCATGCATAGAAGATAAACCAGGCATTGGACTTAAAATATATATGCTTATTTTCTGCTATCTCTACAATGACAGCCGTGAATGTGCATCCACTCCACTGAAGTAGTTCTAAAAATGGGGGGAGAACAGACAGACCAGAGAGAGACTAGAGAGAGAGAGACCAGACAGACCCGAGAGAGAGACCAGACAGACCAGAGAGAGACCCGAGAGAGAGAGAGAGAGAGAGACTAGATAGACCCCAAGACTAGAGAGAGACCAGAGAGAGAGAGAGAGACTAGACAGACCAGAGAGAGAGACCAGAGACTAGAGAAAGAGACCTGAGAGTGACCTGAGACTAGAGAGAGACCAGAGAGAGACTAGAGCGAGACAGACCAGAGAGAGACCCGAGATGAGAGAAAGACCAGAGAGACACTAGAAAGAGAGAGAGAGAGAGATCAGAGACTAGAAAGAGACACCCAGGAATTAACTACTCAAAGTACTCACAAACCACCACCATGGATTTACCATGTGTTAGCACCTGTTTAAATCTTGAAATCTTCCTGAAAATTTGAGACAGGCTACTCCTCTAACAATCTTCAAAACAAGGTTAAAAACAGTTCTGTTTAGCAGTGCATACAACTGCATACAAGGTGCCGTATTTTATCCAAGTTATCCAAGTTGACATGAAGCTAGCACAAAAAAGCAGATGCTTATTTACTGTCTATGGACCATAAGCCGGACTCGGAGAGAGGCTGCATGGGCTGACCATAGACTGGTTCAGTTTCTCCCCGCTGTCAGTCACCTCTCTGACGTCACAGATTGTGCCATGTCAACTTTCCTTGCCTCAAACTTGTTAAACAGAACCAGTGGAAACGCTTCCACCAAGAGAATCTATAACCTCTGTTTCGACTGTTATTCAAATTGATCATCATGTGTATAGTCTAAAGTAAAGTATTTCGCTACTTTCAGAATTATCTATTAATTTTTAATTGTGCCCAAACATTTCTAACCCATGTTTTTCAGTAGACACAGGGAAGATCCAGCACCCTTCAAAGCCCAATCCCTTTGACTTCACTGACCTATATTTCCCGTCATCGTTTCCCCGGTCCCAAAATTGTTTCTCCATAGTCTCCCTCACGTCTCCCCCGTCAGCTCTTCTCCATTGCACTTCGTTTACTCTGCTTTTTCTGGCCGACGCGTCAGTCACCGGGGTCGTTCGTTCAGCTAGTTCCTATCTCTTTCATGTCGGGTCCTATAGCTGCATTTCTGCAAACATTTTACATTCACAGCTGCTTTCTCTCTCCAGTCATTCTACAGCTGCACTTTTAGCTTTGTTACCTCCGTGTCACAGGTTTGAGAGGAGGAGTATGCACCAGAGTCAAAATATTGCATTTCAAAGTTGAAATGGGCTTAGTTTTGGATCTTAAATTGTGTATTAGGAATGGACTGACCATTGCCTTAGCCTTGATGAAGAAGCCAATTTGAACAAAAGCTAGTTGGAGCCAATTTTCTTATATAGGCATTTGTTCAGTGGCAATAGCTTCACGGTGCAACTGGAAAAGACGTGTTGCCAAGACAGTTGCGATAAGCTGGGGTTTCCCCTGTGAATGAAGGCATTTGATTGGTCCTTCATTATACATCTAATATTCAATTAAATTTATTCTCGTAGAGCCCGAAAACAGTAATCTCGAAAGGACTTTACACAACCGTTAAATTTGCCAACACAAATCAGATAATCAAACAGATAGAACAAAAAAAACGAATTGACATTGGTCCAACACGGGCAGATGACTAATATCCATAAACGTTTGGTAAATGTCTATAAATGTTGAGTGTCCTAGATCATCACCACTGTCCTTATGTTAGACCAACCTGCATAGGCAAAGAAAAACTCTAAAACCAAGTAATGTCTGGATTTACAATATCAAGATATTGATAGCCACATGTAATAGAAAATCACTCTTGTTTTTTTTATGACGATAACTACAGTGTAAAAACTATGGCTTCAACGTTTGTGCTGTGACCTGGAGATAGTTTAGATTTCTGATGGACGTCCAGTAATCAGCAGTGAGTGTGACTGCGTTTGTTTTCTCCAACGCCTGCTGTACCTTACGTCCACGACACAGCACACTTGTCTTTTGAAGCGGAAAGCCTTGCAACGGTTGAAGGAGGTCGCGGGGGTGATGTCAGATGTGTGCCCTTGGTAGAAGCCTGGAGCAGCCAAAGTAGCTGACGCACGGCCAGGCATTCGTCAGACCATAAAATGAACCACGCACCTTTTTGACACGGCTTTCAGTCATAATACATGCTCTTATTAATAGAGATTCCAAAATTAACGTTTATAAAAATAGGTTTACGTTAAGGCCGTTATTTGACACGTTTAACTGACAGCGCTAATTTCTTTACAACTTTATAGAAGAAAGAACTTTGATGGTCAGAGCTTCACTCTCCCAAACACAGCTCCACGGTCATTATGCAAAGTGCTGTCCCTTGTGTGACTTGTGTGCAATTTATGTCTGACACACAAGTACGGGGCAGACTAGATAACGTGTGTGTGTGTGTGTGTGTGTGTGTGTGTGTGTGTGTGTGTGTGTGTGGAATGACAAAGTAGGTTTCCTTTCTCAGTAAGTAAGTAAGCTTTATTTATATACCGCCTTTCACAGACCAGAGTCACAAAGTGGTTTACAATTGTTATTTTATTTTTTTGGGCACTTGTCCTCTCACTCCACACAGAGATGGGAGCGGGGTCGCCGAACAGGAGGCGCATGCCAGACCTATTGTACATATTTTTAGTGGTAGGGGAAACCGGAGTACCCGGAGGAAACCTACGCAGACACGGGGAGAACATGCAAACTCCACTCAGAAAGGCCCTGGTCCGGCCGGGATTCGAACCCAGGACCTTCTTGCTGAGAGGCGAGAGTGCTATCCACTCAGCCACCGTGGCGCCAAGTCTTCTCTCCCGCAGCAAACACCAGGCCTCATACAACACTGTCCTTGTATCGTGTCTTTCTGTTGTCACGGTGCACTCTCTCCCTAGGCCACAGACTCCCAGCAAGCATCAGCCCTCACCCATCAACTCCTACTACACACGGAACACCACCAGCGAGAGGAGAGATCATAGTTTGCCATGGGTTACACAGGGAAGTACCAGATGAGAGGGCTCAAATTTGATTGAATACATTTAATTTGTTAATGGTCTTACCCAAAATTTTAGCTAGCCAATCTATATATATTTATATGTATGTGAGATCTGGGCTCCCTGTGAGTGTTGGTGGGGTCCTCTGTTTTTAACTTTTCTGTCTGAAAAAGCTGATCCAAAGATGTGACAGAGGCCAAAACCCTATGGAAAACAAGAGATTGAACCAAACTATTTTTAGATGGATTTTGACAGGAGAAAGACCAGAGAAAGAAGAGAGACCAGAGACAGAAGAGAAATCAGAGACAGACGAGAGAGACCAGAGACAGAAGAGAGACCAGAGACAGAAGAGAGACCAGAGATGGAAGAGAAACCAGAGATAAAAGAGAGACAAGAGACAGAGACAGATGAGAGATCAGAGAGAGACAGATTGGATCTTATCAAAGTTCCATTTGTGTGGGTTGAAAATTACAACTTGCAATAACTTTATATTAAATGAATCCACTGCAAAATATGATCAAGGTAAACAAGTGACTCACAGGGCTATTTATTACACAACAAAGTTACAAATCAAACCAATATTCTGATTCTGAATGTCGGAGCCTATTCTATTCTACACCATAGGTTTATTGTATTGCATATCATATTTTACATCAGACATCTGATGTAAAATATGATATGCAATATGAAGAATATAACTTTTTTTTATATTCTTTGAATAAACATTCAAATGATATAAACTTAAGATATGTTTTAAAATTCAACAAAGTAATAAAAATAAAAATAAAGTGATTGTCTGCAGTTTGTCAGAAAGAGAAAGAGAGGTACTTGATTTTAATAAAACGACGCAAGCTCCCTCCCCCTTCCTTTCTGATTGGTCTACACCTATGTTTCCGTAACACATTTAAATGTTAATGGGAGAACATATTATATATTATTAATACACATGCACGGAGGTTGTCAGAATTATTTGTTTACGTTTTCATGAAAAAAATAGTGTTTTAATGCACAAAAAAAGCACTTGCGGCAAACCCGGAAGTAGCTATTATCATTAATTGCACATTATTATACGGCTCCTCACAGCAGCAGTAGAATGCTCCATTGATTTGAATGTAATTTCAAAACGTTCTATCGGTCATTATTTTTTATAACGGACCTCTCAAAACAATAATGACCGTTCTTCTGCGCTTTGAACCTTAATTTGACCCCCTAATATTGATGAAAAGTTGTGATATTTTGCCAAAATTCAAGAACGGCACCGAAACGGCCCAAACGCCGCCGCACTAGCACGAACAACGGGGCGAAAACATTTATTTTTTGGTGTTTATTTTTATGGGCCAAAAAAAATGCCCGAACAGCGCCCCCACAAACTTCCGTTTTCATTGGCTCCTATGGAGCGGGTCGGAGGTCAAGTTTGTCGTAGAGCCAACGAAACTCGGGACACGCATGTTCCTCGCAGTCAAGACATGAAAAAAAAAGTTATTATGGCTTCCCGCCCCCGACAAACAGGAGCATCATTAATTCAACGGAAATGAAAAATGAAAAATTGATATTTTTCACAACTTCGCTTGGTAATTATCTCCTCCTTCGGCGGTTTCCACCGAATTGTCTCAAAATCGCATACACATGGTCTAAAACCCCTGTCCCAGTCTATTATTGAATATAGAATTTAGGATCAGTTAAACTGTATGTCCGAGTGACATTTTTTTCCCAATTTTGACAAAAGTAAATTTGCTCCGTTTGTAACAAACCCAACCGGTTTGCACCAATTTTCTTCCATTGTTCAGCTCCAGGTCTAGTCAATTGAAAGGTGGAAAATTTGAAATGGCTAATGACGCCCCTACAGACCATGTCAACGTTTTGCATAGGGCCTAATAAAATTTAGTTTTCACAAAATGTTTTAAATTTTGCACATAATTCTGTGTTGGCATCTGGATCAAAAAGACAATGACAACAAGATGTTAATTTTTTACCCTGTGCCGTGGCAACGACAAAGCACTCCCCTGTCTGTTGTCTATGAGAAAATTTGATTAAATCTCTGGGAAAAGTACAACCTCGCTCAAACATCAAACCAGCCTGCGGCCCCGTTATCACTAAGTTGTTTTGAAAAATCAGTCCACATGGTCTCAACACAATGGAGACATCATAGTTGGCAAATCAGATTTAATTTAGTCAAACGGTCTTGAGCGTGACAGCCCCCCAAAGTGTGGTCATTTTCATAGAGAGGTGTGATTCCCAATATTATCCAATGGAGACTGTGTGGACACACACACAGATTGTATGTGCAAAACTGGAGCACATTCACAAACTCGGATGTGCACTAAACTTGACTCGGTTGTTCAACTCCGGGGCCTAGGTCACATTGACAGTGTGAACAAATGAACATTGGCCCATTAATCGCCCCCTAGAGGCGGAGTGAAGGTTTACATGCGGATACACGTATTTAGGTTTTATGTTTGTTTGTTCTCATAGTTTGCCCACATAACAACACAAACCTCAACCAAACTTTGCCACAAGATTATTTTTTCAGGCATAAATGTATTTATTTGGTGGTTCTTTGGTGTATAACACCTAAAAAAATTAATTGTAGGGAGCTGTTGTACAACTTAAATGCCACCATGTTGTCACATACAAAGTCCAGAAATAAAGTATTTCGATTTGCTACAAAAATTTGAATTGATGGTTCAACCGCACGGTTAGTACAACTGAACTGTAAAATCATGGAAATGCAGCATCAGCGCCCCCCAATCAAGTGATACAAGAGTTAGAATGAGAACCTGGGGTTTACCGTTTCAACTAGAGACACACAATCACGGATCATAAGAATTCAAAATGCACAGTGTCGCTCCATCTGGCAGGGCAGGGAAAGTGGCGCGTCAGCGCCACCGCGGAAGGTCCTTTGCGCGGCGTGCGGCGAGGGCCGTTAGATGCCGCTATGCGGCTTGAATTTTATTTTTTTCTTCTGCACTTTGGAACCTTACCTTGTGACCCCCTGAACATTGCGAGAAAACGTAGTGAAATTTTGCCCAAGAATTCAGAACCGTGAAATTTTTATATTTTTTTTAGTTTATTTTTATGGGACCTTAAAAAAAATGACAGACTGCCGCCCCCTACAAAAGTCAGTTTACATGCCGCCTATGGGAGCGGGTCGGAGGTCAAGTTGTCGATCGAGCCACACAATTCGGATACCATTTCCTGAAGTCAAGACATGAAAAAAAAAGTTATGTATGGGCTCCGCCCCCCGACAAACAGGGGAGGCCATTATTTCATGGAAATGGAAAATGAAAAGTGATATTTTTCAAACATCCATGCCATCCATCCATTTTTCTAACCCTTTAATCATTTCTATCGTGGATCAGGGGGGTGGCGTCAGAGATGCCACCGCAAGTCTCATAAGCACCAGACCCCTCACAGACCCCTGCAGGTGGTTGCGTCCACAGGAGGACGGCTGCTCTCCTGAGCGGCCTTTGATCTTACAGTGGGGGCTTTTGTGGCAAAGTAGGCGTAAGTGTATTGCCCAAGAGCACTCAACGACAGCAGTCATCAGTGGGAGTATCGGTGGAGAAGGTGTAGAGGTGGGAATGAACCCCCGACCTTCAGGCCCTTACAGGCCAATGCTCTCAACTGAGCTACTGTCGCCCTTTTTTTCAAACAATCTGGTTGGAAAAATTATCTCCTCCCTAGGCCGTTTTCAACCACCGCTTATTGTCTCAAAATCCGCTCCACATGGTCTAAAACACATGTAACCAACAATTAGTGAATATAGAATTTGGATCAGTTTAAACGTTTGTCCGAGCAGCGGGGAGCGGCAAAATGTGACCTTTTTTTTTCATTTTTTGACAAAAGTTAAATTGCTCCCGTTGGCACAAACAAAGCCGATTTGCACAAAATTTTTATATCCATTGTTCAGCTCCAGGGTCTAGGCATTTGAAAGTGAAATATTGAAATTGCTTATTTAGCCGCCCCCTACCGACCATTGTTAAAGTTTTACATGGACTTTATTAAAATTTAGTTTTGTCAAAATGTTTGAAATTTTGGCACCTAATTCTGTTTTGTAGTCTGATTCAAAATGTCAATGACAATCAAATGATTATTTTTACCTGTTGCCGTGGCGACGAGCCAACACATCCCCTGCTTGCTAGGCAAAATCCATTAAATCTTTTGAAAAGTACACTTCGCTCAAACATCAAACCACCATCGGCCCCGTTTCACTAAATTAGTCTAAAATCGCTCCACATCGTCTGCACACAGGACCAACAATAGTTGCATATAGAATTTGAATAGTCCAAACGGTATGCACGCGTGGAACAGACATCCCCAAAGTGTGGTGTATTTTCAAACGAGGTGTGAAGTTCCCATGTTATCCACTGAAGACTGGATGGACACACTCACAGATTGTGTGTGTAAACAGAGCACATTACAAACTCTGATAATCACTAAACTTGACTCTGTTGTTCACTACTGGGCCTAGGTCACATGACTGTGTGAACAATAACATTGGCCCATTATGCCGCCCCCATACAGGCTGATTAAAGTGTTTACCATGGGGATAAATGTATTTATGTTTTCTGCAGGGGGGGGGGTGGGTTTGGGGGGGTTGGTGTGTTGTGGGGGGGGGGGGGGGGTTGGGGGGTGTGGGGGGGGGTTTTGGGGGTGTGTGGGGTGTTGTTGTGTGTGTGTGGTGGTGGTGGGGGGGGGGGGGTGGGGGGGGGGGGGGTGGGTGGGGGGGGTGGGGGGGGGTGTGGGGGTGTTGTGGGGTTTGTTTTTTGTTTGTTTGGGGGTTATTTGGGTGATGGGTGTGGGTTGGTGGGTGTGGGGGGGGGGTTTTGGGGGGGGGTGGGTTGAGTTGGTGGGGGGTTTGTGAATGTGGGTTTTATGTGGGGATTGGGGGTTGGGGGGTTGTGATGTGGGGGGGTTTTGGGGGGGTGTAGGGGGTTTTATTTTTTGAGGGGGGGTGGGGGGGGGGGGGGTATTGTATGGTAGATGGGGGGTGTTATGGGGGTGGATATATGAGGGGGTTTTTTGTAATATAGGGGGGGGGGGTGGAGGGATAGAATGTAATGGGGGTTAGTTGGAGTTGAGTGTGGATTAGTGGGGTGGGGAATGGTGGTGTGATCATGTGGTGGCGATGGAGAAATTTTGTGGGTATTAGGAAGTGGATGGGGGATGGTGTGGTGTGGAGATGTGGTAAGTGTATTAGAGTTTTGGATGTTGGAATAGTGAATAAATTAATGGGGATGGTGGGTGGGAAGAGAAAAGGGGATTATGGTATATTTGATGAAGAGTGTTGTGATGTTAGTGGTGGTGGATGAAAGAATTAAATTTTAAGTATGTGTGGGGATTATTGTGTAATTCTGAGTGGGTATTTTATCAAATGTTATTTTTGTTAATGGTGAAAAATTGAACAAGGGCTGTAGGGGAGCTAAAAGCCGAAGTTAGTATTTCCTCTTTTCATGGAACTAGAACCCTGGTGCTGTAACAATGGGATAAAAATTTTTGGTGGTCTAATACCGGCTGTTGTTTGGGGCAAACGGGAGCAAATTTACTTTTGTCAAAAAATGAAAAAAAAGGTCACAGTTGCCGCTACCGCTGCTCGGTACGAACGTTTAACTGATTCCAAATTCTATATTACAACTAAGTGATGTACATGTGTTTAGACCATGAGGAGCGATTTTTGAAAGACTATATCGTGAAACGGCCTAGAAATAGGAGATAATTTCCAACCATGTGTGAAAAATAGGGCGACTGTAGCTCAGATTGGTAGAGCATTGGCCTTAAGCCTTGAAGGTCGTGGGTTCAATTCCCAACTGCGACAACCTTCTCCACCGACTCCACAGATGACTGGCTGCGTTGTGTCCTGGGCAAGACCCTTAACCCTACTGTTGCCACAAAAAACCCCCACTGTAGATCAAGGCCGCACAGGAGAGCACCGTCTCCTGTGGACTCACCACCTGCAGAGGGTCAGTGAGGGGCTGGTGCAATGAGACTTGGGCTGGCATCTCTGACTAGCCACCCCCCTGATCCAAAATGGATTAAAGGGTAGAAAATGGATGGAATGGATGATGTTTGAAAAATATCACTTTTTCCATTTTTTTCCATTTCCCATGGACATTAATGAGCTCCCTGTTTGTCGGGGGCGAGCCATATAACTTGATTTTCATGTCTTGACTTGAGAACATGTGGTTACCGAATTTCGTGGCTCTAAACGCCAAACTTGAACCTCCGACCCCGCTCGCCATAGGCGCAATGTAAAACTGACTTTTTGTAGGGGGCGCTGTCTTCATTTTTTTAGTCCCAGAAAAAAAAACAAAAAAAAAATAAAAAATTCACCGGTTTCAGATATGGGCAAAATTGTCACAACTTTTCATCATGTTCAGGGGGTCCCAAGTAAGGTTCAAAGTCAGAAGAAAAAATAAATTAAAGCCGCAAGCGGCATCTAACGCCCTACGCCGCACCGCGCAAAGGAGGTGGCGCTGACAGCGCCACTTTCCCCCTGCCCCTATGGAGCCGACACAGGTGCATTTTGAATTCTATGATCAGTGATTGTGTGTCTCTATGGAAACGGTAAACCCCAGTCTCATCCATCTAACATCTTGGTATCCACTCTGTAGGGCGCTGATGCTGCATTTCATGATTTACAATCAGTTTTCCTCAAACCCGAGAGTTGAACATTTCATTCAATAGTTTGGTGCAAATCGGACGTTGTATGTGCAAATGGTGGCATTTAATGATTGTACAACAGCCACCCCAACAATAATTTTTTAGTGTTATACCAAAGAACACCAAACTAATACACTTTATGCCCTGAAAAAAGCTTGTCTGGGCAAAGTATGTGTGTAGTTTTTGTGTTTGTTTGTGGGTCAAAATATGAGATCAAACAATACATAAAAACCTAAATACTTGTATCCGCATGTAAACCTTCACTCAGCCTCTAGGGGGGCGATAATGGTCCAATGTCAATGTTCACACTGTCATGTGACCTAGGCCCAGAGTTGAACAACCGAGTCAAGTTAGTCAAATCCGAGTTTGTGAATGTGCTCCAGTTTGCACATTACAATCTGTGAGTGTGTCCACACATCTCCATAGGATAATAGGGAACGTCACACCTCTCTATGAAAAGGACCACACTTTGGGGGGTCTGTCACGCTCAGACCGTTTGGACTAATTAAAACTGCGATATGCAACTATTGATGTTCCATGTGTTAGAGACCATTGGAATGATATTACAAACCAATTAGATCACTGGAACCGGCCTGCCTGGTTTGATGTTTGGAAGGAGCGAGTGTACTTTTCAGAATTTAACAATTTTCTCATAGACACAACAGGGAGTGTTGGTCGTTCCACGGCAACAGGTAAAAAAAAAAAAAAATAATCATATGTTTGTCATTGACTTGTTTGAAATCCAGATGACAAAACAGAATTATGTGCGAGAATTTCAAACATTTTGAGAAAACAAGAATTTTATAGGCCCATGCAAAAACGTTGACAGTCTGTAGGGGGCGCTCATTAGCCATTTTCAATATTCCACTTTCAAATGAACTATCCGGAGCTGAACAATGGATAGAAATTGGTGTGGGCAAGATCCGGTTTTTTGTACAAACGGGAGCAAATTTACTTTGTCAAAAATTGGTAAAAAATGTCACTCGGCCAACGTTTAACTGAGCCAAATTCATATCAAATAATAGATGGGACCATGGGTTAGAAACAATGTGGAGCGATTTTGAGACAATCGGTGAAAAACGGCCTGAGGAGGGAGATAATTTTCCAGCCGACGTGTGAAAAATATCAATTTTTCTATTTTCATTTTTCAGTTGAAATTAATGAGCTCGCCGGTTTGTCAGGGGCGAGGCCATAAATAATCTTTTTTTCATGTCTTGAATTGAGGAACATGTGTACCGAGTTTTCGTGCTCGACACAAAGCAGAACTTGACCTCCGACCCCGCCACCATAGGCGCAATGTAAACGGAACTTTGTGGTAGGGGGCGCTGGTACGGGGGTCCAGCATTTTTTTGTCCCATAAAAATAAACACCAAAAAAAAAGAAATTGTCGCGACGTGTCTGATTTTGGGGACAAAATTTCACAAACTTTTCATCAATGATTCAAGGGGTCAAATTAAGGTCTCAAAGCGCAGAAGAAAAATGAAAGAAAGAAAGAAACCTAACCAAACCAAACCAAACCAAGGAATTTTTTTTTAAACTCGAGCAAAAACAAATATAGGTTTCCATAGTAACCTATAATACAAATTATACTCGTATTTAGAAGCGAACAACAGGCACGAACGCAACTATTGGTTCACGGTGATTGACGAGGCGCGTCGGCGCTCGTCAATCACCGCGCCATCAAAGAGTCACCCACCCCCCCCTTAGGTCCCCATTCATTATCCCATGTACTAAGCAGGAGCAAAGCCATTCAGTGTCCTCCGGGCACTGTTTTGTCCAGTGTCTGGGCACAAGCGCCCGTAGGCTGGGGGACAATGCCGTAGACAAGTTCAAGGACCCCCCTTTAAGAGGACTTCAATTCATTTCACTGTGTACTACAGCAGAACAAAGCCATCCGTGCCTCCGGCACGGATTTATCAATGGCTTTGGGCACTGCCGTCGCGTGCAGGTCACCTATCCTCCGCTACAGTATTCAACGAGTAATTTGAACTGTTCAACAATCTCTTCGCCACAGGCAGCATTACTCGTTGGAAAAGCAATAGGCCCTTACCCACACGTGGGGAACTCGGGCCTAATAAACCAAACCAAACCAAACCAATGATTTTTTTTTTTTTAAACTTACGAGCAAAAACATATAGGTTTCCATAGTAACCTATATACATATGATCAGCTCGTTTTAAAGCGAATAGAAAAACGAACGCGGCGAACGCAACTATTGGGTTCATCATCAACAGAGGTCACCCACCCCCCATAAGGACCCGATTCATTACAAACCTGTGGTACTACAAGGCAGGGAGCAAGCCATATCAGTTGCCGCCGGCACTGGTTTGTCAGTGTCTGAGTCCACGGTGAGCCGTCAGGGCTTGGGGGACAGAAAGCCCGAGCACGAAAGTCCGAGCTTTGCCCGACATTCGTCCGTCAAGATCAGTTGAAAGAACCGCCCCTTTTAATAGGACCTCCAATCAATTCACATGTGTACTTCAGCAGGAGCAAGGCCTATCCCGTGCCTCCGCCCGGATTTTATCAGATGCTCTGGGGCACGTAGCCCGTCGCGTGCAGGTCACAATCACAAGTCACAAGGATTGTGACTTAGTGACAGATTACAACGACAGCTTCCGCCAGGCATAAATCGTTGGAAAGCAATTAGGCCCTTTCCCCTTGGGCTCGGGCCTATAATAAGAAAGTTGCAGAATGAACAGTGGCCTGATCAGTCAACCACAGTCTGACAGACCCCCTGCCTCGGCAGCCTTTCACTGGTACATAATACATTTTTCCGACCTGTGATAAACCTTTTGAAAACCATGACAATCACTCACATAGAGCCCCAGAGCTCCTCCAGAATCTGACCTTATGTAGTGTTACAGCTGTAATAAGGCAAGTTGGTCGCTGTAAAACCACTATGGGAATGGAAGGAAAAATATATGTTAAACCAAGAAAAAATGGGATGCCTTTAAGTTTTAACTGCGTCAGCCTGTTCATTACACAATATAACAACGGGTTGGGGCGCTCAGCAACCAACAAAATCATAAGCAAGTTAATATGACTCTGAACCCTTGGATAGTGTCAGCCTGGTGGGGGGTGGATGTGGGGGCACGGGGAAGTCGTGTCTGAATGAATGTGAATGTTTATTGTTTGGAATTCTGTGCCCTTATTTTTCTTTATATGTTTTTTTTTTGTAGAATCATAAAAAGTTTGTTTTTCATGTTGTCACAGACCCCCTGAAAAGGAGATGGTTCATCTCATGGGTTAACCTTAAGAATAAAATAAAAAAAAAATAGGAGTATTTACTCCCATACGTTTGACTCTGGATGGATGTATTTTATATAAAAGAAAGTCGTGGCGTGCCAGTGATATTAGTATTTTAGGCTCAATTGCACATATCTGTTGGTGAGTTAGCGACGGTGCTGAACAAAAATCTTCAGTTTTTTAATTCTGCATCTATGAAGTAATAGTCGCGAGTTAAGAGCCCTGCGAAGGGGCCTTCTTGTAATTTTGGAAACACTGCTCAGTAAACAGGCTACAAGTGGGAGTGATAACATAGCCTCTCCCAGCTATCTAATCTAACCGTTTTGTTTTAGCGTTATGTAGCTGCATATATACCACGGCAACAATGACCTAATCCTAAATATTTCTGTTCTATAGAGAGCGACTGTCATTTAATGCAGATTTTAAATATTCCATAGGTGTGGCCACAATTTGGTCGATGACTGAGGAACTGATACAGCTGTGAGCTGCTCACATGACATGGTATGTAGCATTGGGTTCGAAAGTGTGGTGACATGTTGACTAACATAACCCCTTGTTCTAACTGTACGTTGTTTGCAATGAATGCAAAATTACTAAAAACAAAATAAAACGGCTGGGATTTAAGTTGTAATGAGTGTGCAAACCCTTCATTGGCATGATAAGTGTTTAGTTTTGTTTATCAATTCATAAAGTTTAAAATAGGGTAAAAGTTTTGGGACAACAGTGAGAAAAACTTGCTTTTTTTATAAACACATTTAAAGACAATGATAACAATAAGTAAATGTTTATGCTACCTTTTCTTCACTTTTGATACTGTTTTTCACAGCAAGAAGGTCTGGGTTGATTCCACTTCCAAAAAATGCCTGTCTATGTGTAAACATAGATTGACACGTTTTCGCTCCCGGGTTACCACTAAAAACACTGTACAATTAGGGTGAGTACAGGGACTGCAGATGACAACTACTCCTACCAGTTAATCTTGTGCAAAACAAGTTTGTCTCTCTGAGCTACAAATGTCTTCTGAACACAGTCCTTCAATAAAAATTAACTAAACTAGGTGAGTGTAAATTGGGACCAAAGAACAACAGATGCAAACAATAAACGTCACATACGTACCATTCCAGTATCTTCATAAATGAAATGCACGCTGTCGTCCTGGCTATCATGCCTTCATGTAGCCACTGTAATATATTTACAGTCTTTGTAAGTTGGATGTGGGGCGTGTCTGTATATGTAACGTCTCAGTTATATGTCACTCCATTTGTCACTCAAGAAGGGATGAAACAAAAGTCCACGACACTCACGGTTTTTGTAACGCATTGTTAAGGTGCTTGCTAGAACAAAGTTAATGTGATCACATTTCTATTTTGGGGTTGTTAATCCCTTACTTTACCTCGCTAATTGGATATATAGTAACGGGTTACTTTTAATACGTTACAGACCAACACTATTTATATGTCACAGAGACGTAGATCACACAAGTCCTTAAAATGTTTGGGGCCCTCTCATCACTCAATCATTACATTCATCACCTTTATACTGTACCTGTATTAAGTAGGAGTCACCGGAGCGCCATGCAGAACGCCACACAAAAAGTCCCTAGTGAAATGATAACTTAGAACCTTCTCTAGACAAGACTAACTGCTGTGCTGTCCAAATATCCTATTATTACACTCCCCTCAGATAAGTTTTGGTCGAGTCCAAGTCTGAAAGAAACTCTAATAATACCTTAGGGTCCCATAACATTGGCAATGGTTTTTACTAGGATACTCAGGGTAATAATTTTTTCTCAGCCCTCTCACCTCATCCAGGACTTCTACTACTCCCACTGCAGATTTACCACAGCAGATTGTCCAACTTTACTGCATATAGCCTCGTGGGAGAGCCCCCTCCAAAGCCAAAGCGAAGTGGCAATCAATAGTGTTGAGACCTTAAATGTTGTATTGTGGCTTCTTTGCAGTGTGTTGCATTGGTCCTTTATTTAGTTAGCAAACTGCTGACGCTCACTAATTCATCTCTGTCTTTTATGTTTCGCGCTCCAGACAAAACAGCAGTGTTGGGTTCCTCCTGCAGGTTGTCAACCCAATCTCATGACTTATCACCAACTTCTCATAGTTGAGGTTAGAACATTAGAGCTTTGTGAGCATTGCAGAAAAAGCTCATATAAAGGAGCTGTATGTAAATGCACGTCGTCAATATCTAAAAAAGCACTACCTGTTAATTCAATTCAACTGAAAGGAAATCACAACATCCAAGGAGGATCTTTACAAAACCGTTGAAGTTCGCCAAAACAGATCAGAGAAGTAAGACCAGTTAAAACACAAAAATGGCAAATTAAATACCGAGCGCTAGGGGTCTACAAGGGGTCAGATAAATGTGGCTAAAATGTTGATAATGTCCCGAAATGTTGTGAATGTTGAGTGTCACGGAATATCACCACAGGCCGAGAATCTTCGGTCACACTTCAATCTAGCCCTCACTAAATAACACTTAATTAAGTGTTAGTTTTAATAATTAAGTGTTTAGTTATCATTTATGCCTTAAATTACTATTAAGTATTGGTTATTCTACTTTAATTGGTCTTGAGAGCAACCTCTAACTAACGTACTAACTGACACTTTCACATTGAGTTAGGGTAAAAAAAGCTCTTGGGCAGGGGCTAAATCTAAAGTGATACCTAATCTTAATGCCGTGAAACATGTGGCTCCTAGCCAGGTTACTGATGCAATCCACCTGCTGGAGTAGGGCGAAGGAATGGACAAGAGACGACAACAAAGCCTCTGAGACCATCGTGATCGACAGTATCACCCACTCATCTCATCCAGACATGCGCTATTAAACAAGCTTGTAGTGGCAAGGTAAACCGGAGCAAAGCTACTCAGACACACAGAGAACATGCAAACCTCCACAGAGACCCGGGTGGTGGATAGATGGTATCAAACCCACTACAAGCCACAAGTGCTATTTTTTCTAAATAAGATCTTTATTAATTGTTACAATCCCAAAAAGAAAAAAACAGAAAACATTTAATACACAATTCAAAGGAGTAGGTAGAAGTTTTGTTTCCAAGGCCCTTTTGAATAACATTTTCTTTCTTTTGCAGATTGTCATATGATTCAGCTTCAATTCTTACAAAAACTTAAACAACATCAGACATTAAACAAACATTAAAATGAAACTTATTGACATAAAGAGTCATATTTTCAAAGGCACATAATGATATCAGTGACGTTCAGATCTTGGTTGTTGGTGACTCAAACATGTTTTATTTTATTTTTATTTTTAACATATTTATCTCTTTAATTGGTGAATGAGGCTGTTGAAAGAAGGTAGTGATCCCCCACGTCCAACTGGAATTGGATTCATTTTCTTTAAAACCAATATGACTCTGTCGTTGTATGTTTCCACTAATTGGAGTCCCTTCACCGAAACGGTTCTTTCATGACCTTGTTGTTACTGATCCTGGTTTGGGTTTTTTATAGATGTCTGTTTCGTACTTGTGTAATTTTTATTCACTTTCTCTTGGACGTTTTTGCTGGTAAAAGTTTACAGGGCAATAATGGGGGGGGGAGTCACAGCTTTTCTGAACTAGTTTCATACATGCTCAATAGTGAGTTTACGAAACAGTTCACGTTCAAAGTTCACAATTAATTTATATAACAAAATAGAGAGAGAGAGAGCGAGAGAGAGAGAGAGAGAGAGAGAGAGAGAGAGAGAGAGAGAGATAGAGAGAGCGAGAGAGAGAGAGAGAGAGAGAGAGAGAGAGAGAGAGAGAGAGAGAGAGAGAGTCAATGAACACGTTCTTTTGGAACTCTGAAGTAATCTTTATTTATATACGCATTTTTACAGTCCAAGGTCACCCAGAGCATTGTTCAGAGTTTCAAATATTTTTGACCCAGCCCGAACACACAGGCTTTCAAGGCCCCCAACTAACACCACGATTCGCTCGCTCATCTACATTTATCACCTAATTTTATAACAAGTTCTCCCAGAGAAGGGCCTTGTTCTGACCAAACCAAGGACCTTCTTCGCTGAGAACCACCATGCCGCCAAGAGACAAGACTGTCTTAAAGTCAGTTTTACAATAAAAAAAATAATTTCACCTTTTGATTTTTTTTGGGCTACAATAAGCGATTGGGGGAAAGCACACTTGTCCCATAAACCCTAAACGATCAATGCAGCCGTGTATTACCGCCCAGAACGGACGACTTCCCGTTGTGTGGTATTCTTTATTTTCCCCGAGCCTCTCCATCTTTGTAATAAAATAGGGGTTTTGGGGCTCATACAGTCCTGCTTCCAGCCAGTTATTGGCCCTTAACTTAATCGCAAACAAACTGCTATTTATTACCAAACATCCAGTGTTTTCTTATTTCTCCAAGGGACTAGTATACTGTTGAAAAGTCAGGGCATGAACAAGGCTGAAGGTCCAAATTCATGTCAGCCTTATTTTACTGAGAACAGCAAAATAAATAATAATAAATAAATACAAGAACCATCTCAAACACTGCTTAAACAAGTGTGGGTTTTGTTTCATTCAATACCGGTTGTTTAAGTATACAGGTAGGAGTGTGAGGTGTGTGGGTAAAATAAATTGCATCTAGACCTTAAAGCATAGCACTCATTTAATTGAAACCTTAACCTAAATATATAGTTGAGCACCAGCAGGGGTGTGACCAGCAGAGAATGAATTGTACTTGTCTCCTTGTCTTATCTGTATTATTGTAGACTCCAGTCCCGTGCGACTAGTTGAAAAGAGTGTTGGGTTATGACTCATAGCTGAAGGTCTGCCGTTTCCTCCAGATCTGGATGGAAAAGAAAGATTCTAGGATCAAGGATATAAAGTACTTCTTTGGCTCTGAGCTAGATCAATTGTTCTGTGGTGGGCGTGGTGGCGCAGCAAGAACAAGAAGGTCATGTGGGTGATTCCACCTCCAGACAAAGGCCTGTTTCTTTTGCTGTTTGCTTGCTCTCGTCATTCCCTCTGTAGTCTGGTGTTTCAAACTGTTCCAGAAAGGGCTGTGTGTAGCTTCCACCCGTTTTACTTCCAACCAAGTAGTAGCACACCCAGTTGATGTCCATGTTAACTTAAGGAAATGGGCCCTTACTGGAACCACTTCGGGACCAGCCCGTGTTGCGGGCCACTGTTTCCTGAACGACTAAAAATGAAAGTGAATATAAAAGTTTTTTGTAGATGAGTATTTTAATTGGTAGTTGTGACAAAGTGGGTTACTCTTTTTAATGCCAGAATTTAACTTGCATACATTTATTCCCCCTCATTCCCCACTGATCCGTTTATTTGTTATTTTTTTTAATTTTTTTCACACACTGTTTGCTTTTTTGTTTTCATCTCATTGTCCTTCATCTGTAAAGAGGTGCATGTCCTTGTTGGGCCATTTTGTGTCCTGGAGTTGGAGCTGTGGCGGAGCTAATGAGGATAAAAGTGGCCATACTGGCAAGGGAAAGTCATATCCCGTCAGACCTCTGAAGCCAAGCAGGGCAGGGCCTGGTAAGTACTTTAATTGGAGACTTCTGGAGAACACAAGTTTGCCACAGTGGAGAGGCCAACTGTGGGGACGGCAGTGCTAAACTGTCATTTCTGTCCTGGTGTGCCCCAGGGCAGCTGTGGGCTATATTGGTTACTACACTAAAACACATACACATAATACATTGTTCCGGCATTTTATAATCTTGGTTGCCTTTCCAAGGAGAGTTATCTTTGAAGCAGAAGTGGCTCTGATCCAAACCAGATCTAACCAAGATCAGGCGGAAAACTCCTTTTTCTAACTACAAAACCAGGCCCACTTACATACATACATACATTTTATATCATGAAGACCTTTGGTAATAAGTACATGAATTGTTCAAGACAAGGAAGGAACCACAGGAGAATTCAAAGAACAGAAACAATGGTCAACATCCTGCACGCAAAACCCTCTCAACCCGCAGACTGCCGGGAGCCACAGTGGAATTACAATACAAATTACTTTGAAATTGATAACTTAAACAACATTCCAATGACACTAGTAGTAGTAATTTTTCACCCCCGTCTAGCAGGTGAAGGTTATCAGGTGACACGCCCCAGAACAGGACAGTGTGATATACAGAGGTGGGACAAAGTCATGTTTAGCAATCACGTAGGTCAGTCTCAATTCATTGCCCTCAAGTCCCGAGTCAAGTCACGAGTCAAGACAGGCAAGTCCCGAGTCGAGTCCATGTCAAAGGCCAACAAATCACAAGTCAGTCCCAGTCCTACGGTTTGACATTCGTAGTCCTCTCAGACATTTTGGACCGCGGATTTGTTCTAGTTGGATCTACCAACGACTTGTTGTAGGCAAACCAAATAATTTTAGGAATCATTTTGCTGGGTGCATTCTCGGTTGGTTCTCTGACCCATGACTAAAACAAGTTTGTTCCAGTCGGTTGTCTGCTGGTAAATCAAAACATCTTGGTGATCTAATTGGATGTTGTGCCGAGATGCAGGCCGTTACACATGCACAGAACCACACATAAAAGCTGAAGTCCGTGTCAACCAAACTTTTTATCTTTGGGGTTTTTAATGGAATAGCAAGTGCAGCATATATGAATAGTTAAAAAAAAAAATGCTTTAATATTATAATCAATTAATCCTCAGTATTGGGCTGGGACTGTATCTATATAATCACGTGTTAATGTCCGTAGATGGTTATTGTTCCCAAATGTCCCACGTAGATAGGGTAGTATGAGGGGATCTGAAGGGACCAATGGAGGGGAAGGAACCTGCCTGTATGAACAGGGACCCATTGTAATAATCTCATAATTAACAATATATCATTACATAAAAAATGTCTCATATAAATTAATTCAATCTGTCATAGCACTGATGCACAAATCAATGCACCATGGCGGAACCTAAGATGGCAGACCTGAACACAGTTCATGCGATCCCAGCTCCAACTCATATTGGCAATATAGCGAAGTCCCCGTGACGCGCATTTTCACACACGTCTCTGCACTTTCGTATTCTCCGTTTGTGTTAAACGTCCACACACGTTACCTACTGACCTGCTGCACTTTGCATCAGAGCAATGTGGACAAGAGTGAGATGTGTCTTTCCCTAAACAACGCGATCCGTACTTGAGCTATTAGCTACAGTAGCAGAATGTAAACAGGAAGAGAAACGGAAACTTAACTCGGAACACAAGGTAGTTGCTGAAGTTAGTATTAGCGCCACCAGCTGGACCGAGCGTTGTACTAGAGCACAGATGCTCTGGCACGTTTGCGAAAACACGTTCTTGTGACAGCGGGCCGTTTTCACACCCCTGTGGCGACAATCCGGGCCACTTGGCCTAGTTTGTTTGTTAAAACCTATGTGACCGTGCCCTCTAAGACCAGAGAGAGAGGCCAGATAGTGAGAGGCCAGATAAAGAGGCCAGAGAGAGAGACCAGAGAGAGAGAGGCAAGTGAGAGAGAGGTCAGTGAGAGAGACCAGAGAGAGAGATCAGTGAGAGAGAGAGAGATCAGTGACAGAGACCAGAGAGAGGCCAGTGAGAGACTAGAAAGATACCAGAGAGAGGCCAGTGAGAGACTAGAAAGATACCAGAGAGAGGTCAGAGAGAAAGACCAGTGAGAGAGAGGTCAGAGAGAAAGACGAGAGAGAGACAAAGACCAGAGAGTGAGGCCAGAGAGAGAGCTTTAAAAACAGTGTTATCTTGAATGAAATAACATATTTTGTTCATATCTTCTAGAACAGCCACTGAAAGCTTTCCTCACGAAGCTAACATGAACAGATTCTACTGACACTTTCTGTTTTCCTGGTGTGATTTCGGTGTGGGACTTGGAGGTAATTGTGAATCTGCTTTTAGAGAAGAAGCATATGTGGGAGTGCGAAAACAAAACAAGAAAGAAGGCAGTAAGCCGCCACAGTATCTGCAGGAGCCAAACGAATGATAATAGAAGAGGAAAGCAGATGGATGGGACCAGAACGGCAGCACACCAGAGATTACATTTCTATTTTTTGCTGTTAAATAAATATGTCATAGTGAGAAGAGACACGTGGGGGAGAATCTCAAAGATTTAGCCAAGATGTCATTAATTTTAGTGTGAAAAAGTGTTGAAGATAAGCTTTCTGGAGACAATTTCCTTATATGGGCATTTGTTCCGTTCCGAGGGCAGTAGCTTTGCGCCGGAACGGGGGCAGACCTGTTGGTAAAACAGTTGCTAAGGCAAGCTGGAGTTCTTCTTGCGAAAGAAAAAGGCATTTTATTGACCACTCGATAAGCTCATACAATATCTGATTTACAAAGACAACGCTTCAATGAAAGCACACATTTGTTTAAGCCCAAAACGGTGAGTGTGAGGAGTTTACTTTTAAAATGTAAGTCATGAAAGGATCCAGAGAAAGCTGGAGCAAAACTTTGTCCATGAGCGCTTCCCTATTGGGCTTCATTGAGTTAGCAGGTTGGCACCAGAGGGAGACGAGGGAGAGAGACCAGAAAGAGGTACCACAGAGAGCGAGAGAGACCAGAGAGAGACCATAGACATTGTTCTATTGATTATTTTTAAAAGTAAGGTACCCCAGCTTTAAGTCTGCCTCATTACAGTTCCTCAAATGACCAGAGCCTGGAACCCTCCCCCTTTCGCTCGCAACACTGTGATAAAGCACTGGATGATCATGCTAACGCTAATGATGCGTCCGTCCAGAGGCCTCCTGCAGAGCTAGCCCGTTAGCGATAGCGGCGCTGATAGATAGAACTGTCTGTTTGTGCAATGCTAACAAATCAAACCATGACTAATGTCCGCACTGTACCACTTATAACCACGCTGCAATGTTTGCTGAATAATGAGATTTCAGGGACTTCAAGTGTCCGGATTGGATAAAGAGAGGAGTCGGCAAGATTCAAAATGGTGCTAACAGTTTACGGGTGAATTAAGATGACGGAATGAGCAGCTGTTTAATCATATCTCACGTCTAGACTTCTGATCTGGTACACAGGGTCATGATTTGTCTCTCCATAGCTTTGCACCAAAGTACATTTGACATGCTAGTGCCATATGAACCGCAGGGAATCTGAGGGGCACAGGACTGGCCTCTGCTGGGACTCCGAGGATCAACAGGGACGGGACACTGAGGAGCACAGGGACTTGCCTCCTGCCGGTGCCCAGACTCAGGACTAAACAACTGAGGAATTTTATCTTTATACTTTTATGCACTGTGGCTATTTATGATTTTATTCTCATGTGTGATTTTAATGATTTAAAGTTTTTAATTACTTGTGTGATTGTGTGAACACACACTGTCATAGTCTGAGGCATGCATCATGGTGTTTATGGCCAAAGCTAATTCACAACACAATGTTGGAAACACAACAGAGACCGTTGTAGAGTACAATGTAATCATGAATAGAATACTCAGTAAACAATGAATAGTTCAAGAAGTAAAAAATGGGAAATTCAACACAACAACATGAAGAAGCAAAACCTATGGACTGTGGTGTTCCTGATGAGTTTTAATAAATGAAGACAAGAAACACACATTTTGGACTTAAAAATATAGAGGTAGTAGTAACAGTAACAGTAGTGGTAATAATATTAGCAGTAATTGCAGCAGTAGTATTATTAGTAGCAGTAATAGCAGCAGTAATAGTGGTGGTAGCAGTAGCAGTAGTAGTATAGGTTTAATAGTAGTTGTAGTAATAGTAGGAGTAGCAGCAGTAGCAGTAATAGTAACAGTATCAGCAGTATTGGTAGTAGTGGCAGCAATGTGTTTATAGGTTTTAGTGAGTTAAATGAATGGCTTTGACCTACAAGTCAGAGCAAAGAGGAATGCCGTTGTTAGGATAATGTCAGCCACACCCCCTTTGACATTAATGATCATCAGGTTTCTAATTGTCTGGTTTGAAATTTAACTTAATGTGTTGACCTTTGCTTTAAGCCAGTTCTGTTGTTGTTGGACCAGAGACAAGACCAGATACGAGACCAGAGACGAGACCAGAGAGGGAGACCAGAGAAGGAGACCAGAGAGGGAGACCAGAGAGGGAAACCAGAGACGAGACCAGAGATAAGACCAGAGACGACACCAGAGACGACACCAGAGACGAGACCAAAGACAAGACCAGAGAAGGAGACCAGAGAGACAAGACCAGAGACCAGACCAGAGACCATAGAGACCAGACCAGAGATGGGACCAGAAACGGAGACCAGAGATGAGACCAGAGATGAGACCAGAGACGGAGACCAGAGATGAGACCAGAGACGGAGACCAGAAACGGAGTCCAGAGACGGAGACCAGAGACGGAGACCCAGAGACGAGAACAGAAACTAGACCAGAGAGTACACAAGACACTAGACCAGAGAGGAGAGCAGGACTAAACCAGAAACTGTTCAATACTGCCCCTTATAAAAATCTTAAATCCATATTAGGCCCACTTAATTTCTAAATTCTATTATGCTGGTTTTAGTCCCTGCTTCAGTCTCTGCCTCAGTCCAAAATAACATGTCAGTAGCATTAGCTCGATCAAGCTAACACTAACACCCCCAATGTTCATTATTGAACTTTGGGGGTGTTATGGTGCATTCAGACCGCAAACACTCAAACGCTGAAGCCCCGCTCACCAGACGCACATTCTCTAGTTTTCAGACGCAGAGGACTTCACACCAGAACGTCCTGACGCGAGCCGGAAGTACTGGAAGTAGCCGGCCGGTGCTAACAGAGCTATGCTAGCAGCTTCTTGTGTACAGATCTTCTCCAATATTCAGCTTTGCAGCGTGTCTTTACTCACAGACATTCCACGGGCTTTATATAACAGTAGTATGTGTTCACGGAGGTGCGCCATTCGTTTTTTTGTATTATTAAACGGTATTTCCGCATCGGCGAACACACTCGAAGCAGTTGCATAAGGTCACGGGAGCATGACAACGCATATATTTACAACCCTTTTCGTTTCTACAAACTACACTGACAATGACTGGTGCGCTTTAGAAAAACCAACAGCCTGATTAGCACGGGCGCTAACGCTATGGCAAAAAGAGAGAGAAAGCTCCAGAGTGTAATTACGGCATCTGCTACTGTCAGTCTCATTAGAAACAGACAGTAAAACATTGTCAACCCTGGTTTAGTCCTGGTTTAGTCCTGGTATAGCTCCTGTTTTGGCTGTTTACAGTATGTTCAGTGTGCTCGCTCAGACCACCAATGTCCCCGTGACCACTTTGCGGCTCTCTGATTGGTCGCTGCACGAACGTCCCGAGGAAAAGTTGAGAAAAGTTTATCTCCTGTGGGCGTCCATTTTCCGCTCCTCCTCCTCCCCTTTCACTTTCCCGCCAAGTCCGTGCAGCTCTACTCAATAGTCCGTAAGTGCGTGCCGAGAGGTCAGTGCGTTTTGACGCTGCAATGCTCGTCATCATGCAACGCATGATCCGGTCTGAACGCGCCTCGAGTGTTCATTATTGAACACTGGGGGTCCGCTTTTTAATCCGCTCCCCACAGCAACTGGAGCCACCAGATACCATCAGCATCATTATTAACGACAATATGGACATGAGTGTTGGAAAGAGGATAGTTTTGACCCTGGGAGAGATGGAGCGAGGAATGAGGCTAAGAGTAAAACAGAGGAATGAGATGCTCAAATATTCTTTTTGTTTTTTGTGAGAGAGAGACCAGAGAAAGAGAAACCAGAGAGTGAGGGAGACCAGGGCGGCACGGTGGCTGAGTGGATTGCACTCTCGCCTCTCAGCAAGAAGGTCCTGGGTTTGAATCCCGGTTGGACCAGGGCCTTTCTGAGTGGAGTTTGCATGTTCTCCCCGTGTCTGCGTAGGTTTCCTCCGGGTAATCCGGTTTCCCCTACCACTAAAAATATGTACTATAGGCCTGGCATGCGCCTCCTGTTCGGCGACCCCGCTCCCATCTCTGTGTGGAGTGAGAGATAAATGCCCAAAAATAACAATTGTAAACCGCTTTGAGACTCTGATCTGCAGTGAACAGCGGTATATAAATAAAGATTACTAGTTACTACTACTACTACCAAGGAGACCAGAGAGGGACCAGACATCGTTTTTTTTTTTTACTTGCCTCTTGTTTAAGTATATTTTAGCCTGTTTTTATCTGTTTGGGTTACATCACTTGACACAAGGAGAACATGCAAATTCCAATCGAATGCCCCGTTTCGACTGAGATTTGAAGCCAGGACCTTCTTGTGGAGAAGTTGGAGGGCTAACCCCCATTATATCTCTCCCTTACTGTAGCTCCCCTCTCCCCTCTTCCTTCTCTATCGACTCTTACCCTTCTATTTCTCTTCTCTACTTTCCTTTCTCTCATCTCTCTTTCTCTCTCTCCTCCTCCACAAATGAAAAAAATATGAATCAAAAAGTTGTTAGATTCCACTAAATAAATTATCCATCCATCCATCCATTTTCTTCCCCTTAATCCATTTCTGGGTCGGGGGGGTGGCAGTCAGAGCTGCACTCAGTACACAGAGCACCAAATAATTAATAATCAAATAAATTATTATTTATTTAATTAAAAACATATTTTATAGACTTACTTGTGTAGTCAATTATTACTAGCTACATCCCTAATTTCTCTGTCTGCATGACAGCTTTAGAACTGTCACCTTCTGCCCGCGACAGAAGGCCGAGCGAGGTTAAGTCGCTCTCTCCGTTTTGCACTTCTCGGCTTGACTTTCCCTTTTCGTTTCTACAAACTACACTGACAATGACTGGTGCGCTTTAGAAAAACCAACAGCCTGATTAGCACGGGCGCTAACGCTATGGCAAAAAGAGAGAGAAAGCTCCAGAGTGTAATTACGGCGTCTGCTACTGTCTGTCTCATTAGAAAGCACTGGGGGGTCCTGCTAGCTGCTATCGTTAACGAGAGAGATCACAGCAAAAAGTAGAGTGTGGCAAGCAACGTGGAAAAAGTGACCCGCGCAATTAGCCTAAAACTTTACCTCGATTTTACATTTTTGCTATGACAAAGTAAATGCCGTCAGCGAGACCAAGAAGACGTTTAAAAAGGCTGGTTTGGAGCCGTCTTTCTGGTCTCTCTCTCTGGCCTTTCACTCTGGTCTCTCTCTCTTCTATTTCTCTGGCTTCAATTTCTCTGGTCTCTCTCTGGCATATCTCTCTCGCTCTCTGGCCTTTCTCTCAGGTCTCTCTCACAAACACTTCCTGAAAATCTCCAAGACATAAAAATAATATGACAGCTTTGTGAATCCAATAAAAAATACTTCTCAAAATCTTTTTCAAAAATCACTTATCTCCCATACAGCTGTCCTGTCACCAGCTCAAACACAGAAAAAACAATTCTACACCAGGAACAAAACTTGACATTTTTAAAACTAAAAATGTGTCATGTTATTTTTTTACCAAGCAACGTAGCCATGGTAACAGGACAGGCGGAGACGTCTGGCCTTTGTTTACAGCTCAGAATAAATGTGGTTTTGTGTCATCTCCACCGTCTCCTCGCCGCCTCCTTCCACACGTGGACATTCTTCGGTGTTCCGCAGGGAGCGCCGGCACTAAATATTAATAACTTGGAGCGTCACAAGTCGAGGAAATGAAAAGAGGAGAAAATAACAAGACAAACGGCTTGCGGCGACAGGTTCGTGTTAGAAATGCCACCGATATAATTAAAAACGAAGCGGATAAACTCCTCGCTGTCGCTCAAGCTCCTGGATCTATCATCTTTTCTGTCCCATTTACTGCTCCCTCTCACTTCTTCCTCGCTCTCCTCCCATCTCTCTCTTTTGGATCTCTACTTGCTTCTGTCCTCTTTCCGGTCTTCTCCGCCTTCCCCTCTCTTTCTCTCCCTTCTCCTCCCCTCTCTCCTGTCCCCTCCCCTCTGTCTCCTCTACTCTCCCCTCCTTCCCGCTCTTTTCTTCTCTCCTTCCCTTTCTCCTCTCCCTCCCTGATCTCTAACCAAAAGTTGCTCTATTGGATTGAGATCTGGTGACTGTGGAGGCCATTACAGTACAGTGAACTTATTGTCATGCTCAGAAACCAGTCTGTGATGATTTGAGCTTTATGACAAGGTGTTTTATCCTGCTGGAAGTAGCCATCAGAAGATAGGTACACTGTGGTCATAAAGAGATGGAAATGGTCATGCAACTCAGGAGGCGATGCTCAATTGGTACTAAGGGACTCAAAAGTGTGCCAAGAAAATATCCCCCATGCTTTCATGTTGTTGACTCCAAATTCTCACCCTACTATCCGAATGTCGCAGCAGATATTGAGACTCATCAGACCAGGCAAGTTTTTCCAATCTTCTATTGTCCAATTTCGTGAATATGAATTGTAGCGTCAGTTTCCTGTTTTTAGCTGACAGGAGTGGCACCCGGTGTGGTCTTTTGCTGCTCAAGCCCATCTGCCTCAAAGTTTGACGTGTTCTGTGTTCAGAGAGGCTCTCTTGCGTACCTTGGCTGTAACAAGTGGTAATTTGAGTTACTGCCTGTCTATCAGCTCGAACCACTCTGGCCATTCTCCTTTGATCTGTGGCATCAACAAGGCATTTTTGCCCACCAAACTGCCGTGCACTGGATTATTTCTCTTAAAAGTCACTTAAATCACCTTTCTTCCCCATTCTGATGCTCGGTTTGAACTGCAGTAGATCGTCTTGACCATGTCTACATGCCTAAATGCATTAAGTTTCTGCCATGTGATTGGCTGATTAGGATTTTGCGTTAAAGTGGAGTTGGATAGGTGTACCTAATAAAGTGGCCGGTGAGTGTATAACATGCAAATTAACATACAGTTCAATTAAGTGCAGTTTACTAAAATACATATTAAAATACAGAACCTGCCATCAGTGACAACATTGACGTTGAAACATGATTATCTTCTCTCTCAGTCACTCTCTCCTCTCTCGGTCTCTCTCTCCTCTCTTCACACTTCTATCTTGGTTTCTCTCTGTTTCTCCTCTCAGTCACTCTCCTGGTCTCCTCTCTCTCGGGCTCTCTCCTCCCCCTCGGTATCCCTCTTTCTACCATCTCTCTCCTCTCTCTTCTATCTTGGGCTGTCCCTCCTTTCTAGTCTCTCGGTCTCTCCTCAGTCACTCTCCTGGTCTCCCCTCTCTCGGTCTCCCTCTCCTCTCTGTCTCTCTCCTCTCCTATCTCTCATCTATCTCGGCACCTCCTCTCTCTTTTATGTATCTTTTCTCTCCTCTCCCTCCACCCGCCCCTCCTCCTCACCCACCTCCTCTCCCCCTCTTCCTTCACTCCCCACTCCTCTCCTCAGTCCTTTGTCTCTGGATTATCCTCTCTCTCTCGGGACTGGACAGGTGTTGATGAAGCTCAGTTTTTCCAGTGAGTGTTTCAGATCTCCAGAGGCCTCCTGCAGAGCGCTGTCTGTCCGTCCCACTCCACCACTTCGACTCAAATAATTTCAAACAGAGATCCCGCCAATCAGAGCTGTCCGTTACCGAGCTGTGGATAATGACACGTACCATTGAACGCATCAGCCTCATTAAATATACCAGATCACACTGTCCAATTAAGGACAATTTTGTTAATGTGGAGCCAAATTAGGAGTCATTTTATCAAAGGGTCAGAATGAGACTGCTGTATGTTGTCCATAGGTCCGGTTCATGTTGAAGATTGTCTTTCAGTATACAGTAGTTTATTGTTTTTGAAAATTGCCACAACTAGAGACTAGAGAGACCAGAGAGAGACTAGAGAGAGAGACCAGAGAGAGAGACACTGGAGAGCAGAGAGAGATTGAAGAGTGAGAGACCAGAGAGATACAAGAAAGAGTGAGAGACAAGGAAGAGCAAAGAGAGACAGAGAAAGTCCATAGAGAGACTAGAGAGCAGAGACCCAAGTGAGAGAGATAAAGACCAGAGTCCAAAGAGAGAGACCAGAGAGAGAGAGAAATCAGAGACTAGAGAGAGACGAGAGAAAGGGACCATAGAGAAAGACCAGATGGAGATGCCAGAGAGAAAGAGGGAGATACACCAAGAGGGAGAGGCCAAAGAGAGTCCAGAGAGAGAGAGAGAGAGAGAGAGAGAGAGAGAGGGACCAGGGAGCAAAATCAGAGAGAGAGGAGAGACAGAGAGAACATGGAGCGAAATCAAGAGAGAGACCATCACCAGAGAGAGAGGCGGCACGGTGGCTGAGTGGATAGCACTCTCGCCTCTCAGCAGAAGGTCCAATCCGGTCGGACCAGGCCTTTCTGAGTGGAGTTTGCATGTTCTCCCCGTGTCTGCGTAGGTTTCCTCCGGTGCTCCGGTTTCCCTACCACTAAAAATATGTCCAATAGTTCTGGCATGCGCCTCTGTACTGCGACCACTCTGTGTGGAGGAGAGACAAATGCCCAAAAATTAACAATGTAAACCGCTTGACTCAGATCTGCAGTGAAAAGGCGGTATATAAATAAAAACTTACTTACTTACTTACATTACAGAGCAGTTTTATAGTCAGAAAACCAGTAATTGTGCTGGTAGCATGCTTGTTGCTGTTAGCTTTATCATTTGGTGGTAACAGCACCTGTTTGAGTGGATCACTGTTGGTTCATAAAGAAAGAAGTGAACGATCGGCATGATAGTTATTCTTCGCTTTATCGCAGTCTCTAAAAATGCAAGTATAGTGTTGTTTAATAAAGTCCATTCAAACGCTGTGATAAAATCCTCTTTGGTCAGCTACTATTCATTTGGCAGTAGTACATGGCTGGTCTTTTCCCATATATCTTGCTGCCTTTCTCTCTCGCCTTTTAATTAGTTCCATTTTTTGACATTTTGCAGTTTTCTTACATCTTGTTAAACGCTCTCGCCTCACTTTGAAAGAATCCGATTTGAAAATTCGGAGCCACACACACCCTCCTCCCACGATTCTCCCTGTATCCATTATTGATGACTTCTAAGTGGAGCCGTTTTAAACGCTATTAGAATCAACCACTTTTGCTAGATTTTTTAGGATACATTTATTAATGTAAGATCTGTCTTTGCACACACAGTTTGAGATGATTGTGGCCAAGTCTACAAGATATCCAGAGATAGAGACCAGAGACAGAGACCAGAGAGAGACTAGGCATAGAGACAAGAGAGAGAGATACCACAGAGAGAAACAGACCAGAGATCGATATCACAGTGAAATACCAGAGAGACCAAGGAGAGACCAGAGAGAGAAACCAGAGAGTGATGGACCATTAGAGAGACCAGGGAAAGAAAGAGACCAAAAAGACAAGCCAGAGAGAGAGACCAAAAAAAGACCAGAGAAAGAGACCAGAGAGAGAAAGAGACCGGAAAGACCAATGAGAGACTAGAGAGAGAAAAACCAGAGAGACATAGACCCTTAGAGAGAGACCAGAGAGAGGCTAGAGAAATATGAGTGTTCTGACCGATCAGAGTGTGTGGATTTTAATAGAAAACAGATGGATTTCAAAAGAAAAAAAGTTCAGGATGAAAAAAGACAGTAAAATCCCAGTTAACATTGAGGTCTATGGGGAAATCCCTTTACAGCCCATGAGGATTCAGGCTGCAGTACCGTGGGTGGCCTCTAGTCATGTGGAGACAGGTTCAAGTAGCAACACCCCATCCAAATAACAGACACCTATGTTTTCGGACAGCAGCATATGGCCTCCGCAGACAAAGATTTAATTATGTCCATTGGGGAAAACCTGCTTTGTTTGCGTGGCGCAGGTGGGCGGGACTTGCCATTTCCACGTATAATTGGCTCTCACACCCGTCACTCATGGCTACACCTTACTTAACCTTATTACGAGGTGTCTGTAGCTCGATCCTGTGTGCCAAACACCCTCTCCTCCCCGTTTGGAAGGCACTTGTTGGCTATTTCTGCTGCGTCTATTCGCAGCTATAGATATTTTCCATGCAATTACATCAGTGGCTTTCATAGTGATAATCTGGAGCCTTCTCCGGGAGCCCTTAGAGATATGCCCACTCGGCTTTTGAATAGACCCAAATCTAATTATGGAGATAGCATTATGCCAGCCTGATTAAGTGTTGCATATACAATTCACAGCTAAGCCTCTTATTCTTACTCATTTAAAGCAAGATCTAGGCACTATTTTACCGCCAACTCATTCCACACCACTTTATTCTACCTCCCAAACGAATAAACAAGTAAAAAGAAGCATTGGTTTTATACTATTCATTTTTGGACACTGAAAGATACTTTCTCACATTCTCTCCATACACGACTGCCCTGGGGCACACTGAAAGAAGCTAGCCAGGTTTGTGCCATCAGCCCCTCCCACCACCAACCGTTCACACACACACGCGCACAAACACACACACACACACAAGACTCATTCTAATTTTGGTGAAATGTCTTGCCTATGGACACATAGTTTGGCACAATGTGACGCTTTCCCGGAGGTCTCCCATCACAGAATGAACCAGGTTGCCCTGCTTAGCTTCGGAGGTCTGCCGGGATCTTGAAGGTGGCCCCACAATGTAATATTAGCAGCCAGCAATCTCTCCCTCCCTCCTCTATATGTCATCTACACCTCCTCACTCTCTCCCCTCTCCCCTCCCCTCTCATGGTGTTCCCAGAAGTCTCCCATCACATTAGTAACCAGGCCCTGTTCTGCTTACCCTCAAAGGTCTGACGGGATCTTGCTTTCGTATACAGGTGGCTCCGCAATTAGACAAAAGATAAACTTCTATAGGATGTAATAGTGATAATTTAAGCACATTTGTCACAGATTTATTGCAAAATCTCTTTTAAATCTCTGAAGATGAACTCACTTTTCTTAAAGGAATAGTTCACCGTTTTTACATACTGACATATGTTCCTACCTTACCTTAGACTAGTTAATATGTATATGGTCTTAGTCCGTGCGCTCTGTCATGCAAACGGAGCAAAAACGGGAGCACAAACGCAGCCTCCTCTGTATACTGTATAGTACCCAAAAGGTAGCTCCCGCTAGAAGCTACCAAACTCTTCCAAGTGTTCCCTATTAAATGTATATAGTTACGTGACGTGTTACACTGCAAAGTATAGTAACACAGAAATGTAACTGTCGATTTTCTCAGCGGATAAAACGGGTACTATATTGTGAGGCGTAGTAATCTGAGGAGCGCTACGTCCGCACACTAACTTCTCTCCGTACTACAAGTCACGCTGCTTCTATTGACGGAAGTGAGCGAGAGAGAAGTCTCCGGAGAGAAGTTAGTGCGCGGACGTAGCGCTCCTCAGATAATAATAATAAGTAATAAGAATAAAGAATAAAAATATAAAATCCTTCATTTGTATGCACAGCTAAACAGAACTGTTTTTAACCTGGTTTTAAACATTGTCAGAGAGGAGGCCTGTCTCACATCTTCAGGAAGACTGTTCCAGATTTTAGCAGCATGAATCTGAAAAGCAGCCTCCCCATGTTTAGTTCTGACTCTGGGCACTAACAGGAGTCCAGTCCCTGTGCTCCTCAGAGTCCGGGCTGGTTCATATGGTACTAACATGTCACTAATATATTTTGGTGCGAGGCCATGGAGAGACTTGTACACAAGCAGAGCTGTTTTAAAGTCTATTCTCTGAGCCACAGGAAGCCAATGCAGAGACTTGAGGACCGGACAAATATGGTCGTACTTCCTGGTTCTAGTCAGGAGTCCTGAGTCCGAGTAGTAGTAGTAGTAGTAGTAGTAGCAGCAGTGTAGCAGTGGTAGCAGCAGCAGCAGTATAGTTGTAGCAGTGGTAGCAGTAGCAGCAGTATAGTTGTAGTAGTAGTAGTAGCAGCAACAGCAGTGAGACCAGCAAAACATTTGGAAATCATGCTTTTAATAGATTGTTACATTTATACTTTTATTGCCAGAACATTCTGCCTGCTCTGCCTCTTCCAAACCAGTGAATACAGCTTAAACATGTCTTGCCCATTGGCACAACAACAACAGCAGCTAGACTGACTGCTGAGACACGAGAACTCCATCTTAGAGAAGCTCAAATCTCACACAGTTTTGCTCTTGGGCAAAAGTGAAAGTAGAATCTACACCTGAAGGACAAATGTTTCTCCTCCTGGAGATTTCTCAGTCTGTGCCATGCGTGTGTTTAAGGCCTCATTAGCATTCGCCTCCTGCCTAATTGCTCGGTGCATAGAAAATAAGACATAATGTATTTTAATTCATGCACAGATCTACTGAGATTAGCCTCGTCCTGATGGCGCACCAGAAATGTTCCTTACAGCCATTTTATTTCTTTGTATTTTTCAGTAAAAAAAAAAGAAATAAATCAGACCCCAACTCTCCCTCAACCTCCCTCACCAATAGTGACTCACCCTGTGAGTCACTATTGGACTCGGTGGTTCACACTATGGTCTAACTCTCTGTGGTCTCTCTCTGTGGTCGCTCTCTCTGGTCTCTCTCTCTGGTCTCTCTCTCTGGTCTCTCTCTCTGGTCTCTCTCTCTGGTCTCTCTCTGGTCTCTCTCTGTGGTGTATCTCTGTGGTCTCTCTCAGGGCCGAGCGGAAGTGGCGCAAGTCCAACCTCCAGGTTGATTACAAGATCTTCAAAGATAAGTTGTGCGAGTTTAACCAGGTGCTACGTAGTACGAGAGAAAGGTATATTTCTGAAATGATTGAAGGCTGCAGCAACAATCTGCGTGTTCTGTTTTCAACAGTTAATAGATTAACAAACCCCCCTGTTCAAATGCCATTAGAGCTAACTTCCAAACGTAAATGTAATGAGTTTGCACATTTTTTCAATGACAAGGTTCAAGGCATCAAAAACGCCATTGTCTCCAATCCACAGATAACAATCCAACAGCCAGAAAGGCTCTTTGAGCTAACTCACTTTGCACCTGTAAATGATCAAACTGTCCAAGAGATAATCTCCAGTTTGAGCTCCTCCACATGCAGCCTGGATGTACTACCCACTAGATTTTTAAAGTCTGTTCTGAGCAGTCTGTTACCTTCACTCACACAGATAGTAAACATGTCCCTTAATTCTGGAATATTCCCAAAGGCCCTGAAAACTGCAGTCATCAGGCCCCTGCTAAAAAAGAGCAGTCTGGATGCTACGGTACTTAACAACTATCGTCCCATCTCAAATCTGCCATTTATGGGGAAAGTCCTTGAAAAAGTTGTCTACCTACAGCTTACTAGATTTCTTATAATCAACAACTCATTTGATATGTTTCAGTCCGGCTTTAGACCCCACCACAGCACTGAGACTGCTCTCGTCAAGGTTACAAATGATATCCGGCAGAAAACTGACGCAGGCAAAGTCTCAATCTTAATCTTGTTAGATCTAAGTGCTGCCTTTGACACCGTCGACCATGAGATCCTCTTACAGAGACTAGAGGACTGGGTTGGCGTCGCTGGCACCGCCCTAAGTTGGTTTAGGTCTTACCTTGAAGACAGGAAGTACTTTGTGGAGATTGGAAACTGTGTCTCAGATCATATGGCCCTGACCTGTGGAGTACCACAGGGGTCGATCCTGGGACCTCTTCTGTTCAATCTCTACATGCTGCCGTTAGGTCAGTTAATACGCAGAAACAAAGTGTCCTATCACAACTATGCAGACGACACTCAGATCTATGTCTCACTGACTGCAGGAGAACATGGACCAGTGGACTCACTCCTTCACTGTATCCAACAGATCAGTGAGTGGATGCAAAACAACTTCCTTCAGCTAAACGCAGACAAAACTGAAATGATTGTCTTTGGTCCCCAGAAACAAAGAGAGAGCGTCATCTGTCATCTACAGTCTCTCTCCCTAAAACCTTCAAACAAGGTCAGAAATCTAGGGGTAATACTGGACTCAGACTTAAATTTTAATAGCCACATCAAATCAGTAACATCAGCAGCTTTTTACCATCTAAAAAACATTGCCAGGATCAAAAACATAGTGTCTAAAGCAGACTTGGAGATTCTTATCCATGCATTTGTCTCCAGTAGGTTAGATTACTGCAATGGCCTGCTCACAGGTCTGTCCAAACAGGCTGTAAAACAGCTGCAGTACATTCAAAATGCAGCAGCTCGAGTCCTGACTAGAACCAGGAAGTACGACCACATTAGTCCAGTTCTCAGGTCTCTGCACTGGCTTCCTGTGGCTCAGAGAATAGACTTTAAAACAGCTCTGCTTGTGTACAAGCCTCTCCATGGCCTCGCACCAAAATATATTAGTGACATGTTAGTCCCATATGAACCAGCCCGCACTCTGAGGAGCACAGGGACTGGACTCCTGTTAGTGCCCAGAGTCAGAACTAAACATGGGGAGGCTGCTTTTCAGATTCATGCTGCTAAAATCTGGAACAATCTTCCTGAAGATGTGAGACAGGCCTCCTCTCTGACAATGTTTAAAACCAAGTTAAAAACGGTGCTGTTTAGCTGTGCATACAACTGAGGGATTTTATATTTTTATCTTTCGTTTTAATGTTCTGTGATTATTTATGATTTTAATGCTATCTTGTTCAGCACTTTGAGTTGCCTTGTGTATGAATTGTGCTATACAAATAAACTTGCCTTGCCTTGCCTTGCCTTGCCTTGCCTCTGTGTGGTCTAGTAACTAGACTAGTAACAATTTTAATTGTAGCAATTGAAATAGAGGGCATCGATATTGAAATAGAGGTGGCGGCTGCTGCTGCTGCTTATAGGTAAGTCTGGAAGTTTCTGCCGAAGCAGAAGAAATGGATGGATGGCTGCTGCTGCTACTCTCAAAAGCAACTGAACCTAAAATAAAACTAAAGATAAAAAGTCCCATAATACTAAAAAATAATAAATAATAATACAAAGTAATTGAAATTGATTTTTGTTCATTTGTGTGTATGCTGTTTTTATGCACTCCTCTCTATGATTTGATTAAATTGTGATTTCAATTCAAAAGCAAATAATCTTGCAGCTCTCTTGCGCTGTCCTCTCTCTCTCTCTCCTCCCTCACATGTAAGTCCTAAACCTTTTGCACCACCAGGCCACAGGTCACAAATGGCCTAAAACAGCCCCAACCCTCTCCTCTCCCCATTCTCACCTCTCTCCTCCCCGCTCGTCTCTCAAGCTCCTCTCCTCTCCTCCCCGCTTTTGTCTCTTCAGCTTCTCTCCTCTCCTCCCTCCCCTCTCTCTCCAGCTCCTCTCCTCTCCTCCCTAGCTCCTCTCTTCCCTCTTCCTCATATGATCTTCAACCTCTAACCCACAGTTCAAAGATTGCCTAAAACAGCCCCAGCCCGCTCTCCCCTCTCCTCTGCCATTTCTCTCTCATCTCTCCCCTCTCACATGTAGATCCTCAACCTTTACCCCACAGGTCACAGATTGCGTAAAACAGCACCAGCCCTCTCCTCTCTCCCCTCTTCATTCTCCATATGTATGTCATTAACAGTCTTAATGATCGGTGGAAGTCCATCCATCACCATCCGACATGTTGGGACCAAAACCTAAAGGCCTAAATTGTTTCCTGGCGCCGTTAGCTTTTCCTCAAATCACAGGCTAACTGGCTATGATGGCTTCCAGTGGACTTTATTATTGGTTTAATAGGGCGGTGAATGATGGCTAGTATGCATATCAGCCCACAATATGTCCAAGACTCAATAGGTTCTTCCCCTTGTGATCAATAAATGCAATTACACAGTCTGGAGAGATGGGTGCAGAAAACGGGACCTGATAATGACTAGATAACTAGGTATAAGGCAACTTCATATAAGTTTAGTCGCTCTCTGCGGTCTCTCTCTCTGTGGTCTCTCTCTCTGGTCTCTCTCTGTGGTCTCTCTCTCTGTGGTCTCTCTCTCTGTGGTCTCTCTCTGTGGTCTCTCTCTGTGGTCTCTCACTGTGGTCTCTCACTTCACTGTGGTCTCTCACTGTGGTCTCTCTGAACATGTGAGAGTATAAAAATGCATAAAACTAGTAACAGAAACAGTAACTGTTTTAGAGCCAGTCTGGAGAGATGGGTGCAGAAAACGGGGACCTGATAATTACTATATAACTAGGTACAAGGCAACTTCATATGGTAGGTTTAATCCAGTGGGGGTGGGCCCTGGCTCAAAAGTGGCCAAAATGATGTGCGCTGACATGCTTGCAATACCCCCCCGGGCCGATGGGGGTGGACCCGGAGTAAGAATTAGCCAATGCTAACATATAGCATTACCTGACCTCTCGAAAACACCTTTACAGGATGGTCCAAAAGTTGGCTCTTGGCCCAAAGCCCCGTTCCACATGTGTGTCAATGCTGAGGGGAGTGAATCTTTTTGGACCAGTCTAGTTTACTCTCTGTGAATTTTTGAAGTCACACATTAAATTAATGGGGCTTGTGCCGACTGACGCATGCGCAGATGCGTTTTTTCACATTTTCCAGCCAGTGCGGCCATTTTTAATCACTCCATGAAAGCCCAATTTTTGGCCCATTAGTTAGAACGGCGGAGATAGGCGTGACTTAATACGTTAATACGTCTAAAGCCTAGCGTACATCGACAGAGAAACTGGGGACAACTAGTTGCAAGGCGGCTTTTGGAAACTGAGAGGAGATGGTGGGAGATGATCAGTTGCCGAAATCGGTCGATGTGCGCGCTCTTACAACTGGAGCTGATCAGTCGGTCTCCAGTTTCAGTCAGTTGCCCGTGTTCTACTTTTCGGCAACTAGTTGTCCTCAGTTTCGGAGATATGACCCGATGTGCGCGCTCCATGCGCCGCTCCGACAACGTGTGTGTATTGCGTGTATTGCGAGCCCGCAACAGTTTATGTCAGAAAACACACTGTAGTTGACGGCCAGTTGCTGTCGATGTACGCGCTGTTATTCCCGATACTGGTCTGCTACTGGGAGCTGCCCGTTTTCATCAGATTGTCACTGTGTGCAGGGCAACAACTCATATGCGACCGCTATAATCAGTTGCCAGTCCGATGTACGCTAGGCCTAAGGGTTAATCGCTACCGCTTCACTGTTTACTTTAAAGCTGGTGTACGTAATTTTTTACAATTTATAACAATTGCAACTATATGTTGAGATCCAAGTCACTGGTTTTTCTATTTTTGGTGGGAAGTGGGAAATTACATGATGCAAGATCTCGATGAAACAGCCAGAGAAAACCACAAGGGGCCTTTGTAGCTAAAGTTCACATACGATTTCTGTTAAGATTTTTATAATTTTTGCAATAAAGAAATAATACGCATTTTTATTTTGGCCATTGACAATCATTATGAGACTGTTTACTTTATCAGTTCATGTTTAGTTTACCTAAGAAATTACCAAAACTAATTTATGTACAACACTTTTGTTTTAAAAGTAAGACGCAGAGGATTGTCCTGCGCGCGCGTTTATGGTCCGCACTGGGAACAAAATCACCATGTTACAGCTGCGCGTTTGCCACTTGAGGCAGGAACTGCTGTCATTACAAAGCGGCCGCAGTTACTCCGGGGAGTGCCCCACTATTTGAGAAGGACTCGTCTATGTCGCATGAAGCTAGTGCTCACTAAGGAGGTGAGACACGCCGTGTTTTTCCACCGTTTTCCTCATCATAAACGTGGATTATACCTGTAAACGGAGATGTGCCCACGTGCTCCTGTTGTTTACACCCAGGATCAGCTGCTGGCGCTGCGGAGAGCAGAGTTCCCTCCCAGGGACAAATACACAATTCCTGCGGAGATTCTACGGAAAACACCCAGAGGCTGCCGCACGGGATGGAAGGTACAAGGGCGAAAGAGATCCAGACCCAAAAGCTACGGCAAGCCGGAACACTGCACTGTGAAACGCCAGGTGTGTGAGAAAGACATTGAACTTCTTGCCATTGGTGTGCGGCCATACTATCTGCCGTGGGAGTTTGGGCAGTTTATTGTTATAGCAGTCTACATCCCTCCATTTGCAATAGCAGACAGTGCATACGATGCTCTGCTCTCCACTGTCAGTGACCTGCGGACGCAGCACCCTCAGGCCTTATTTATCATTACTGGGGATTTTAACCACGCGTCCCCGGCTTCTATACTGCCACTGTTCACACAATACGTCTCCTGTCCCACTAGAGGAGACAAAATACTGGATCTGTTCTACAGCAATGCCAAGGATGCATACACATCGGCGGCCCTCCCCCCGCTAGGCAGAGCAGATCACAAGATAATTCATCTCCGGCCTGTGTACAAACCACTGGTGCACAGGCAACCCGTGGTGAGGCACTTGATACGAACATGGAATACAGACACTGTTGAGACCCTCCAAGATTGCTTTGAAAGGACACAACCCACCCCACCCCCTGCTCTGCTGCTGCCCACCCCTGTTGGAGAACAATGCCCCCCAGACACGGTCGTTCACACCATGGCCCACGCCTCTCAGCTCTCTCCCACCAGCAGCTCGCAGCCCAAACCTCCACCTCCACCCCTGTCATTCACTGCCGCACAGGTCAGAATGGAACTGCTTGAAATCAAGCCAGGGAAGGCCTTCGGACCACACAACATCAGCTCCAGGCTCCTTCGCTCCTACGCAGATGAACTCTGTGGAGTGATGGAGCATGTCTTCAACCGGAGCCTCAGGCTGAGGTTGGTACCACAGCTCTGGAAGACCTCTTGTGTAGTACCAGTGCCCAAGACACCATGGGTCAAAGATACCACGGGCCAAAGACCTCAGAGACTTCAGGCCGGTGGCTTTGATATCGCACTGCATGAAGACTCTGGTGAGGCTGATCCTGGGACATCTCCGCTCCACTCTGACCTCAGCGATGAACCCGATGCAGTTTTGCATTGGAGTTGAGGACGCTATCATCTCCCTCCTCCATCGCTCGCTGTCCCACCTAGAGAAACCCGGGTCCGCTGTGACGATTCTGTTCTTTGACTTCTCCAGCGCCTTCAACACCATCCAGTCATAGCTTCTCAGGGACAAAATGGAGACGGCAGGAGTGGACTACGACCTGTCTGAGTGGATCCTGGACTACCTCACTGACAGACCCCAGTTTGTGTGAACCAGGGACTTTGTGTCTGAGGTCATGACCTGCAGTGTGGAGTCCACCAGGGGACAGTCCTTGCGCCGTTCCTCTTCACCCTCTACATTGCGGACTTAAGACACAACACGGACGGTTGTGTCCTACAGAAGTTCTCTTTTTTTTTTTTACAGAAGTTCTGACGACTCTGCCATCATAGGACTCCGCTCCGAGGATGATGACACAGAGTACAGAGGAATTACTGTATACAAGACATTGTGGACTAGTGTCAGCAGAACAGCGTCCTCATCAACGCGGGGAAGACCAAGGAGATGGTGGTGGATTTCCGCAGACGTCATTCTACCGCGCCAGCCGCAGTGAACACGCAGGGAAGGGACATTGAGAGAGTGGACTCTTACAAGTACGGGGTGTTCATCTGAACCACAAACTAGACTGGACTCGTAACACAAAAGCCCTCTTCAAGAAGGGCCAGAGCCGACTACCTGCTGAGAAGGCTCAGGTCTTTTGGGGTGCAGGGGCCACTCCTAAAGACCTTCTGGAGCGGCAGCATCACAGAGAGGGACAGGAAGTCCAGCTCTGTCCTGGGCTGTTCCCTGGACACAGTGCAGCAGATGGAGGACAGGAGGGTCCTGGACAAACTAACATCTACTGTCAACCCCTGCAGGACACTCTGTCTGCTCTGGAGAGCAGCTTCAGTGACAGACTTATTCATCCTCAATGTGTGAAGGAGAGGTTCCGCAGGTCTTTCTTTCCTGCTGCTGTCAGACTGTACAACAAACAATGAACACTTCCAACTTGATCCCACGTGTCATGCATCGTTGCAATATCCTTAAGAATGTGCTATAACCACATGTCACTGTCACTTTACTGAGTCACTGTGTCCCAGAGCCTCATGCTGCTAATGTACAGATGTAAACATACTGCTGCTAAAGTACAGATGTAAATATACTGCTGCTAATTTACTGCTGCTAATTTACAGATGCTAACATACAGTATAACTACACATTGCTTGCACTCCTGTTTCAGTTCCGGCCCACCCTACCAGCTCAACCTTCATTCCTGTCAATACATCCTGTTAACCCGTCCTCTGCATTTGGGTTCCCTTCATTGATAATAATTTGCGAAGGGACTGCTCTCTTAAATCTCTCTGGTCTATCTCTAGCTTCTCTACGTTTGTTTTAAAGACAAAGAACTGTGAGTGTGATGTCATAGAGGTACAATGACATCATACTATTACAGGACTGAGACAGGAGCTTTTAGACAGAAGGGGCAGAGCTATGTGCCTCAGAATTTCCTGATATTAGCGTGGATGGGACTAAAAACAACTCCAGGTCTGTTTATGACATGTTGTAACTTGATCAAGTCAAGAAAAATAGTTTTTTCTATGAGATCCAAACCCACACAGTCTGAATACAAGTATTTCTGAGCAGTGATATGTACCACAGATACAGTACATGCAAGATTGAAAACTCTACCAATACTAAATGAATAACTTTGCAACTCTGTCAAAACTACTGGGACAATTAGCGTGAGATTAGCTTGTGTGGAAGAGTGTGTGGTATTTTGATGGGAGCGAAGTGTCGACCCAGCTAACGAAGGGGGCTTAATTAAGGGGACATGAAGCCTGAGGTCGAAAAACTTTATGGGAGATTCCAGACGTAAACAAAGTTGTGAAGAGGGCAATTAATTTATCCTCTGCTCCGGTGAATCAGCCACAAGGAGCGGAGGCAGACAAGACACGTCCCTGAGCGGGCTAGCAAACTCAAGGAGAGCTGAGAGAAAGATAGCCAGCAAGCAAACACAAGGAGAGCGGAGAAAGAAATATGGCCAGCGAGCAAACTCGAGGAGTGCGGAGAGAGAAAGCTAGCTAGCTAGCTAACTCATGGAGATCTGAGAGAAAAAAAGATCTCA